>MNCI01021413.1:280820-356761 GCA_015680685.1 Gnetum montanum
ATTCCTTGATTAGCCGTACACATCCATAGATGCTCGTAATCAAGTCATACTTGTCCCACGTTCTAGGAGGTAAGGGTGAGAGAATCTACTCACGATGAGTAGCCGATTCCTTGGCTAGCCGTACACGTTCGTCAATGCTTGTAACCAAGTCGTACTCATGCCGCGTTACTAGGAAAGTAGTAAATAACATTAATTAAACCTATCCATACACTGCAAGGTTTATCCACAAAGCTCGTCTTTATTGCCGTACACAACTTGCGTTCAGGTACAAAGCTGCTCGAATAAAGAACCGTTCACTTGGGGGACTCCTACTATAGGCACATGGAAAATATTCTATCTCTGGGGTGATCAATCCGCCAGAGCTTCACTACTTTATGCCTATCCTTGCAAATGAGGGAAGTGCTGCCTCTTATTTATAGATTTGGCGATGGACCACAATATCACGTACGCGATATCGCGTATGCGATATCTCGGCCTGTGCAATTCGCATCTCATCACTTCCTTTACTATCCCTATTGTTAAACGCAGAATGAGTACGACTTAATCATGAGCATTTAAGTGTGACTACTTGGTAACCTAGTAGTGTATCTAGGAGCGCTCAAGTAATATATGCTTGGTAATCCCAGAAGTAGTACACGAGGTCTAAGATGTGTATGGATGATTAAGGACAGATGCTCATCGCACTTAGGCTAGCTTATATTCTCTTCTCCCACTCCCTCTTAGCTTAAAACAAAGTTATTTTCCATTACCTCTAGGAGTAGCACTAGTTTAGGCCCACATCATACACCTCACTTTGGACTAAACCATACGTGACAAAGCAAATACTAGTCCAGGTGGGAAGACAACGAACTACGATCAACATGTAACTATCTAGATACCATAACTAGTCCATTTGCAAAGTTTGACTGGATAGTTCGTACACACTCGTATTCGTATGGTTGAGTGTAGGGGTACCTCGCCACTCATCATTGGCACCGTTGCTGGGGATGGTGCTAGTTATCTAGATTATTTGTATCATACAAGATTGCTGTAACAAAGTATTCACAATATATCTTTTAGAAAAGAGATTAATTTCAAGTAATTCACACACAATTCATAATAATGCCTCCATCAAAAGACCATGCTAATGCCACAATTCATGAGGCAATTCATTGGAGAACCAACGAACTATATGATGATGAAGACGAAGTTTGGAGTACTCAACCTTATGTAGGGATCCCCTATGTTCATGAATACGCTAATGGTACTCAAGAACTCTCGTCATCTAACTTTGACACCTCTAGTGAGGATGGGACATCCTGTAGAATGAGGGGGCTTATAAGGCCTAGGACCTTCTCAATAGTTAACAAGAATTTATCCAGGGATGATTGGAAGACTTACAAAAGTCATGAAGAGTTTTTCAGTTCTTTCTCTTCCTCTACCCCTTCAACATTAGGTCATGACATGGATGACCATCTTTCAAGGGATCGGCATAGAACTAAAAATCAAGCTCATAGGAAAAATTGAGAACATTAACATGAACAAGGACAACATCATTTCAACTCAAAAATTCATAGCCTATCTCATGATGATGAACCCTTGCTGGCCACTAAGAGCCTAATGCATATACAAGAGGTTGTTCAAATATCCTGCAGGCATCGCAAAGAAAGTTGTCTACCCAGGCTTGATTTAAAAAACTTTTTCAAGTTTTCAGGAGGCTATGATTTAGATTCGCAATAGCATTTACAAGCCTTCTATGACACATGTGCATGGAACAATATTGATAATGGGTGGCAAAAACTTAAGATATTTCCTATGACACTCATTGGCCAAGCAAAAGTATGATATAGACCCTTAAAACCAAAATCAATTTGTAGATGGCCAACAATGGTAGAGTTCTTTACTGAATGATATTAAATTTGATGGGACACGATATCACATGGGCTATGATATCACATACACGATATCGCGTCCACTGCGATATCGCATCCCCCATGATATCGCGTCTTCTCCTACGATATCGCGTATGCAATATCGCAGTCCGTCGCCATGCCTATAAATAAGAGGTGGCTCTCCCTTGTTTCACATGAATAGGTTAGATTGTAGCAAAACTCTGGCAATTTGATCCCCCTAGAGATAGATTATTTTCTCGTGTCTGCCTGCAGTGTGGTGAATTTAATTGTACAAAATTCTTTATTCGAGTGTGATGTACTTGGACACACACATGATCGGCAATGAAGATCAAGATTACTTCATCATTGCAGCATTCACTTTGTTTATTTATTTATTTAATTGTTATTTACTACTTTCCTAATTAGTCTCTCTCACCCTTAAACTCATGTTAAAATGAAGAATGAGTACGACTTGATTACGAGCATTTAAGTGTGACTACTTGGTAACCCAATGGCGTACCTAGGATCTGTGCTTGGTAATCCCAGTGGTAGTCATGCACAAGGTCCAAGATGTGTACGGATGATCAAGGAACAGATGCTCATCGCACTTAGGCTAGATTAGATTCTCTTACCCTTTTCTTCCTAGCTTAGATAATATTACTTTCCATTGCCTTCAGGAGTAGCATTAGATTAGGAACACATCATACACCTCACTCTGGACTAAACCATATGTGACAAATATAATACTAGTCCAGGTGGGAAGATAGTAAACTGCAACCTAAGGATAACTATCTAGGTGCCACAACTAGTCCTTCTGCGGAGTTTGACCGGATCGCACATGAGAACGCTCGTATAAATATGGTTGAGTGTAGGGGTACCTCGCCACTCATCATAGGCACCGTTGCTGGGGATGGTGCTAGTTATCTAGATTAGTTATATCATATAAGGTCACTGTATAGGACTTAATGATATATCTCTTAGGAAGAAGAAATAATTATAAAACTTCACATCCAAATTCACACACAACTTTAAACAATGCCTTTCCCACAAGATGATAATAATGCCACACTTAGTTAGGAAGTTCATTGGAGAACCAACAAACTATATGATGAAGAAGATTGGAGTATACAACCTGAAGTGGGAGTTTCTTATAAACATGAACAAAACCAATGTCATCCCAACGCACGAAGACATAACTTACTAGATGAGAATGAACCCCCACTGCCCACTACAAGCCTAACGCAAATATAAGAGGCTGTTCTAATCTCACGTAGGCATCGTAAAGAGAGCCGAATACCCAGGCTCGATTTAAAAAACTTCCCTACTTTTTCAGGAGGCTATGACTTAGATCCGTATCAACATTTACAAGCCTTTTACGATGCCTGCACATGGAATAACATTGATAACGGGTGGCAAAAACTAAAGCTCTTTCCTATGACACTCGTTGGCCAAGCAAAAGTATGGTATAGATCATTAAAACCAAATTCAATACGATGTTGGTCAACAATGGTAGAATTTTTTAATGAAAAATATCAAACCTACGCAAGAGTGTTAGCCTTGAGGAAACAAATCCAAGGATGGAAAGAAGCACAACATGAACCCTTGTACATGGGCTTAGAAAAATATTATGCATTGTTAAACAACTGTCCAGGCCATGGGTTTTCCGAGGAAAGGCTAATGTATCATATCATTGATGGGCTACATAATGAAACAAGAGAGACCCTAGGAATGTATGCCCAAGGTCAACTATACGAACTATGGACCCATCAAATCCAAGAGCTTATCAAGCAGGTAGCAAAAAAAGAAGGAGATATGACTAGATGGGAGAGTGTTGAAAAACATCAACGGGATCAAAATTTCAACATAACAAAGGTCCATGATCATAAAAAGGAGAAATCAACCAATCTCAAGGTGGAAACATCATCTTTGCCAATACAACAATAATTAGAGGAAGTCGAGGCAAAGATCAATAAGATGTTGGAATGGATGTATCAAAGGTGTGGAGAATTCATTGATATTATTGGAGATAGAGTTTTGACAACCCAAGAAGTAGGATAAAATAATAGAAAATCAAAAAGAAGGGATAAGAAAAATAAGAGCTCAACTTCCAATCATATGTATGAATGCAACATATGCCTGTACGATCACCCCAAGGGCCAATACCCCATATTGTTACATCTACATGAGCATTGGGAAAATACATTACATCCAGAGTTTGTACAGAGATACTATGTTAGATCACAGTGGTAACAATCCTAGCCATGGGGGAATCCACCCTTAGACTGGAGACACCCTTCATATCATCTGAATCCAAACGCTTATTTGGTTCAACATCTTGTTTCTCCAACTGGGCCAACGTGCTTTATCTCACCACAATACCATTCTCCTCAATACTATCAACCCATGCCTCCAACATAGCCACCACCTTGTGCATCTTATACTCCTCCTAACTTTCAACATTCTCATCCTTTTTTCCCTCCTTCTACATTGCCACCAACTATTCCTAAGGTGTCTGCACCACAACAACAACCCATGAATAGTACTTGTGCTACTACTTCCAACAGCAGTGAAAAGCCTCCTCAACATCAAAAGCGTCCTTTCTTTAAACACGGCTGTAAGAAGAGACAACACAATTCCGAGGCCATTGCATCTTCCAACCCAGCACAAGTTCCACACTGTGGTGCACCTTTACCTTCGAACTCAATGCCTCATGTAACTTCATCAAGGCCATCAACTAACACTCCAACAACCACATGGCCCAATGAACACAATCATGGGAGGCATCATACCAATCCTTGCATACCATCTAATGGTCCTAAATATCATAGTGGGTCAACTTGTTATCCGGGCACTATATCGTATAAAGTGCCCCACTATGCTCATTATAATCAAGTGTGTGAACCTCGATGGGGTAAGTATGGACTAGTTCCAATACTTCCAACATGCAAGGATCCTCAACCTTCATTTATTAATCCTTGCCATGCTCAACCGTTTAGTTATGGGGGATATCCCCCATTCTAATAACAAGCAGGATTAATAAATACTCTTTATTTTTCTTTTGATTTTACAACTTTTTGTTTTCCAGTTTTTCATTTTTCAAATTTTTGTGTTTTTGTCTTTTTACGTTTTTGTAAGTAATCTCATATACGAATAAAACACTCATGTGGATCGTTGGTTGAGGTGTGTTCTATTTTATTAAGTCTTGAACGATCAATTATTTCAATAGTGAGCCCATTACACCCACTCATCCACTCTACAAATAAGAGGTTCTGTTCGAAGGCACAGTGATATTCTTAACATTCTTAAAACTTAAAATTAATTTTGTGTTCATTGTACCCAGAATGAAGAAGGATGGACCAAGAGGGAATGATTAGGGTGTGACATCAAGGGGACTTGCGGATTCTCTTTGGTGACATTTGTGGGAGTTATCATGCAATGTGGTTGTACTCAGATCCTTGTAGATTTAATGAAAAATGGGAGTAAGAGTAATCAAAAGGACACTCGAAAATCAAACGTTGTTCTAGGGGGTCCCACTGGAAAGACATGCACCCATGCCTGAAGGTTGGAAATTTCTCTGGGTTCAGTAAAGTGGAAAAAAAAGAAGAAGAAGAAAAGAAAAGAAGAAGAAAAACAAAGTGCCATAAAACAAAAGTCACTCCTCCCTTGAATAAAACGTCAAGTGATCGTACTCCTTGTTGTTATGGTACTCTCATAGTTGCTCACCATGAGATGAAACAATGATATGTCACTGAATAGAAGGATGGACTTGGTCCTAATTTTGGAACAATGGGTTAATGACACATTAATCATGCTTTACACACAGGATTCACTGTGTCCTAGGTTAGTTACCTCATGTCCCAATCTCTAAGATCCCTTCTATACTTCGTCTCATCTCACTGTTCTTATAATTGTAGTTCATGTCCCGTATAGCATAGAATTCTCACCTCATTCCGGTGATATTTACATGTGTGTGTTTTGTGAAATTAGTGCAGATTACATCTAACCCTTCTAGTACCCACAGACACTTTAAGTGTGGTTACACAAGGGCATTATAGGTTGGAACCTGCTTTGGGGAGGATCCACTTGTGTAATCTTTTGTAATCTTTGCTTATGACACAACTCACACATACCATTTCTTACCCTTAGCATATTTCCAACAATTTTCTTTCCCTTATTACCATCACATAGCCTTTTTCTCTACCATCCGAGGTCCTTATTGATAAATTCCACACCATCATAATGTCCTTAGTTTACATCATTTAATTTCAAAGAAATATTAAAAATTTGGTACATTCTCTAAGTGCCCTAAATTTAATGAAAATATATATATGTGACGCCCCTGTGCTAATCAACATCATTTGCAATTGTTCATGTAGGGGAAGTTTTTCAATTCCTCTCTATGACTCACGATTACGTGTCCCTTGCTTTCATATCCATAACTCACTCGTTGATACTCCGATTTTCATTCTGTTTGAACCTACTTGAACCTGGAGTGTTCAGATTAGTCATGGGGGAGGGGCACATGTAGAATAGTGAATAAATTTTTTGAAATTCATCATTGCCTGAAGGACATATTTAAGGGTAATTAGTTCTAAAATTAAGAATAAAATGTGTCAAAAACAATTTCATCCCCTTAGCTATACCAAAAAATTAAATTTGGAAACCACCTAAGCAAAGAGGAATCAACACTATAATCTTTTGGGGACATGTTCTTCCAATACTTAACATCACACAAAAATAAAGTAAATCTATTAAGGCAAGAAGTAAGGTATAACCTAACTTTGGTAACAACCTTACTAACAGTTGGTCCCGTGTGATTGTAGATGGCCCCGAAACACAAACAACAGGAAGGTCCTGCTCAAGGTGCGATCAAACGACCTAGGAGAGGTGAAGGACAAGTTCCTACCGAAAAACATGTAGAGTAGGAGGAACAATCATTTAGTATCCACCAAGAAGACCCTGTTGTTGTACAATTAAGGCCTACCCTCTCTAAAAGTGGTGCCTGATACTTAGGGGAAACGTACCAATTTTGGCACAATAAAGAAGAAGGCACCACGGTAAACAATTGTGGTGTGACTGTTGATTGCTCTATTCAAGACATTTCAGAAGTATTAAATCTTTCGAATATAGGGCCAAAGGTTGCTCAGATATAGCTGGACACTGTCAGAACCGAGCAACTTAATAAACTGGTGACAGAGAATAAAAGGGTAGCGGAAGAAAAAGAGAAGGCTGACTAGGATGCCTCTATGGCACAAGCGCAAACATACATGTGTGCCAAGGCACTCAAGGCCTTGCAAGAGGAGAAAATCCAGGCCATACTTCAATGCCATCAAATCCCAAGACCTGGAGCGCAAGAAAAAGGGAAAGACACCTAGGGAGGAGCCACCGCCACCAGGAACTACATGAGCTCCAAATTTTTATAGTTGTAGCATATTTTGTGTGTTGTGTTTTCTTCCCACACTGTAGCATCATCCCATTTCTTTTTTCCACCTAATAATCCCATACCTATCCACTATGTAATCACTGTAACTCAAGGACAAGTTTTTATTCAATCATGGGGGTATGATGGGACGCGATATCGCGTACGCAATATCGTGGCCACGATATCGCATCCCCCACAATATTGCATACGCGATATCACGTCTTCCCCTATGATATCACGTACGTGATATCGCAGTCCATCGCCATGTCTATAAATAAGAGGCAGCTCTCCCTTGTTTCACATGAATAGGTTAGATTGTAGCGAAACTCTAGCAGTTTGATCCCTCCAGAGATAGATTATTTTCTTGTGTTTTCCCGTAGTGTGGTGAATGTAATTGTATGGCATTCTTTATTCGCGTGTGACGTACTTGGACACACACATGACCAGCAATAAAAATTGAAATTACTTCATCATTGCAGCATTCACTTTTTTTATTTATTTATTTAATTTTTATTTACTGCTTTCCTAATTAGTCTCTCTCACCCTTAAACTCATGTGAAAATGCGGAATGATTATGACTTGATTATGAGCATTTAAGTGTGACTACTTGGTAACCTAGTGGCCTACCTAGGATCTGCGCTTGGTAATCCTAGTGGTAGTCATGCATGATGTCCAAGATGTGTATGGATGATCAAGGAATTGCAACCTAAGGATAACTGTCTAGGTGCCACAACTAGTTCTTCTGCAGAGTTCGACCAGATCATGCATGAGAACGCTCGTATTCATATGGTTGAGTGTAGGGGTACCTCGCCACTCATCAAAATCTATGCCAAAGTGTCAACCTTGAGGAGACAAATCCAAGAATGGAAACAAGGGCAATATGAAACCTTGGACATGGCCTTAGAAAGATACTATTTTTTGTTAAACAAATGCCCAAGTCATGGGTTCTCTGAGGAGAGGCTAATGTATCACATCATGGATGGACTTTGTAATGACACAAGGGAGATTCTAGGGATGTGTGCCCCAGGTCAACTATATGAGCTACGGACCCACCAACTCCAAGAGATTATCCAACAGGTAGAAAAAGAAGAAGGAGAAATAGTTAAATGGGAGAATGTTAAAAGTTCTCAACAGGACCAAAATCTCAACTTAGCAAGCAAGGGTCCATGATCATAAAGAGGAGAAACCAACTCACTTTAAGGAGGTGGAATCATCTTTGCCAATCCTACAATCACTAGATGAAATCAAGGCAAAGATTAATAAGATGATGAAATGGGTACATAAAAAATATGGAGAATATGCTAACATTAGTAGAGGTAGAACTATGCCAAATCAAGAAACAAGATAGGACACCACACAACAATTAGAACAAAGGATTGAAGATAGTCAAAATAGGAACTCAACTGCCAATCATACGTATCAATGTAATGTTTGTTTGTATGATCACCCCAAAAGGCCAATGCCTAATCTTATCACATTTACATGAGCATTGGGGAGGAATGCTACATCCAGATTTTGTACAGAAATATTGAGTTCAACTGCACTGGCAAAAACCCCCAGTCATGGGGGAAACCATCGCCAACCAGACCATACCCTTTGTATGTCCCAACACCAAACGCTTATTATGTGCAACACCCTATTTCTCCAACTAGATCAACATCCTCTACTTCAACTCATCGCTATCATTCTCCCAAGTACTATCCACCCATGTCCTTTCCAACAAGATCACCACCTCATGTTCCTTATACTTCTCCTTACCCTCAATATTCTCATCCTTCACCTCCTTTTGCATCACCACCAATAGTACTAAAAGGTTTTGCACCATAGCACCAACCTACGAACATTGCTTGTGCTGCTACTGTCAACAATAGTGGAGGTACTTAAAAGTGTTCTTTCTTTAGGCATGGACGTAGAAAAAAACAACACAATTCTGAAACCACTGCACCCTCCAACTCAACACAAGCCAAATGCTGTGATGTATCATTATCCTCGAACTTAGTGCCTCTTGTTACTTTTTCTGGGCCACCAATCAACACTCCAAAAACTATGCAGCCTAATGAATATAACCATGTAGGGAGACATATTGATCCTTGCATACCATCTTATGGTCATGGGTGCGATAGTGGGTTAGCTCCTTATCACATGACCACATCTTATAATTTGCTCCACTATGCCTACTACAATCAAGTGTGTGAACCCTAATTTGGGTATATTCTTACCACCACCTCAAAAGACACCTGGTGGTTTGGATATGATCAATCCTTAACATTTCCCACATGCATGGATGCACATTTTCCATTTATTAATTCTAGTGATGCTCAACTATTTAGTTATGGGGGGTATCCTCCATTCTAATAAGAAGAATTGGTAAATATTTTTCCTTTTCTTTAATTTTACATTTTTTTTGTTTTCCAGTTTTTCATCTTTCAATTTGTTGTTTTATCTTTTTATTTATTATTTTATTATTTTATCTTTTTGAGGGTAATCTCATCAGTAAATAAAATACTCATGTGACCCGTTGGTTGAGGTGTTGTTCTATGCTATCAAGTCTGAAGTGACTAATTATTTGGACAGTGAGCCCACAACATCCACCCATCCATTCTATTAATAAGAGGTTATACTCTGGGTCCAATGATATTTTTGACATCATTACAACTTAAAGTAACTCTGTGTTCATTATACCCAGAGCGAAGAATGATGGATTAAGAAGGAATGGCTAGGGTGTGACATCAAGGGGACTTGTGGATTCTCTTTGGTAGCATCTGTAGGCATTATCATGCAACTTAGTTGTACTACAATCCTTGTAGATCTAATGAAAAATGGGAGTAAGAGTAATAAAGGCACTTAATAAAGAAACCTAATGCTATTCTAGGGGGTTCCACTAGAAAGACATGCACCCATGCCTGAAGGTAGGTAGCTTCTTTAGATTACGCATGAAAAAGAGAGATAGAGAAAGAGAGTGTGTCAAAGAGAAGAAGCAAAAAGTATGCCACAAAGAAATTCCAAATCACTCATTCCTTACACAAAAGGGCAAGTGATCATACGCCTTGCTGTCATGATGCTCTTATGGTTGTCCATCATTGGATGAAACAATGGAATGTCACTGATCAAAGGAATGGACTTGATGTTGATTTTGGAGCGACCGGCTAATGACACATTAATCACATCCTACAGTCAAGATTCATTGTACCCTAGGTTAGTAACCTCATGTCCTAATCTCTGCAATCCCTTCTACAATTTGCCTCATTTCACTGTTCATGTATTTGTAACTCGTGTCTTGTGTTGCATTGAATTCATATCTCAGCACAATGGTATCTACGTGTGTGTGTTTTGTGGGATTGGTGTGGATTACCTTTCATCCTTTTAGTGCCTTTGGACATTTTCAGGATGGTTACGTAAGGGCATCATAGGTAGGAACTTGCTTTGGGGAGGATCCACTTGCGTAACCTTTGTAATTTACACTTCTTGCACATCACCATCATCACATCATTTTATACCCTCCGAGTACTGCATTACCAATGTTATTCTTTTCTTTATCATCCTCTGAATTCAAACATTCCTATGCACCAAAACATATCTTTTCTCGTCATCCTATCCACGAATTTCATTGACAATCCCACTTCATTATACTTTTGTTGCCTTTCGGTCTATCCAATGTTACCCTGAACCTTCCAAATTAACCTCAAATCCTTCATTTTTGGCCTTGGAAATTCAAAAATTCTTCAAATTTATCAAGTACGCTATTTTCAATGGGTCGATACCTGATATCGCGTCTGACATGATATCAGGTCCACGCTATCGGGTATGCAATATCACATCCATAAAAATTATATATATGGACCCCCTGCACATGTCAACATCATTTTGTACTATTCACATGGGGAGGGTTCAAATTTTCTTCCACAAATTGCTAGCTTGCGCACCTATCATTCAAAAAATCATAACTTGCTCATTAACGCTTTGATTCCCATTTTTATTAAATTTGTCTGAACCCAGAGTGTTCAACTTAGTCGTGGGGGAAGGGTGCACTCCAAGTTGCACATAATTTTTTCAAAATTCATCATTGCCCGAAGGATATCATAAAGGGTAAATGACTGAAAAAATGTTAAACACATTGCCAAATCAATTTTAATCTCTTCACCCACACCATGAGAATTAAAGTTTTGAAGCCACCTAATCAAATTAGGCCCAATATCAAAACTTTTAGGGGACATTCTCGTAAAATTCTCTAACTTTGGATTACACTAAATAAGAAACAAATTCATTAAGGACAAGAAGTAAGGTATAAATCAAATTTGTAAATAACCTTACTAATAGTTAGCCCTGTGTGATTGCAGATGGCCCCTAAATGTGGACAACAAGGAGGACCCTCTCAAGGTGTGTTCAAATGACTAAGGAGAGGCAGAGGCTAGTGGTCTCTCGAGGAACATATAGAATAGGAAGCAGAATCATTTAGCATCCATCAAGAGCCTCCTATTACTGTGAAATCAGGATAGGCTAAAGGAGGAACCGTTGAAGCACCTGAACAGGGGCAACATCTCACATTGTCCCCAGGATGCGTTCAAGTGATTCATGAAAGGTCCATGTTAGTAGCCGTGATCGTGGAACTCAACTTTGGACCTTTCACTGAGTTTGCTCTTGAGGTAGTCAGGGACCAACTTAGAGGATCCCCATTATGGCCTATTCTCTCTAAAAGTGGTGCTTGGAACATAGGAGAGACGTACCAATTTTTGCACAATAGAGAAGAAGGCACCACAGTTGATATTGGTGGTGTTTTTGTAGATTTCTCTGCTAAAGCCATTTTGAAAGTGTTAAATCTTTCCCACTCGCTTCAATGTTGATGCATGGAAGATTTGGTTGAAAAGGGCGTATGGCAAGGAAGACAAGGTGTATGGAGAGTTGACACTAGAGGAGATGATATATTTCAAGATTGGCACTTATCACATCTTCCCCATGAAAGGATTGAACAGAATCACCACGTGTGCAGCTAGAGGAAGTGTTATATTGATGGGCAAGGTTAATGCTAACCTACCCCATCTATATCTTATAGAGATTTTGAGGCAATTCGAGGAATGCAAGATGGGGAAGTCTGCATAGCCCTTCCCCTATTTCATCAAGAAGTTGTGCCAATGTGCTAGAATTCTAGGGTACACCAATGATGTCCCCAGAAGGGCCCAAAATGCTTCATTTGCTAAATTGTTGAAACCATCAGCCCCAAGGAAAAGTGCAGCTGAGACACTAGAGCCTGAACAAGAATAGATGGTAGGGCCCACTGCAACTCAAATTGCAAGGCCTAGCCAACTTCCAAGCACAAGGCCTAATTAACAATAGGAAGCAGGGCCTAGCACAAGCTAGTAAGACCAACTGTCGCCACCGCCGTAGGATTATCGATCATCAATGAGCCACCTCAGGGCCATTATTGAGATAGTCAGTTGGGGAAGTCGTGATGAGACCAACCTCTTCTGGGTCATAGATGACACCGTATGACCCACGGTCTCAATCGATCATGCATGGGGTGAAGTGTTGATTCAAATAGGAGGAGGGGAATCGCACTGGTCATAACAGATCTTAGGGAATGCTACATTTTTCCAAGTGAAATTAGAAACAGGTGAAGGGGCCATAGTAGTGGTCATGTAGCACCAAGATGTAGCAGGAGCCATAGAAGTGATCATGGACCACATCAAAGAATCATTCAATGTACTTGTTGTGCCATCGGTAGACTTTATGGGAGCATGTGATGCTCAAACTTTGACCAGTTCCTCGATGACTCCTACAGAGCATGAGGATGTTCTTGATCGGTTGCTGCAGATAGGATAAGTGATGACGTTCCTATTTGACATCCCTCAAGATGTCACAACAACTCAATCAGACTTCATCTCCACTAAAGGGAAGCTAGTCATGGTAGAGATCAAGGCTGAGCATGCAGAAGCAGAGTTGGAAAGACTCCAAGAGAAGCTCATCACCCTACAAGTTGCACAACTAGACCCATCTCAATTCATCCTTGCAGACCAGCTAGAGTCCTTCAGGACAGATCAACTTAATAAATTTTTGGCAAATAATAAAAGAATGGTAGAGAAGAAAGAGAAGACCGACTGGGATGCTTCCAAGGCACAAGCTCAGACATATGCACATACCAAAGCACTCACGGCCTTGCAAAAGGAGAATAAATAGCTTGTCGCAGACAATCTCCTATTGATCACTATGGAAAAAATAAAAGAATGTTCTTGAAGAAAATTTTCAGCAGTTATGAGAACAATTAGTTAGGGTCAACCAGAACATGAATTGCTTGGCTAGAGAATATCGAACCCTTTCAATGGAGGAGGTATGCGCAATCCGTCAGAAGACGGGCATTGAAATAAGCACATGGAAAAATGAGGCCAAGCGACATGAGAAACTAAAGGAACACTTCAGGGACTAGGTGGGGATGTATAAGTAAGTAATTGAAAAAGAAATCCATATGGCCAAGGCCCATATCAACACTCTTAGTGCTCAAAACACTGATTGGCGGGCCATATTGGATACCTATGCATTTGTCCATCAAGCAGAGCTCAAAAGCTAGGACCTATAGATATAAGATCTTATGGAGTACATGGAATTGGAAAACCTATGGTATGCCAACTTAGCCATGTTAACAACAGGACACTCGAGAACAGATCTGGAGAAGTAGGTAGCTACCACCTACGCAAAATATGAAACAGAATTTGCTAAGCATAAGAAGACACTGTAGAAATTAGAAGTGGCAAATTCTGAGTTAGAGGTGGTCAAAAATAGCTACCAGGGACAAAAGGATGTCGTAGCAGACTTGGCTCGATGACTTACAGATTACCAGGAATACAAGGACAAAGCTAGGCCTATGAAGAGGAACAACGACTGTTTGCAGCCTGGTATGTCAAGGTCAATCATATGTTCCCACAACTACCATTTCCATGAAAGATGCCAAGTCCATCAAACATTGGAGCATTAGCATGGATGGCATAGGACCCCCAAACCGAAGAGAAAAAGGTCTAGGCACTCCTTCAAATCCATCAACTTCCAAAACTTGGACCACAAGACAAGGGGAAGAGACCCATGGAGAAACTGCCACCACCAAGAACCACATGAGTTCTAATAAATTCTGTAATTTGGTGTCTATGTCCCAGTTTTGTTGTATTCAATTCTCCACTGTGGCATGAATAAATTCCTTGTTAGTCAATAATCCCATACCTATCCACTATGTGATCAATTGGGCTTGCTCTCATTTTGTTCAACTCGAGGATGAGTTTTCATTTAGTCATGGGGGTATGATGAACCATGATTTGTCAAGCTTTGATATCGGACTCACAATATTGGATCCACGATATTGGGTACATGATATTGTAGCCTAGATAATGATATCAGGTACATGATATCGTGATTCCTATGTAAGCCTATAAATAAACCTTTGGGCGCATAGGAGGGAGTAAGTAAGTTTAGTGTTAGAGTAGAGTCTTTTTGTTCATTTTTAGTTCATCTCAACCCTTTCCCTAGTGCATGCCCACAGTGTGATGATTGTAACTGTAAGGAAACCTTATTCGAGTATGATGTACTTGGACATGTACATGACCAGCAATAAAGATCAAGATTACACCATCATTGCAACATTCACTTAGTTTTAATTGCTTAATTGTTATTGTTATTTATTACTTTCTTAATTAATGTTTCTTTACCTTCCTTTACTATCCTTATTATTAAACGTGGAATGAGTACGAATTAATCATGAGCATTTAAGTGTAACTACTTAATAACCTAGTAGCATATCTAGGAGTGCTCAAGTAATATACGCTTGGTAATCCTAGAAGTAGTACACGAGGTCCAAGATGTGTACAAATGATTAAGGATGGATGCTCATCGCACTTAGGCTAGCTTAGATTCTCTTCTCCCACTCCCTCTTAACTTAAAACAAAGTTATTTTCCATTACCTCTAGGAGTAGCATTAGTTTAGGCCCACATCATACACCTCACTCTAGACTAAACCATAGATGACAATGCAAATACTAGTCCAGGTGGGAAGACAATGAACTATGATCAACGTGTAACTATCTAGATACCACAAGTAGTCCATTTGTGAAGTTTGACCAGATTGTGCGTACATGCTCATATTTGTATGGTTGAGTGTAGGGGTACCTCACCACTCATCACATGGGTAGATATTATTCATTATTACATCGATGCCCTATCCATCGTTACTCTCAGTGGGAACAAATTTGCCATATCATAGATGGGCTTTGCTTAGAAACACAAAGAATCCTTAGGATCTATGCCTAAGGAAGACTGTCAAAATTAAGAGCCCATTAGATACAAAGGCTGATAGAGTAGGTAGAAAAAGAGGAAGGAGACTTAAGGAAATAAGAAAGTGCAAAAGAATATAACAGGGACCCTTCCATTAGAAAAAAGAAGGTATGCTTTTATGATAGTGAGGAGTTACCTCTTGATGTAATGGTGCAACGGAAGATCTTGCCAATCCAAAAATTTGTCTGAAATCTTGGCCAAGGTAGATAAAATGTGGGATTCATTGGATAAAAAATTTCAAATTGCTCTAAAAATTGTAGAAAAATCAAGAGAGTAGAATAGTGATCGTGACCGTAGGAGGTGAAAAGAAGTTGAACATGCCTACTAAAGGGGTAAGGAAAAAGTTGCTACAATAGAAGAAGTTATGGATACTGAGTCAGATAATGATTATGGGTGTGAAATTTGCCACTATGAACATCCTAAGGGATGTTTCTCACACTTATAGGAATCTGGGGTGTATACTCTGAATCCATAATTATCAAAAAGGCAAACACCCAAAAGAGTGCCTTATCCTCAGGGAAATCCTAGGAAATTCCATTAGCAAAAACCTTATTATCCAAGTGGTACTCCACCATAACCATACGAGCAATATCAATAGTGACAACAACCATAGTCATGGGATATGTCACCACCACGATAACACTACCCTTATAGGCAGCCAGATCCATATGGGTACTATGTTCAGCAACCCCTATCTCAACATGACTCTTCTAATCACGTTTCTCCTTTCTAGCTGATGAGCGGCAAGGTACCCCTACGCCCAACCATATGAATCACAGGTGTTCACACATGACTCAATTGAATTCTGTAGATTGTAAGTACTTGCATACACCAAACTCTAGCCAGCAAAATCATATGTCAGAATGATCATTGTCTTCCCAACCTCACTTGTGATGTTCTAATGTGATGGTTAAGTGAGATTGAGGCAAATGATTTTTATTGGTTTTCACTTTTATCTTCTAAGATCTAATTCTTGAAATGTAAGAAATGGAATGTTGCATAGCCTATAATTTTTCTTCCTTATCTCTTAACTCTCCCTAGCATAAGCAATTGATCCCATCTTTTGTGCACATCTTGAGCATCCCCTAACTACTGCTGGGTTACCAGATGTTAAGCATCACTGGGTTGCCAAGTGTTGGGTTTACATTCGAGATAGTCGTACTTATGGTTTTTACAAAATATAAAAGAGCAATAACAGTAAAGTGATAACAATGAAGACTTAAGAAATTATTGAAGCATTAGAATATTAAATTATTTAAATGCTTAAATAATTAAATCCAAATGCTGCAAGGAATGTTTAAAAAGCTTATCTTTATTGCCGATTACGCCAATGGGCTCAGGTACATTAACGCTCGAATAAAGAGCCGTACACCTTTCTCACACCTGCTGTGGACACTTGGAAAATATTCTAACTCTTACGGGAACAAGCTGCAAGATTTTGGCTATAACTACTTAAAAATATGCCTAAGTGTAGTGGGTGCACACTTATTTATAGCTAAGGATAGACTCTATGTAAACAAGGCCCAGTTGATGCATGGACAAATACATCGACGGGGCCACATCAATGCAGTTGCATATGTGGGGCTTCATATACGTGGCCCAGTTGACGTTTCAACTAAACACTTCATCATACCCCCACAACTGTGTGAAAACTTGTCCTTAAGTTTATTATAATTTGGAAGGTATGAAGTTATTACAACACACATGATGAAACATATCTACATAGATACTGACTTTATTGACATACCAAGTGCCTAAGTGTACAGAGAAGAATGACTTACAAAATGGTGATGTTCAGAGATAAAATTGAACACCCTGATGATCTTGGATTCTCCACTATGTTGAAAGATGCAAAAGTTATTGAAGAAGTTCACATCGTCCATGGTGGTGATGGTTCTAATGGGCCTTCACCAGACTCTGGCTCATGTGGTGGTTGTGGTGTGGAAGACGGTTGTCCTGCAGCAGCTGCAACTTCCAAAGGCAACCGAAAAGCCTCCAACAAAGCCCTCATTTTCTCTTCTTTAATTTTTGGATCGTTCACCATCCAAGCAGCTTCACCAATGTGCACCGGAACTAGAACATCCCAAGGGCATGGAAGTGTAGGAAAGAGTTCTTTTAAATTGACAAACCAGGTAGCGAACTATTTTTGTTCAATATTGAGTACTCAGATTAATGTTTGTAGTTGCTAGTAGTCATTCATCCTTTGGGCCAAGTCCTCTATGACCACACGTTATCCTTCAAAATGAGTGCGGAGAACGTCAAGTTCCCCATTTGCTATTTCCAACTTCTGTTTCATTACTTTATGCGCTTGGAACTTGCCCTTGTATAAAGAATATGAGGTGGCCACTTGCTTTTCCAAGTTAGACCGTAGCCTTTCGACTGTCAACATAGCTAGGTTTGCATAACAAAGATTGGCTAACTCCATGTATTCTATCATTTCTTCAATTTGTAGCTCTTGGAGGCAGATCTTAGCCTGGTTGTAGGTGTTTAATCCATCAAAGATGGGTTGGCACACCTCACCTCCTTCTTAGAGCTGCTGGAGTGCTTGGTTCATTTTGGCCTTAGCGACTTGAATCTCTTTTTCATTTAATTTTTTCTGCAATGCCACTTGGTCCCTATAATGATTTTTAACTCTTTCAAACTTAAGGGCTTCATTTTTCCAAGCGGCGATTTCGATAGCTGATTTTTGTCGTAAGGATTGAACTTCCTCCATAGATAGATTACAATTCTTAGCAACTAATCTCCTCACATTAGTGTTCACCCTGGCTAGCTCCTCCTGTTGTTGGTGGATGAAGTCTTTCATGTGTTGATTTTCAACACCAACATTGCTCATGCGATGAAATTTTGTGATCAATTTGACATTCTCTTGGAAAACCTCTACCAAGGCCTTGTTTAGATGGTATGCATGAACATCTGTCAAGGACTTGTTAAAGATCGCCGACTCTCACTCATCCTCAACCATTAGAAGTTTGGTTTGAAGTTGTTGAAAAACTTCATCTCTAGTGATTTCGTGATTGAGGAGGGTTGGATTAGCAAGTTGGGCCCTTAATTGGGCAACTTCCACCGCCAAGCATTGATAATCCGCTTGTGCTGCTTCAAGTTGCCCCTCCAAGATGAGACACTTGCCCCTTGTTGAGAGCAGCTCCAACTGGGTCACAGTAATATTATCCAGAAGATTGAAGACATCCAGAAGCGGCTACCCAGTTCTCACCAATTGGTCCAACAATTCTTCATGTTGGGCTACATTGATCCTGCTACGTGAAGTTCCTATAGACGTTTGTACATCTTCAAGTCCATGTACATCTAGTACAGGCATCGTAGATGCATTAAGGATCATAGCAATTATGTTAGCAACCACTTTAGCCGCAATTTGTTATCCTTGGCATTGCAATACTAGGACAGTCACCCCCTCTCCATCCTCCAAGCATACCGAAAAAGTAGTGGCATTTCCTAAAATTTCAGGACATAAATGTTGGGTGGAAATCATTACTTCTTGGACACTAGGATTAATTCTTGTAGGTACTGACGTCCGGGCGATAGAAAACATTGGCCCTGCTCCCTCCAGTGGACTCACCGATCGAGCCACTTGCTCCAGATGGCTCATTGTAGGGTGATAGACTAAAGGGTCTTCTCCTCCACTGGTTCCTATAGATTGCTCTTGTTGGTTCAAGAGAAATGTGGAATCTCACGTATGTATTTTGAAATTGTCTATGAGCTCGACCTTGTTGTTTGCGCAGGCGATGGAGGTGGTTGCTGCTCTTCCTCGAGTCGTGTTGTGGCTAGAGTCTTATCCTTCATCATCTTTTGCCATGAGGCAATTGGGGCATGCCGAAGTGTGTCATTGGCATATTGTGCTATCCCTACCCATTTGCATAATTTTCTAATTAAGTAGGGAAAGGGTAGAGTCTGCCTTCCATGTTCACTTTCAATGAATCTTTTCTCAATCTCTAGGAATAGCAACTATGGAAGGTTGATTGGAAATTTTTTGCTTAGAGTGGCACATGCATGAGTATAGAAGGTAGTGATGTTGCTGGGTCTTATTGCTGGATTCAAGTGGTAAGATGTGATTTTTGAGTATACCCTCTTTGTGGTGGTTAAAGTGCCAAGCTCCTTGCGTTCTACCCCATAGCATTGCCTAATCCACTCCCCTTTCACCTTAGGATCTGCTTGTTTGGGGATCTTTGCCACATTAGCTTTAGTCTCTGGTAACCCTAGAGCTTGTGAAATTGCTTTTGCAGAGTAAGAGACATGAATGTCTTTGATTCTTACTTTGGACCCCGGTTGCTGATTCGTTCAGAAGAGGTAAGTCTCTCCTAGGTACCATTCACCACTAGATGTGATAATTGGCCACATAGGAGAACTTTACAATTGGGTCTTGACTTCTTCTAGCATATTCTCTAGAAATGGTCCAAATTTTAACTCTTGTAGGACCATTTTTTGTAGCTCCCTTGGCTTAATAGCGTCAAGACATGCCTGGGTCTAGGTGATCTCAAGCCATGTCGCTACTAGTAGAGTCTCATCCTTTTGCGATTATTCACTAAGGATTTCCTCTTTAGAAATCTAATGAATAGATTCCATGTTGGGTCCTTCGCAGAGGGGGCCAATTGCATGTGAGCCCTCTGCATGCTCTGGATGTTGCACACCTCATCCTCTTCCTATTTGTGATCGCTTGTCCCTTGGTTGGGACAGTACTGCTCCCCTTGGATGCCTTGGTTTGGGTGCCATTAGTAGTCAAGCATAACCATGAATTAAAATGTGCATAGGTTGCTCGAAATGGCAATTATACACCTTCTCATTTTAACTAAGTTATGATAATGGCACGAGCATCCCGTGAGATTTCCTAGAGTATCGTTGAGGGTTTTAGGAAAAACAATAAGTTATGAGTTGAAATTTATAGTGTTGTTTTTATTTTCTCTTGTCTATACACTAAGAGGTGTTAAGTCTTTGGTAATTATAATAATAATAATTATAATAATTATAGACCTCACCTCCCATGATGAAGAGCATACCTCCAGTTGCTAAAGAGTAGGACACGCAACAAAAAAAGTAGGTGCATGGGAAGAAGAGGGAATGCAGAAAAATTGAAAAACTCCCTTAGCTTATGTTCAAAAATGGACAAAATTCATAGTGCAATGGGGGTATATATAGATTTTTTGCACTACGTTGATGGGGCAACGTATACGGGGCTATGTATACGCAGGGGACTACATATACGAGGCCTAGTCGACGTAGGGTGGTGAGAGTGTTGACTAGCATTGACCAATGAAGAAAAAGCTCAAATCGTTGAATTGGAACACAAAATTGAGATGGTTTAAGAGTAGAGGGACCAGGGAATCAGCTGATAGAAAGAGGAAGGTAGCTAGACTTGGAAAGAAGAGTCAAAGGTTGGAGAATGTCATGAGATAGAACTTTGGGGAGAAGAATGTGTGCGATGGTTAGTGCAGAAACAATCAACCCATGATATCAAGAGGATAAGAGACTAACAAACAGAACCAAAGGATATGCAAGTGGATCCTCCCCATAGCAGGCAGTAGCCTTAGTAGCCCTTGCATATCATCAACACTGGAGTCTATGGGCCCCCGTAGTCAACAAATGGTGACTGTGAGTTAATACTCACATCCATGAGAACCCGTTGAAGCATTAGGAGTTCACACAACTCACGATAAATAATAAAAACATAAAATCAGCAGTTAGGTAAGTCATGGAGAGAAATGGGTGAAGAGAGAGGAGTGGGAAATGGAAGTCCTACTATTGGTCACATAAAATCCCATGTGAAGTTTGTGGTTAAGTGACATGATAGGAGCCATCCCCAGGTCAAACCCAAAACCAACCACATACAATGACATCATAGCAACATGCGAAGAATCATCCATCCCTAGGAGTACAAGAATGCACCTACAAATAACCACCACTCCAACATGAGTGAGATAAAGGAAGTGAAAAAAGGGGCTAAGTTAGAGGGGACGAAGCAAGTCCTATAACTAGTGCTTGTAGCCCATTAGAGGCATTCTAAGGGGTGTGCTTTGAATTCCCATATATTTTTATTACTTTTATTTTTATTTTTTCTTTTTGGGAACCACACCATGCAAAGAACCATGCATTTTTGCATGCATTTGGCCAAGGGGTGTGCTTTGAATCCTCATTTTGTGTGTGTGTGTGAGGACCACACCATGCAAGGCCAAATAGCTAAGGAACTTCTGAGTATGAGAGGACTTGAAGTGGTAAGAAATCCTTGAGGACATTTTTGCAAACCAAGGAATAGAAAAGCATGAAGAATGTTGCATTCCCCTTGAAGTCATATCCTATTCAAACCATTGGGGCATCCCCAAGTCTGGGAACTATAAAAGTTACAAATTAATTAAAATTTTTTTAATTGAAGGGGATTTGCATGTTTCCAAAAGAAGAAAAACCATGGAGTGGATGAATGGGTGGATGACGTGGACTCACTACCTGTTTTATGATATGAAAGTATACGTAACTTCCTAGAACAAAAATGCGAGGACAAGAGCTAGATATAATAAGTGGACCATTTCATGCAATCCATCGTAATGAGAAACAACCGCATTAGTACATTTGGTGACAATAAGATGGTTTACTAGTAAAACAACTGAAGATTAAGCACACACACACACACACATATAAAAATAACAAACAACAAACAGAGAAGTAAATAAAGAAAGAAAAAACTAAGCAAGAATGGGCAAACATGCGAACGATGTTGTAAAACAAAAAAGTTTCAAAAATAGTGAGGGGATTGGTAGAGTAGGTTAGCATGGATGATGTTCTTCCCCACGACTAGGCTAGAAGGAGGAGACCTAAAAAATGGAACAAGGTTGTCACTGTGATGATATGGTAGTAGCACTAGTTTGATGGAGTTCGCGGAAAAGTTTTAATTGTTGCCTATTGACTAACTATGTTTTTGTGGGGTCCTTAGGTTTGTGTATAAGAAAAGCCTTAAATGGGAAGGTTTCAGAGACAATATAAGGCCCCTCCCACAGTGTTTGAAACTTAGGACATTGCAGTACATGTGTGGGGTTCCAGTAGAGTACCTTATCTCCACATCAAAATGTTAACTTCGGAATCCTAAGATCATGACGTTTTTGATTATAGACCTTGTGTATCTCATTTGATGATAGGGATACTAGTCTATTCTCATCTAGCACACTCAAGTTGATGACTCGTTCTTGTTGTGCTAGTGGCAAGTCAAGACACAAGTCACTAGCTGTAGATAGTGTTCAGAGTTCTGCTTGGACTGGAAGTTTCGGTGGTTTCCTATACACTAACTCATAAGGAGAGTAACCTATAGGATGTTTTCATGTGGAGTGATAGGCCCATAGGGAATTATTAATTTTTGTGCTCTAGTCCCTCCTATATTTGCTAATGGTTCTAGTGAGGATTTTGGTAATCTCCCTATTGGTGACTTCAGCTTGCCCATTGGCTTGGGGGTGATAAGGTGTTGTAATTTTATGGTTGACCCCCAACTGTTGCATGAGTTTGAAAAAAGTGGTTCCCATGAAATGAGTTCCATTATCTAAAATGAGTGCATGTGGCACTCCAAACCCATTCATGATTTGCTATTGCACAAACTGTGTAGCTGTGTTTGAGGAACAGTCGATGATGGCTGCTACCTCTGCCCACTTAGTGCAATAGTCAAAGCGACGATGATGTATGCATTCCCATTGGACATGGGTGTCATGGGACCCATGAAGTTGATGCCTCAAATATCGAAGGGTTCTAGTGGTTGGATCCACTGTTGAGGTTCCTCCATTCATGTGGTTATCCCACCATCTCTCTAACATCGTTCATAGGAGCGGGTGAACCATTGTGCATCTCTAAAGAGTGTAGGCCAATAATATCCTGCAAGTAGGATCTTAATGGCCGTGTGTCATCCAACATAGTGGCCCTCATGAACATCTTGAAGGATGCACAGTGTATGTTCATTAGAGATGCACCATCGAACCAAGTCATCTGCACACACCTTATAAAGATGTCTATTAATTTCCATGAAGTGCTTAACCTTATGTAGAAACTGTTGTTTCTACCTATGATCCCACTCCTTTGGTAGTTCTTGGGTTGTGAGATAGGTGAGGATGTGGTGGAACCAAGGTGATTCATTGGGCATCTGCTTATCGATTACTCTAGTGAAGAGGAGTTCATCTGGAAATTGGTCGGAGAGTGACTCCTCCTCTTTTGCATTATCCCATCACAACCAAGATAAGTGGTCAGCAACCACATTCTCAGTTCCCTTATTGTCTACCATAGTACAATCAAATTCCTGAAGGATCACAAGCCATTGTATGATATGGGTGCTCACCATTGGTTTGTTCATCAGGAACTAGATGGCACTATGGTTAGTATGTACAAAGACCTTGTACTCAAGCATAGAGTGTCAAGATTTTTCCAAGGTGGACATCACCATCATTAATTCCTTTTTGGTGGTGGTGTAGTTGAGCTAAGCACCCACAATGCTATGGATTACATAGTGGATATAATATGGGTGTCTCTGGTCATCCCACTATGTAAGCACAGCTCCCAATGCATAGTTAGATGCATCTGTCATGATGTGGAAGGGTTTGGACTAGTTGGGTGCTCATAGAACTGGATTTTTTATGAGTTTCTATTTAAGTGTTTCGAATGCAGATTCACATTCCCTAGTTCAAACAAATGGAACATCTTTCTTTGTGAGTTCCACCAATGGCTTGGTGATCTTTGAGAAATTCTCGATGAAGCATCGGTAGTAACCAATGTGGCCAAGGAATGACTAGACATCTTTTACAGTGCTTGGTTGACTAGTGATTCCTTGGATGACCCTAATTTTTTTAGGATCTACACTAATCCTTGCTTGTGAAATGCGGTGCCCTAGAACAATGCCCTCTTGGATCATTAAGTGGCTCTTTTTCCAATTGAGTGATAGATTAGTTTCCACACATCTTTTCAGAACTTGCTCAAGGTGGTCCAAGGCTTGGTTCAAACGTTGCTCCATAGGTAGAGAAGTCATCCATGAAGACTTCTACCCCATTACCAATTTGTTGCTAGAAGATGCTAAGGACAAGGTGTTGGAAAGTTGTAGGAGCATTGCACAGGCCAAAGGGCATCTTTTTATATGCAAAAGTCCCCCAAAGACTTGTAAATGTTTTCTTGGCCTAGTCTTCAAGTATGATTTGGATTTGTTTATAGCCACTATAACCATCCAAAAAGGTATAATAACAATGCCACACAATGGTATCCAACACTTGGTTCACAAATGGGAGTGGGAAGTGATCTTTGAAGGTATCCATGTTTAGTAGTCGAAAGTTTATACAAATCCTCCATTTTCCATCCTTCTTTGGCACTATAATGAGTGGGCTAACCCATTTGCTATCTGCAATGGAATAGATGAACCCTTCTTTCAGCAACTACTCGATTTCATCCTTGAGTAATTGATTTAGTTCAGGATTCAATCGCCTTTGTGGTTATCATCATGGCTTCATGGAGGAGTCGATATAAATCTGATGTTGGCATACCCTGGGATCAACTCCTGTTAAATCAAGATATGATCATGCAAAAGTGGCCTCCCATTTGATCACCACCTTAAGCAACTGCTTCTTCTATTTAGGAGCAAGAGGCATTGATAATTACTGGCTTGCCATTATGCAAAAATGCATATTCCAAATTGGCCTGTAAGGATTTGAGTTCTAGAGGCTTCTGTTTAAAACTTTTAGGGTTCTTTAGCTTTCTCCAATCATCACTATCATCAACAGTGGAGACTTGTTGATGGACCCTTTCGAAATCATCCATGCTCTCTATGTAGGCACATACAAGCCCCTTAGATGGTTCCATGCATAAAGTGCTACTATTAGAGTTGACGGTCAGCCACTGGGTGCCTTCTTGATTCTTGGCTGCTGCGTATAGGCATCATTGAACTAATGATTTTTTGGCACATTGACTGCAGACTTGAATAGATGTCCACTTAGTAGACCATAGTTGCTGCACACAGTTGCACTCGAAGTCATTGTACATGATGCATGGAATGTGCTTCTTCTCAATCTTTCCAAAAGGATTTTCTTTTGAAATTTCAAGGGAAAGATCTTGGAGTCCTAATCGTGCGTCCACCATGCTAAGCTAGGCTCTTCCCATTATAATTGAAAAATTCCCCTTATAATTCTCAACATGAATGACTAGGAATTTTGTAGGATAGAACCACCAACAAATAGTGGTCATGATATCTTCCACCAATCCTAAGGGAACAACAATGGATTGGTCTGCCAGCTCAAGCCGAATTTTTTTTTCTTCAACGGGGGTAGGTTCCAAGTCTTGTACATGTCATGTGAAATCAAGTTGACACCTGACCCTGAATCCAAAAGAGCTTTACATGGCTCATTTCCTACCAATTGAAGATAGATGAGGGGACTTCTTGGATTAGCTAATTTTTGAGGAAGATGACTTGCATTTATCTAGTCTATCACAACATGTGTTAGCATGATGGTTTGTACCTTAGGAGGTGTTTGCTTTGAAGGCTACTTGAAGGTTTGGATGGTGGAGGCAATTGGAGGTTTAGAGGTACTAGCCATAGGTGTGTGTGAGGATATGTTTGGAGGATTGAGCCAGAAAAAGGAACATTTTCATGGTTTCACTTCCGGTCCACTTGGCTAAAAGCTAGCTGTAAGTTGACAGCCCTTGTAGCGTTACATTGTTGTGGCTGTGATGGTATTTCTCCCTGCATAGGTGGAGCAAGAGGTAGCTAAGTGGGGGGTTGATGTGTAGGAACAATAGGAGAAGGTGATGGAGGATAGTAAAGATGTGGGTTATCCCCCCTAGGTGATGGATACTATGTTTGAAAGTATTCCAGGGGCTAGTAATGATTTTGAAAGGTCGCATGACCAAAAGAGTCCTGCAGGGAGACTGGTTGTTGAACATACTACCCATAAGGATCTGTCTATCAATAAGGGTACTACTGCCTTGGAGGTGGCATCCCCCATGATTGTGGGTGCTACAATTGCTAGAAATATTTGTAAGGTTGCAACGGTGCTCCACTTGGATAATAACCTTGTTGCTGGTGGAACTGCCTGGGATTGCGTTATGGGTAAGGAAATCTTTGAGTTGTTTGCCTCTTTGCTAAGCGAGGATTCAATGCATACACCCTAGACTCTTGTAGATGTGACACTACTGGACAACACCCCTTAGGATGTTTGTATTGGCATATGTCACATCCATCATAATCTTCTGTATTAGAGTCTACAACCTATTCTACTACAGCAACTTTGCCCTTACCTTTATGTTAGGCATGTTCAGCTTCCTTTCTCCTATGCCGATCATGATCATTACTTCACTCTTTGGACTCCTCTGTGATTTTCAAAACATTTTGAAATTTTTCATCCAAAGAGTCCCACATCTTGTTAACCTTGGCCAATATTTTAGAAGCAAATTTTTGTAGGGGCAAGGTTTTATGGTTCACCACTACATCTAGTGGTGATTCTTCTTCATCTTCACAAAATCAAACTTCCCTCTTTCAAATGGAAGGGTTCTGATTATACTCTTCTGCACTTTTCTTTTTTCTTAGTTTCCCCTCTTCTTTAGCCACTTGCTCAATTAAGCACTGTAGTTGATGAGCCCTTAGCTCTAATAGTCATCCTTGAGCGTAAATGCCAAGGGTCTTTCTCGTTTCAAAGCAGAGCCCATCTATGATATGGCGAAGCTGTTCCCACTAAGAATAGCCATGACCAAGACATCGATGTAATAATGAGTAGTATCTACTCATGGTTGCATCTAAGGGTTCATGACCACCTTGTTTCCACCCTTGGATATATCATCTTAGGTTAGCCACTCTGGAGTAGGTTTGATACTTATCATTGAAAATTTCCAGCATCATACTCCATCCCTTGATTGATTTCGGCTCAAAAGACCGGTACCAACTTTCTGCTTCTTTGATGAGTATGGGAAATAGCTTAAGTTTTTGCCAATCATTATCTATGTTTTGTAGGGTGCAAGCATCATGAAATGCTTGCAAGTGAGTTTGTGGATCACAATTATATCCCCCGTCAAATTTGGGGATGTTGTTTATGTTAATGTGCTTGATCCAACTATCTATTAAATGCCTATTGGGTATTTGAATTGCCTTGATGATATTAACCATACTTCAAGTAGCCAACAGTGGTTCATCCGAGTCATAGTCCTACTGATGGCCATGATGTCTATGACAATTTCAGCTGCCTATCCTTTCTTGACAGTGAGGCTCGTGTGATTCATCATGCCTTTCCTCACATCATTCCCTTTGGCCCTTGTGATCACCATCACCCCGATCCTTTCTACCATGGTTGCAATCAAAATTTGAACCGGGTGAGGATAAAGTGAAGTGAGAAAATGGAGAAGATGGAGGGTAACCACCACCACCCTGGTGTCGATCTCCTCCTGTACTCTGATGATGGCTCTGATCCTCACGTTCATCCTTTCCTTTGCCATGATCTTTTCAGCATGACCCCCCATCATCCTGGGGCTCTTGATCACTTGATTGCCTACTTTGAATGATGGACTAAATGATCTAGGGCATTGGAGGAGGTTCAGCTGAATGGGAATCGTGAAAGACAAGCTCCTCATCGTCATGCAGTTCTTGAAAGAATAAAGGGTTACTAAACTATTTCCCCTTCATGTGTTCATGGCGTTCTGCCTACTGCTGGTCCCATACATGTTGTGTCTCAATTGGAAAATAGTCACAGTAATCATGATCCTCCATTACGTATTCCACATCATGGTTCTGAATGCCTAGTCTAGTAAGATTTTGAAGTAGCATTCCAGGAGCTAATCGATCAGGAGGTAATATGATGTTACCCTCCATGTCTTGCCAGTGTAGATCCTCATCCTAATGTAGGATAAAGGTGAAGTTAGGGACATATTCATCCAGATGTGTGTATACCACCTAACATTCCAGCGGCATTGGTGGGTTGGCTCCATCTCACCTGTGAGAAGAAGACATTTTGGATGTTAGATAATCCACTAAACTGGTGTGCCTTATTCTTTACTTAAACTACCTAGTGTGTGTAGATTTCACTATCTTGGGTTCGTTCCAATGAAGTGAATGATAATCTTGCTAAGACTAGATAGCGCATGTAAGACTAACAGTCCCTAGCAATGATGCCAATGATGAGCAGCAAGGTACCCCTATGCCCAACTATACGAATCATGGGCATTCACACATGACTCAGTCGAATTCCATAAACTGTAAGCACTTGCATACACCAAACTCTAGCCAACAAAATTGTATGTCAAAACAGTCGTTGTCTTCCCAACCTCACTTGTGATGTTCTAATGCAATGGTTAAGTGAGATTGAGGTAATTGATTTTTATTGGTTTTTGCTTTTATCTTCTAAGATCTAATTCTTGAAATGTAAGAAATGGAATGTTGCATAACCTATAATTTTTCTACTCTATCTCTTAACTCTCCCTATCATAAGTAATCAATCCCATCTTCCATGCACATCCTGAGCATCCCCTATCTACTATTAGGTTACTAGACGTTAAGCATCACTAGGTTGCCAAGTGTTGGGTTTATGTTTGAGACAGTTGTACTTATGGTTTTTACAAAATATAAAAGAACAATAATGGTAAATTGATAACAATGAAGACTTGAGAAATTATTGAAGATTTTGAATATTAAATTATTTAAATGATTAAATGCAAGGAATGTTTTAAAAGCTTATCTTTATTGTCGGTCATGCCAATGGGCTCATGTACATTAGCGCTCGAATAAAATATTCTAACTCTTACAGGAACAAATTGCAAGAGTTTGACTATACCTACTCAAAAAGATGCCTAAGTGCAATGGGTGCACACTTATTTATAGCTAAGGATAGACTCTATGTAAACGATGCCCAGTTGATGCATGGACAAATGCGTCGACAAGGCCATGTCAACACAATCGTGTATAGGGGTTGCATATACGCTGCCCAGTCAACGTATCGACTGAACACTTCATCACTAGCATTACTACCACCCTCCAAAATCCATCAAACTTATTCTCCAAATTCTAAGGGGGATCCCATATTCCATCCATATCCTTCTCATGTGTCTGCATCTGTTCCTGCAACCTCAACACAACTACAACCATTTCCATCCATGCAAGGTGAGCTTTCAACCTAGTTGCAACAACGTAATGCTACAAGGACCGTTAATCTACAACTAGTTACTCAATCGAAGGGTTTGGAACCTACATCTCACAAAAAATCATTCTTCTGATCCAATAGCAATCTAAGCCCTTACAAACTCATGTGGCTGGTCATCCTACTCCTTCCATTTTCCTCTACGAGTCATCAAATGGAGAACCCTTCAAACCAAATGCCTCCCAACATCCACACTGTTATGTAAAATCATGCTATATCTGACTGGATCTGAGCTAGAAACCTTCCCAAGAAATTAGCTGATCTTGGAAGTCCACTTATCTATTTGTAGATTGTTGGGAATGAACCATGTAAAGAACTTTTGGACTTAGGTTCTGGTGTTAATCTAATTTCTCATGAGATGTATACTACCTAGAATTTTCTGCCTCTAAAGAAGAGCAATATCATATTAGAATGAGTAGACCAATCCATCACTATTCCATTGGGACTGGTAGAAGATATTATGACCACTATCTGTGGGTGGTCTTATCTTGTCAATTTCCTAGTAATCAAATTTGATAACTGCAAGGGAGATTTTCCAATCATTTTGGGAAGGGTGTGGCTAAGTACTTTTGACGAAAAAATGGACATTAGAGATCTTTCCTTAGAAGTTTCCAAGAAAAATTCCATTTAGAAAGATCGAGATGAAACAAGTTCCATGCATCACGTATAGTGATATAGGGTGCAATTGCATGCAGAAACTATAGTTTGTGAAAAGAGAATCCATTTCTACATGTAGGCAATGTGCAAATGAGGTAGATATTCAAAGGTGCTTATAAGAAATAGCCACAAAATGAACTATTTTTGCTTATAAGTAGTGGCCAACAAAATGAACTATTTTTGCAAAATGTTTTTGCAGCACACTTTACATGGACCTTGTTGAGAGCTTGACATGTGCCTACGTTGAAGGCATGGATGAATTGGAGCAAGTTCATCACCAACTCTCTGATGATGCAAATGATGATATCTATTGGGGAGAGTTGGAAATCCTTAAAAATCTTAAATAAGAACCCTTAGAATTGAAAAATCTACCTATTGGCATGGAGTATGCATTTTTGAAAAAAGGTAAGTGTTGGCGACCGTTTGGGACGCGACCACCAACGAGTGTCCTCGAATAGGATTTAGGTGCTTGCTGGTCTTCGGGCAACACTAAGGCCTAGATACCTCCAAATAGACTCAGTGATTAATATGAGTATGTGTGTGTGCTGTTGCGGTGTGCGGTTGTGAAAAATGAAACGATTGCGTTGTGTGTAAACTACAAATGACTTATCTTAAGAGATTCAGCCAACTTTGCAAAGTACTATGAGTTGTTGAGAATTCTTATTTTGTTTAATTGCCTAGTCTATGCGGTCCTTATAATACCTACTTGTAACAAATAAAATTTTGCAAAAACATTTGAGCACAACTCTGTGAATCTACTTCTAATTTTCCCCAGAGAAAGAGATAGTTCCACAAGAAAACTAGAAATAGAGCGAGATTCGATGGAAATAGACAAAAGAGAAAAGAAAGAAAATTTGTGTAAAGATCTCAAATGTTTAAACAAGGTAGAATGATATGAGTAAACACTTCACAATAAAGCTATCCCAAATTCAATAACTACGAATTGTTCAAAACTTCTAAGGCTCAAATAAGCAATTTCTTCAAGACAATCCTACTATGCTACCCAGAACATTGCTGCGTAAACTATCATGTACGAGACTCTATTTTGGCTAGATAATGGATGTTAAAAATTGCATTCAATAGAACCTTCCAAAAGACTTGACAATTTTTGATTAAAATACCACAGAGATTCACTTTAAAGATAAAATAAGCTATTCTGGTCCTATCAAAATACCAAAGATTTTCTGAACCCTCTTGACTATTGAATCATTCAACGGCTTGACTACATGCAGAGGCTCTCTTACAAAAATCTCAATAGAAGTTCTTATACATTGCACAATAATAAAATTTACTACTGAAATGCTCTTAAGGTTTTCAAATTCAAGTTCTTCTATGGAAAAATTTTAATAGAAATTTTCCATCATGCAACAAGAACAATAAGAGCAATCTAAAAATCCCAAAATTACTTGCCAAGCATGATACTATCTAAACCACTAGCTAAACAATTTAAACAAAATAAAAAATCATAAGAATAACTCATAGGACTATGACAAAGAGGTTGAAATGTTGTCTTTAGCAAGTCATCTTACAAGCAATCTTTCACAATGTCTTTTTACAAATGCTCTTCCAAGAGTCTTCCTTCCCTTCTAACCCCTGAAGCCTTTTTATAGGGTTCAAAAGGTAGTTAGATATTCCAAAATATCTTGGCTAACTTCTCTCCCAAGTAAGGAAGTTACAACTTTCCCAACAAGTTAAGAGATATTACTTTCCCAACAAGTTAGGAAGTTGTAACTTATACATAAAGTTAGGAGAAAATCATGCTAACATGAGCATGTGTAAATATTACAAATATTTCTTTTATAAGTGACAACCCATATAATAATAATAATAAAAAATTAAATTAAAAAATAAATCTAAGATCTTCAATACTATAAGAGCTTCATACAATTGTTATTTTTATTTAGGATTTTAAGTTTTTAAATATCATTAACCACTGAAGTCCTAGTAATTTTCATGAATAGGCGGTAGTAAAAAAGTAATTTAGCATCCATCTTAGTGTAGACGTTGGTGTTGGCAGCTGTATGGTTTTTTAAATGAAGAAAGCCGATCTTTGCAAATTTCCGATGCTATATAATTAAATCATATGCATTTTATATCCATGTAAAATCTATTGCTGGCTTCCTTGGAAAAATGACATTCGCTGGAAAAAGAAATTTGAATACGGTGGTGGTTACTTGGGGCCGTTAAAAATGCTTCCGAATGTGAAGGCTGAATGTGAAGGCGCCAGGCTAGGAACTGCCCAGTTTTTTGCAAACAGTTTCAAACTATTCCACCCTGCCAGAACCGTATATCAATTGCCACCGTGAAAGAAGGCTCTGCCACTGCATCCGGTAATGTTGCCGTGTGGTGTTCAGTTGTTGAAGAGCCAACAGTGTGGGTGCATCTGCAGTCACCGCCTATCTCCAGAGAGAAGGCTAGCCATCCCAGAAGAGGCCCCTGATTGATGCTCTTTAGGAGAAACCTTATCTTGGGAATGGAGAACCAGTAGGAATCTGAATCACTGAGCTGATAAATCAAGAATCCTCCATTAATAAGCAACGTAACATGTCGATCCTAGAGCCTGCCTCCTCTGGCAGAAAGCAACTTGCACAAATGGAAATGACTAATGCCGACATGAGAATGCATACGAAGCACCAGATCTTTGAACCAATTGGAGACCTACACATGATCGACATCCTTGTCCATGAAATGGGCTTTAACAGCGTCAATCTGTGAAACGTAGTCGCGCATGAACATGATGGCTTGGTCATCCTGGCCAGTATTAAGCTTGAATACATGGATGACCTCGTCGCAGCAGAGATCCTCTACTACTTGATTGACCTATGGGCAGTCTTTAATGCTACTGTAGATCTGCGATTTAAGAACCAAAGGCTTTAGAGCTATGCTCCTTCCATTGGCTTTGCCTTTGGAGTTGGACACATGAAACTGCGAGTGCATCATGTCCAAAGCGATCCACGTGTCAGTTAGGGCAACAAAATCCTTGGTCATCAAGATCTCGTCTAGCTCATCCTCTTCCATTTCAGGTTTGCCATGATTGTTTCTCGGCTGCTGCTGCTACTGTGCTTCTTCTTCTTCTTCTTTAGTCTTTGGCTCTGTGTGTTTTCTTCTTCTCTTAGGACTGCAAATGTCAAGTGTAAGTGTAGATGCAATTTCAGCTGCCCTTCTGGTGGCCATGGCACATAAACACGCAACTTGGAAATCTAAACTGGTTTGCACTGCAGTTTTACGTTTGCGTAGTCATTACAGTGTTCTTGAGATTCACTTTATGGACTTTTCCATACTTTCCACTTTCTATCTCATTCTCCCTATTTTCTATGACTTGCAAAATCTCATCTGCTAAGAAATCAATGTTCTGGAAAGCTTTCACAAAGAAATGACGCTGGATTTTGCTTTCCTTTTCTTTTGTCCTCCTATTTGTTTGTTTTTTTTAAAGGTTCATCCACATCAATCCAATGAGACCTCTAGGATTATGCATATCAATAAGATGACAACCATCATATTTTTCATTTGAATATTTGTTTTGTCTTGTATACACAAATGATGGAAGTGTAGTAGAATTAATATCATTCACATTTTTATCATGTTCTCTACCATTGCCTTTTTCCAGTATCTACTTTTGTTGTTCCATGAAATGGCCAAATGTGCCAACAGTAAGCTGTTAATCATTGAGGCTAATCTTACTTCTAAACAAAAATGGATTATATTAAGGGTGGTTAACAAATGGCCAATAACATTTACTTGGTCATATCATGAACTCATAAGGATTGATCGTAGGATATGCCAACATCATATCTACACTAATCCAATCATGAAGCCAAAGAGGTAGCTGTAGCGATAGTTGAATCCCAAATTAATGCAGATCATCAAAGAGGAAATTCAACAACTCCTCAAGGCAGGGTTTATCTATCCCATTGCGGATAGCGATTGGGTTAGCACACTCATGATTGTGCCAAAGAAAGGTGGCAAGTGATGGGTCTACATCGACTTCCAATTGTTGAATATGGTAATATTCAAAGATGACTTTCCATTGTCATTTGTGGATCATGTGTTGGACACTATATCTAGGCATTACTATTACAGATTTCTAGATAGTTATAGTGGCTATAACCAAATCAAAATCATGCTAGAGGGTCAAGCTAAAACAACATTCATGAGTCCCTGGGGGACCTTTGCACATCAAAAGATGCCTTTTTGTTTGTATAATTCTCTTGCAACATTCCAACGCTTGGTCTTGAGCATTTTTTAGCAATAGATTGGTAGCAGGGTGGAAGTCTTTATGGATGACTTCTCCACCTATGGCACCACATTTAAGCAAGCATTGAACTATCTTAAGAAAGTTCTTAAAAGGTGTGTGGAGATGAATCTTTAGCTCAATTGGTAGAAGAGTCATTTGATGGTCTAAGAGGGCATAGTGTTGGGGCATAGAATTTCTCATGAAGGGATTGAGGAGAACCCTAAAAAGATAAGGGTCATCTAAGGAATAACTAGCCAATCAAAAGTGGTTAATGATTTCTGGTCATTCCTTAAACACACTGACTACTACTAGTGTTTTATAGAAAATTTCTCTAACATTGCAAAACTATTGGTCAAGCTTACAAAGAAAGATGTTTCATTCATCTGGACCAAGGAATGGGAAAATGCATTCTAGAGCCTCAAGTAGAAGATAGTAGAGACTATAATTTTATGAGCATCTAATTGGTCCATACCATTTCATATAATGAAAGATGCATTAAATTATGCCTTAGAATCCATGCTTACATAGTTGGATGATAAGAAATGTCCATATTACATCCACTGTGCAAGTTAAAGCATTAAGTGTGCATAACTAAATTACACCACAATGGAAAAAGAACTAATGGTGATGATGTACGCTCTAGAGAAGTTCAGGCACTATGTGCTTGGATACAAAGTGTTTATGTACATTGACCACAGTGCCATTTGCTTCCTCATGAACAAGCCAATGGTGTACCCCTGTATCATATGATGGTTGATGATCTTTTAGGAGTTCGATCTTACAATGGTAGATCGAAAGGGAACTAAGAATATGATTATTAATCATTTTTCTCAATTACGATGGGATAACAAAGAGGAGAAGAGCCTACTCTCTAACCAATTTCTTGATGAACTCCTCTTTATAGGTGCAATAAATGAACAAGTGTCTGATGAACCAAAATGGTATGATGGCATCCTCATTTATCTTCTCACTCAAGAGATGCCACAAGATCTAAACTACAGGAAGAGATAATAGTTTCTTCATCAAGCCAAACACTTCATGGAAATTAATGGACATCTTTACAAGGTGTGCACCGATGGCCTAGTTCATTGGTGTGTACCTAATGCTAATCAACTGTGTGTTCTCCAGGATGCTCATGAGGGTCCTTGTCGGAGCCACTATGTTGGGAGATGCATGACCATTAAAATCTTGATGGCAGGGTATTATTAGCCAACCATCTTTAGGGATGCCCACCAATTTTTCTACTCTTGTGAACGCTATTAATGAGATGGTGAGATGACTTATTGAATGGAGGAACCTCAACAATGTATTCAACAAATAGAATCCTTCAACATATAGGGCATCAACTTCATGGATCCCATCATGCCCATGTCAAATGAAAACGTGTACATAACTGTCATCATTGATTACTATATAAAATGGGTAGAATCAATAGCTTTCATTGACTGTACATCATTTATTGTTATGCGGTTTATACACCAACATGTTGTAACCAGGTTTGGGATGCCACATGCACTAATTTCTGACAAAAAAATCCATTTTATAGGCACTACCTTTCACAAGCTTATGCAATGCTTGGGGGTTGAACATAAACTAACAACACCCTACCACCCCCAAGCCAATGGTCAAGTAGAAGTTACTAATAGGGAGGTCATGAAGATCCTAACAAAATTTGTTAGCAAATATAGGAGAGACTAGAGCATAAAAGTAAACGATGCCCTCCTGGCATATAGCTCAACATGGAAGCTTCCTATAGGCTACTCTTCCTATGAGCTGGTGTATAGAAAATTACCAACTCTACCTATCCAATCTGAGCTTCGTACACTTTAAACAACCTATGACTTGGATCTTGACCTTAGCTTAGCACAAAAAGAAAGATTAATCAACTTGAATGTACTAGATGAAAATCAATTGGTAGCCCTATCCTTGAATGAAATGCATAAGGAATTCAACAAAAAGTGCCATGATCTTACAATATGGAAAGTAAGATTTCAACCTGGAGACAAGGTCCTCAATTGGAATCCCACATACATACCTTAAAAGACAAAGTTCCAAATGTTGTGCAAGAGGCCTTATATTATCTACAAAGCCTTTCATTATAGGACCATGTTAATCTACAAACTTGAGAGCCCAAACAAAAAGCAATTAGTCAACATGCAACAAGTAAAACCTTTCCACAAACCTAAGCAAGCCAGTGCAACAAATGCCTCATCAGATAGACAACCATGCTCAAATTTTCAGATCTCCTCCTTACAACTTAGTCATTGGGGGGAGGGGGATGGCCATCCATGCTAATCATTATAGTGGCTCCACAGTTTTTCATCTATTTTTTTTTTCACATTTTTGTTTTACACCTTCTTTATCTTACACCTTTTTATTTTATGCCTTCTTTATCTTACACCTTTTTGTTTTTACTTTATTATTTTTTTCAATTTTTGTTTTACAACATCATTAGTACGTTTTACCTTCTTGAATATTTTACAATTTCATGTATATTTTATTCTATTTTGGTGTGATTTTCTCATGATTTTTACTAATAAAGTGCCTTATTGTTAACAGGACATTGTGTTGTTGTAGTTGTTTGCTAATGGTGGTTTGTACTTAACACTTTTGATTGCTAATGTCTAGTTTCTATTTTTGAATTTTAATAATTATAACTAAGATAAAGTTTCCTTTTCATGGAACAGGCAATGAGTGCACGTCATTCACCCATCCATAAACTCAATGGTTTTCCTTGTTTTGGAAACATAAGGTTCCTTTTCATTAGTAAAACCTTAACAAACTTGTGACCTTGGTAGTTTCTAGACTTGGAAAGGATTCAAAGGTTTGAAAAGGGTATGACTTCAAAGGGATTCAAAGCTCTCTATACCTTCTACCATCTTGAGTGCAAGTGTGTTTTTCATAAATCTCTTAACGTTCAATGTCGACCAATGACCAGAAGTTGAATAAGTCTTTGCATGATGTGGTTTCCATCTAAAAATCCACAAAAAAAAAAAAAGAAAAAAAAGAAAAAAGAAATGATGGAAAGTCAAAGCATACCCCTTAGACACAATAAATAGGCTACAAGCATCGATTATGGGACTAGAAAGACATGTTGGCCATGCCTAAACGTCCCCTCTAACTAAGGCTCTTTCTCACTTTTTGCTTCTCTTTTCTTCTTTAAAAGGAATAATGGTTGATCTATGGGAGCATTCTTGTATCTCAAGGGTGTGGATTGGTCTTATAGTGATGATTAGAAGTCACTAAACATGGTTGGTTCTGGTTTGGACTAAGAATGGACTCTATCAGGTTATTTAACCACAAATTCCACAAGGGACTTCATGTGACCTAGATTAAGAACTTCATTCCACTCTCTCTATCATTTATTGATGCTTCCATAACTTACCTCACTACTGATTGTCCAAGTTTTTATCTAATGTCTTAGTTTGATGTGTTAAAATTCCTAAATAGATTCTTTAGGTTTGATCCTTAACTTTTCATAATCGTTAATCAACTATGGGGCCCACAGACTCCATAGGTTAAGTTATTCAAAGAAAAAAAGGGCATGTGTTGCTATGGTGAGGATCCACTTTCATGTCTCATGGTTTGGTTAGTTAAGTTCCTTACCCTTAGATGCTGTTGCAGTCAAATCTTTTGTGTGCTCCATCATGCATCCAACTATGTGCTCGTTAAGGCATTTTCTTCATAAAATCTCATTCTTTAATCATTTCTAAATTTTTTGAACTTCAAAAACCTCTTCTAATATTTTCATAATGTTCATGGATTTTTGGGCTTCCATTTGATCCTCATTTCATGAGAAAAATCCTTATTTTTTATTACTTTTGATAAGGTCTATGGTGGTCAATAGCTGCATTGACTAGGCCCAAATGAATATAGCTAGCTGCATTGACGAGGCCTCATCAATTAGGCCCCATCAATGCAGCACAAAAATTCTATAAATACTACCAAACACTTAGGAATTTTTGTCATTTGCTTCAAAATGGAAGGAGAGTTTTTTTAAATTTTCAGAGCCTAAAACCTTCCAGAGCCCATAACTTTCACACTATTTGTCCAAATCATTTCATTCTTCAATCTAGTAGCTACTGGAGGTAATCTCTTAGTCATGGAGGCCATAGACCTTTAGGTATTTAATGAAAAATTTTAAAAAAATTTCTAACTCCCCCAATGGATTAATGAATAGAATAATATTAAACCATCAATTTTTAAGAGTTTAACCCTTCCAACAAACTCCAGCAAACCTAAAATTAGTTATCAATATTAAAATAAGGATAAAAAATAATTAAAATGATAAAATCGACCATGATCACAACTTAGCAAGGTGTAACTTTCCTAAAGAGATAAGGTATCCCAATTGTTTCAAGTTATACATTAAATGCTAACCCTTGGTCATGTTGTGATTATAGATGGCACTAAGATCAAAATGGCCATAGGAAGGAGGACGATCCTAGCAAAAGGACAAATGACCTAGAGCTAGTAGAAAGTAGTAAGAACAAGCCCAGGAGCAAGTAGCAAAAATTCATGCAATGGAACCTCTTTGGGAGAAGCCTTGAAGTGGAATATGTTTAGCAGATTTCTTAAGAAGGGGTTGCAATTGAACAATCTCATGAAGGAAAGGCACCAAGGCCCGTACCAAGACTTGAGTTCACATTAACACAAGCCTGCCTTGATATGATCAAGCCTTGTGATGTCCAATGCTCAGTTCTCTAAGAACTAATCTTTTGACCATTCATAGAACATGCTCCACTGGAGGCCAAGATGCAGTTGCAAAACCCTCCCATGTGGCCAATCATCACTTCTAGTGGGGAGTGGTACATGGGAGAGACATATCTCTTCTAGAATAATAGAAATGCAAGAGTCATTGTGAGAATAAAGAACATTCAGATGCCCTACTTGGTGGAAGCTATTGTGTGGGCCCTTAGTATACCTGATTTTGGGATCCATCTGGTAGAGATCTCCATGCAAGAAAACCTAGAGGCAAAAAAGAGTGAAACCAGTGATGTTATGTGGTTGCCCACAAGGAGTTTGGTGTGCTCACACTAGCGGAGCCCATATACTTCAAGATAGCAGCTTATAACCTCAATTTGATGATGAGGCCTAGCAAGATGATTACTTTATCTACCTATGCATGTACTATTTTAAGTGAAAAATTCCTTGTAAACCTTCCATAGCTAATCTATCTGGAGATAAAACAACACTTCAAGGAAAATGAACATGGAAGAAAAACCCTACCCTTTTCATGCCTTATCAGAAGAATCTGTAAAAGGGCAAGGATAGTTTGCTATGCAAATGATACAATTAGGCATACTCCCATTGCCTCCTAGTCTAAAATTATGAAAGATAAGTCCGAAGAAGAGGACCAGCAACCACCACCACCATCCATTTAGAAAACAACGTTAGAGGTCCATGTTTCCATTGAGCATTTGCACGAAATCAGAGAAAAACTCTTGGATGAGCAAGAGTAATAAGTAGGAACAAGTGATGGGGATCCATCTATGCACCATCCTGTAATGACCCATCTTAACAAAGTGGCTCAAGTAATTAGTCAAATGTAGGGAGGTGGGCCAATATTCTTAGCCCAAAGAACCTAGCTACCCACAAGGTCAAATCTTAGTGCCTAAAAGGTAACAGTGTCTTTCTCACAACGATAACAATTCCCAAAAATATTTGGGAATGTTGCTACCTTTTGAGTGTGCTTAGAGGAGAGTGAGAGGACAACTATCTTAGTGATGCAGCACCAAGGACAATAGACAACAATAGAAGTGGTTGTTGATTAAATTACTGAAGCATTGAATGCATCTATGACATCTATACTAGATGTTTTTACACTCAAAGATGTGTAGATATTCATAAGAACTATTAACAACAAATTGAGTGTAGCCTAGCATGAAGAGTTATTGGACTAACTGGTGGGAACTGGGTACCTAGTTCTGAATATCTTTGATTTTATAGATAACATCACTACAACTTAGTCAGAGTTACTTGAAGCAAAGGGCAAATGCATCATTTTGGAAGGGCAAGTTGAAATGGCTCAAGTACAAAACCAATGCTTCGCTATAGACGTTGTTGAATTAAGAGCTCATCTTGCTGATCTTGCACTCCTTAACCCCACACTAAAAAGAGATGAAGCTTTTCAAGAGCTTTAAGAAAAACTTAAACATGTTGAGGTAGGGATGGTGACAACCATCTTTGACTAGTCTGTGGCCTACGCCAAGACATATTTAGTTAGAAGAACTTGGTCCAGACGTGCATAGAAAATGAGATGTTGACTGTAGAGAATCATCACTTGTGGAATGTTAATGTGTAGAAATAGCATATGCAAGAATTCACCCATTAATAGCAAGAGTAGATAGCTATGATAAACACTGAACTAAGAAGATTAGTAGCTAAAAATAGAAATCTCTCTATGGTAAAATTCCATGCCTTATGCCAAAAATTTGCAATTGAGATTGCTACCTGGAAGAATGAGGCTCTCAAATTTGAGAGTTAAGAACCACTATAGAGATCAGGTTGGCCTATAGAAGAAAGTTAATAAAAAAACATATCCACATGGCTAAGGTAAAAGTTAATGAGCCCCTCTAGTAACTCCAGCAAGGAAACGAGGTGTGACAACCTATCGTTGATGGTATAGATGCCTACAACAAAGTAGAGGTCCACATGAAGGAGTTATAGATTGAAGAAATGACAAAATACATGGAGATTGTTAATCTCTGATATGCAAACCTAGTAATGCTGACTGCCAAATGCCTATGGTTAGAGTTAGAAAAATAGGTGGCAAGCTCATACTTGTTGTACGAGGTAGAGTTTAAGCACCACAAGGAGACCAAACAAAAGCTTGAGACTAAAAATGTTGAACTTGAAGTTCTCAAGGAAAGATTCACTTATCAAAGATCAACTATTGAGAACCTGGATAGAAGAATGAATGATTACTAGAAATTTTAGAATGCAATCAAGGCATTCAACATAGAACACAAATAATTTGCTGCCTAGTTTGTCAATGTCAAGGAGTTGTTTCTAATAATGCCCTATCCTTGGGATGTACCCATTCTAGCCCACATTGATGAAGCTGCATGAACCATGTACAATCCTAGGAGTAAGGAGGAGAAGATGAGAACATTTTTGGATGCTTTTTGTCTTCCACCTGAAGTTGTAGTTGCAGTAACACAACCACAATAGCCTCAACCACCGTGTGTGCCTAAAGTAGGAGAAGGTCCTTCAAAACCTTAGGAGCCTCCATCATCTAGGACCGTTTAATCTTCTTCATCATCTTCATGTCATCAAAGGGATTATGTTTGTCAATTTTGTCCTAGTGTTTAATTTTGTAATCCTGAACACCAAAAAGAAAAATTTTGTAATGATTGTATATCCATACACTTGAGCACTTAATGTTTGTTTGTGTTTTTAATATGTCTATTGTTAGTCAATAATTCCATACCTTCCCAAATTTGTAAAGAACTCAAGGATGAGTTTTCATTTAGTCGTGGGAGTATGATGAATTGTAAACTAGTTGCATCAACTGGGAATCATCAATTAGGCCCCATCAATGTATGATTTGATGCATTGACCTAGCCCCATTGATATAGTGTCTATTTTTTGCCTATAAATATGTGCTCACCCACTGTGTTTATGGCATCTTTGTCATAGTTATAGTGGAGCTCTTTTAGTTTTCTTGCTTAAAAGTTAGAATATGTTTCTAAGTGCCTGCAATGGGAGTCAAGAGTACATGGATCTTTATTCAAGCATTGTTATACCTAAGCACAATAGTGTGTGTAGCAATAAAGATGAGCTTAATGTTTGGTAACCCAGTAGTGTTAAACATGTTCAAGATGTGTACAATGAGTGGGAATGGATATTTATGTAAGGATTAGTTAGGAGTAGCTTGTTACATTAAATTAACAATTTGATTATTTTATTTTATATATGATTCTCATCCTTAGGTGACTTAAAATAAAAAACATAAAAAATGATAAAAATCATATGCCTCAGTTGCACTTAACCATAACTTTGCATTTCACAAGTGTAATTAGGAAGACAACTATTGGTAAAGGTTAGTTTTACTTCCTAGAGACCAGTGTACTTAGAAGGCTATAAGTCCACAGAATTCGACTGGATCACATGTGAATGCTTAGTGATTCGTATGGTTGGGCATAGGGGTACTTTCCACTCATCAATTGACATAAAGATATGAATTGCATGATACAAGTGGGTAAGTTAGTTGTCATGATATGATTCATTTTCTAAATAATCCAAGCACTTCAAGTTAGGATTTACGTAGAGCAATTGTATGTCATGATTTTGTTCTTAGTCCCAAGCTATGCTCTACAAGATATAACTATATTTCTAAGTGCTCTCCTCTAAAAAAGTTATTTACATGTTTATCCTACAATACAAATTTTGTGTAGGTAATATTTTTTTCTAGATGATATAATTCCCTTCTTATATCAAACTTGGAATACACCTCATTATTCTTAAACAAGTTTTTTTAAAAAAATGTAGTAAAAAGCAAAACAATAATTCTTTAATATTTTGGGTTGATTTTGATGTTAAGTTTTGAGTGAAATGCTTTCATATCTAATTTATATTGGATTCATGATGCAAATATTGTTACTAAATAATAGATTATATTTATGCTAATATTATGTGATTTCTTTCTATACTTATGAGTAGCTAGTACCCTCTACACCCAACCATATTGATAAATCATGTTTTTCAATACTTCAATATCAGGGTGGATTTGATATTGGGTACATGATATCAAGTATGCGATATCGTGGCCCAAGATGTGATATCATACATTCGATATCACAGGGTTACTCCCAGGTCTATAAATACAGTGCCCAAGTGCACAATTGAGAGTAATTTTTTGGCAGTCAAGTAGTGAAACTCTTGCAGTTTGTTCATTTAAGAGTTAGAATATTTTCCAAGTGCTCACAGTAGGAGATCTAAGTGTGAACGGATCTTTATTCAAGAATTGATGTACCTAAACACACCATTGTGTTGGCAATAAAGACGAACTATTTGATCCATTCCTTGCAGCACTTGAGACTTTCTTTTGTATGCATTTATATTTCATGCAATTTACATTAATGTTATTTATGCAGTAATTGATTTTGATAAGTTAAGAAAATCATTAAATTACACAAGAATGACCCCTTCGAGCATATGTGTAACACTTGATAGCTTAGAAACGATTAGTGTTTGAAAGCCCAACAGTGTTGCACAAAGTTTAGGATGTGTCTGGGAAGTGGGAATGGTTACTTGTGTTCGGCTAGACTAGACTATAGTTTACGTAGAAATTAATCACTCTTACTTTTATTCTTGTTCTAGGTGAGTAATTTCATAAAAGCACAAAATAAGAAAAATCTTACATCTTAGTCACACTTAACCATATAATTGCATTCTACAAATGGAACTGGGAAGACAACGAATAGACAACAAATACACACTATTTAGCTCTAGCATACTTAGTAATTATAGTCTGCGGAATTCGACCAGATCACACGTGAACACCTGTGATTCGTATGGTTGGGCGTAGGGGTACCTAACTACTCATCACATATGAATCACAAGTGTGTATGCATGATCTAGTTGAATTCTGTGGATGGAACTAGTGTGGTATCTAGATTGTTAGGCATTGATCGTAGTTAGCTATCTTCTCACTTGGACTAGTGGTGGCTTTGTCACTTATGGTTTAGTCCAAAATGATGCATATGACTATAATGTTTTGCAAGGCTTAAACTAACTAAATAATAATATAGAAATTAATTATTTAATCTAATTAACAATAAAATTAAATCCAAAACTATCTTGAGGGCGATGAGTATCTTTTCCCAACTTGTCGTACACATCCTAAACTCATGTACCTATTGCTAGGATTACCAAGTATTATGCTATTGGGTGAACCAAGCAATAACGCTACTAGAATTGCCAAGAAAATATGTGTTTATGCTTGAAACTAGTCACACTCATTCTATGGATTGATGAACATGTATGGAAATGTAAATATTAACTAAGTACATAGAAAGTAAATTTCATTGAAAGTAAATTTATTCTAAGTCAAAGTGTTGCAATGAATATATATCAATCTCAATCTTATTGTCATTCATGGAATGTGTCCAAGTATAACGCCACTCAAATAAGATGTCATACAACTGACTCAAATCCTCACTATGGACATTCATTGACTATTTTCTAAGATTATAGAATAAAACTACAAGAATATGGCTACTCAAATGACCAAATGGTGCCAAATATGTGGTGAGTGCTCTCATATTTATAGGCAAATATAGTTAGTACATTGATGGAGATGCATTAATGCATTGGGATGCATTAATTGAAGAAGATGAAAGTTTATATAGATAATTGGAACCATATTTAATCCACCAGTGGTCCACAATGCTTGAGCTCTTCAACGAAAAATTCCAAACTTATTCATGAGTGTTCAATATAAGAAAATAAATCCAAGGGTGGAGGTAAGAAAACCATGAATCCCTAGATGTAGCCTTAGGCAGATACTATTCTCTACTACATAGATGCCCAAGCCATGGTTTTTCTTTAAAAGAGCAGCTCTATATGGGCTTCATACCAAAACAAGGGAGATCCTTGGGATCTATGCTTAAGGAAGATTATCAAAATTGAGAGTCCATTAGATACAAAGGCTAATTGAACATGTGGAAAGAGAAGAAGGAGAGTTGTGTAAAAGGGAGAGTATCAAGGAATATAACTGGAATCCATCTCCTCACAAAGAGGAGATCCATATTTATGATCTAGAAAAAACAGATAACTTTTGATGAGTTAATTTCACACAAAACCTTGGTAATACGAAAGTCTATTAGAGATTAAAGCAAGGGTAGATAAGATGTGGGAGTTGATGAATGAAAAAGTTACAACCAACTTGAAAATCATAGAGGAGAAGGTAAAGCAAATATGATCAAATGAGTAAAACAAGAGGAGGAAAAAGAACAAGGAAATAGGTAAGGACACTTATTGACAAAAAAAGAAAAATAGTTATAGTAGAAGAGGATGCAAACTTAGATATAGAGGAAGAGAATGGATGTGACATCTACCAATACGAACATACAAAGGGTTATTGCCCAATTATGTTACATCTACAAGAGAGGGTGCAAACTTAGATATAGAGGAAGAGGATGGATGTGACATCTGCCAATACGAACATCCAAAGGGTTATTGCCCAATTATGTTACATCTACAAGAGAGGGTGCAAACTTAGATATAGAGGAAGAGGATGGATGTGACATCTGCCAATATGAACATCCAAAGGCTTATTGCCCAATTATGTTACATCTACAAGAGTCTGGAACTTTTGCTTTAAATCCCAAGTTTGTAGAAAAGTAAATGCCTAGGAGATTGCCTTACCACAAGGTAATTATAGGTAGTCCTAAAACCAACAATATTATCCTAGTGGGACTTCTTTTCAATTTTAAGACTACTATCAACCACAGTGGCAAAAACCACAGTCATGGGGAATGCCATTAACAAACCAACAATATCCCTATTTCCGTTAGTCCCTTATGGATATTATGCTCAACAACCTATTTCTCCAAATGGTTTTACTTCCCATGTCACAAATCAGTCCTACTACTACTACTCCTAAATACCACCAACCTGCAACATCTCCTATGGGATTGCCATCTCTTGCCTCTTATCCTTCATCACATTCTCAATACTCTCATACTACCCTCCAACATATGTGACCATCAACAATGAAAGAAGGATTGACATCACAACCTCAACAGAAGAATGCAACTTGTGTTGTGAACATACAAAAGGATAATAGTGTTAGTAGCCCTTAGCAAAACTCTTAAAATTGTTCTTTCTTTAGGAAAATTCCCACACATGTTAATCAAAATAGTAGTCCTACTAGCTCATCAAAACTAGAACAAGGACAATTTGGTGCAACCTCCTTCCTATCAAAGACAATGACTCCTAATCCTATGCAAAAGCCAACAACCATTATCACTCCAAAAGAAAACATAAAAGATGAACCTATCATTGTGGAGGGACAAAAAATTATATGCATTACTAATAATGATAAAGGATGCAATTGTGTTTTGAAAGTTTAAAGTGTACAAAATCTTTATACCACCCCATAATAAACTTAAGGAACAAGTGTATGTGCAAAACCAAGTCTACACAATAGCCACTAAACCAAAAGATACCTAGTGGCTCAAGAATGAGAATATCAAACCATACAACACATGCATGAAAACATCCAATCCACTTATTATTTATAGTCCTAGGAAAATAAACCAAATAGAGAACATAGAAAAAGACATCTTACACTTTGACTGTACACCAAAGAAGATGTTCAACAAGGAGACTCAATAACTAAAATAGAAAATCAAGAAGAAAATAAATTTGGACCCTCTAAAAAGGAAACACCTTCTAGTTTAGCTAAATATATGTCTCCAAATGATCTAAACTTGATTATCATCAATTTTAAATGTGCTAATAAGTGAAAACTTAAATCACTAAAGATGGTAGATGGAAAATTTATGGTGTATAACAAACGAAATATGCAATCTATTTTTCGAATGCTCATCCATGAGTTTAGTCATGGGAGAGATGCCTCATCTTGAATTGAGAACTAATAAGTGCATTTTCACTTTTTGTTTTACAATTTTTTTATCATTTTTGTATTTCTTCAAAATTTTCTAATTCTTAATATGTTTTCCATTTCTTGTTATTTTTTTCTTTTTAATTTTCTATTTTCTTGAATCATGTCCTTTATGTTTTATGAATGTCTACTTTGTTTTTGTTAATAATGATGTTGCAGAAGTCAACACTATGTGTTGGGTCTTTGTTATATGCTATCAAGGTGATTGGGTAAGTAATTGTATAATGCAGTGAGACCAGATCATCCCTCCCTCTAGTCTCTCCCAATAAGGATCTTTATCATGAAAGCAATATAATTATTCTCACATGAAACAAAAATTAACTAGTGATCATTATGCCTTGACAAAAGGGGAAAAGACTAAGTGGGAATGGAAAAGGGTGTGACCTCAAGGGGATTTGTTAGATTCCCTTCTTGACTTTCTTCCTGAGGCCTATGACTCCTCATGGAACTTATCATCACTTTTATTGCTGACCATGATAGGAAGCATGTCTTTATATGGTGTGGTTCTCATGAAAAGAAAAACAAAACATGTAAAAAAAGAAATGAAAGAGAAAAAAAAAGAAAAAAGAAACAAAAGAAAAAAACAATGAGAATTCAAAGCACACTCTTAGACATAATAATGGCCTATAAGCACTAGTCATGGGGTTGGAAAGACATGTTACCCATGCCTGAAGGCATCCCTTTAACTAAGGTACTTCTTTCCTTCCTTTTTCTCCTTTCTTCTCTCTTTGGAGTGATGCTCGTTCTCTGTGGTTGTTATGGACTCATGATGGAAGGTAAGAAGGGGCACATCAATGCAAGGCCATTGTTAATGGTATGGACTTGTTTTGAAACTTGGACAAATAGGTATGATGGTCATCTTAATCACAATTGATACAAGAACCTATTGTGGACATGGTTAGGTATCTCATGTCCTAATCTCTACAAACCCTTTTCATCTTATTATTCACCTCATTTTTGCATGCAATTATGTGCCTAATGGTTTTGTATTATATAATGCAAGATCCTAACCAAGGTGATTGTATGTTATTTGAAACAAAGGCATGATCTACATTTAACTTCTAGGTTTCCCACTAACATCTATAGAGGTGGTTATGTAAGGCCATTATGGTGGGAGTATACATTGGGGATGATTCACTTGCATGACTTTTGTTGAGCATGGCTCTAAACTAAAACATCATATCTTCTAAGACATCATGGAAAATTTCTCAAACTTTATGCATAATTTTGAAACTACTTCTCAGCAATTTTCATTAATTTTTACTACTTTTATATTAAACTATCCTCCAAATTCAATATTTCTTGGCCATCTTGTGAACTAGACCTTTGATTTTAGTTGTTCAAAAACCTATGAGCTTCCGGAGTTGAGCTTGTTTATAGTAGGAGGCTAAAGATTTAATTTTTGAAATTTTTCTAACATTGAATTCTTGAACATTATGGTAACTAATAGTAAAAATAATCAAAATAACTTAAACAACTTGATGATTTTAGTTACCTTAAAGCTTTTTGAAACATTATTATGAAATCACCTTGCACCTAGATGCTAAAATTTTTTTGAATTTTGAGCTAACTAAGGATTTAGAATGGGTTAATCATTAAGAAAAAATTATCAAAACTAATGTTGATATTTTGGTGATTTTAGATGATGCCAAACAAATCTCTGAGATTAAAGGTCTTGTGGAAGGAAATGAGGCTAAGAGGAGAACAATAGAGGATATGCCCATGGACGAATAGCACCACATATAAGGATTAAAGATCAAACATCACATATTTATTGGACCCATGGGATGATGAGGAGAAATTTCAGTCCATTCATCAAAAATGTTTTGCATAAACGAGAAGTGCCAAGATAACAACCAAGGTTGAAAGAACAACCACAACTAATAACACCATGAAGATTCATATTTTGTAGTTTTTTGAAGACCTTTGCAATTTTGTAATTTTGATGACTATCTAGTCTTTTTTGTCATTTTGTAATACATCCACTCAAATAAAACTTTGTAATTCAACATTCCAATTTTGTAATGATAGCCAATCTAGTTTGGTCACCCCACAATTTTTATAATTAAACTTCATCCATTTATATATAACTCAAGGACAAGTTTTTAGTCAATCGTGGGGGTATTATGAGACATAATATGTCAAGTAGCTCAATTGTGGGGATATGATGAAGCATCATTTTCTCAAATGTATTAGTCAGCTGAGATATTACAGATGTTATATCGCATCTACGTTGGAGCATCCCTATCGGTGCATCCTAATTGGCTACTACATCGTAGATGCTATATCGCATTTGCTATAACTTAGTTGTGTTGATGCATCCTTGTCAATGTAGCCCAATGTATTAATGCATCTTTGTCAACACACTACCTATATTTGCTTATAAATATGTTAGCACCTACTATGTATTTGACACCATTTGGTTAGTAGGATAGCTAGATTCTTACAATTTTATTGTGTAATGTTAAAAAATAGTGAGTGAGTGCTTGTAATATGGATTTGAGTTAGTTGTATGGCATCTTATTCAAGTGGCATTGTACTTGGATACATTCCATGAACGATAATAAGATCAAGATTGATTTATATTCATTGCAACACTTTGACTTAGAATAGATTTACTTTCAATGCAATTTACTTTTTATGTACTTAGTTAATATTTACATTTCCATACACATTAATCAATCAGCAAAATGAGCATGACCAGTTTCGAGCGTAAACACGTATTCGCTTAGCAATGCTAGTAGTGTTGTTGCTTAGTTCACCTAGTAGCATAACACTTGGTAATCCCAGCAATGGATATGTGAGTTCAGGACATGTATAGCAAGCTAGGAATGAACACTCATCGTCCTTAGGATAGTTTAAGATTTAATTTTATTGTTAATTATATTAAATAATTAATTTCTATATTATTATTTAGTTAGTTTAAGGCCCACACAAATCATAATCATATGCCTCATTTTGGACTAAACCATATGTGACAAAGCTACCACTAATCCAAGTGAGAAGATAGCAACCTACGATCAATGCTTAACAATCTTGATACCAGACTAGTTCCATCCATGGAATTCGACCGAATCACATGTACACACTTGTGATTTGTATGGTTAGGCATAAGAGGTACCCACTACTCATCACTATTATAACAAACTTGTAATACACCTCATTATTCTTAAATAAGGTTTTAAAAAAATTTGTAGTAAAAAGAAAAACAATAATTCTTCAATGTTTCAGATTGATTTTGATGTTGAGTTCTGAGTGAAATGCTTTCATATCTAATTGATATTGGATGCATGATGCAAATATTGTTACTAAATTACTGATTACATTTATGTTAATATTATGTGAATCATTCTATAATAAGAATGATGATGAGTGGCGAGGTACCCCTACACTCAACCATACGAATACGAGCATTATACGCATGATCCGGTTGAACTCTGCAGATGAACTAGTTGTGGCATCTAGACAGTTAGCCTTGGTCACAGTTTGCTGTCTTCCCACCTGGACTAGTATTGGCTTTGTCACGTATGGTTTAGTCCAAAGTGAGGTGTATGATGGGTTTCTAATCTAATGCTACTCCTGAAGGCAATGGAAAGTAATATTGACTAAACTAGGAGAGACGGGTAAGAAGGAATCTAATTTAGCCTAAGTGTGATGAGCATCCATTCCTTGATTATCCGTACACATCTTGGACTTCGTGCACAACTACTATCGGGATTACCAAGCACAGACCCTAGGTATGCTACTGGGTTACGAAGTAGTCACACTTAAATGCTCGTAATTAAGTCGTACTCATTTTGCGTTTTAACATGAGTTTAAGGGTGAGAAGAGATTAACTAAGAAAGCAGTAAATAACAATTAAATAATTAATTAAACTAAGTGAATGCCGCAATGATGAAGCAATCTCGATCTTTATTGTCAAACATGTGCATGTCCAAGTACGTCACACTCGAATAAAGGATGTCGTACAATTACAATCACCACATTGCGGGCATACCCTGGGAAATATTCTAACTCTGGAATGATAAAACTACAAGAGTCTAGCTAAGGGTCTAAATCTAAGTGTCTAAAACTAGGAAAGTTGCCTCTTATTTATAGACATTGAGGCAGGTTGTGATATCGCATACATCGCGTACGTGATATCGTGGCCGCTGCAACAACAGGGCTGTGATATCACGGCTGCGATATCACAGCCAGCAAATTCATGACTCATCAAATGACAATTTGCTTAACTTCAAGTATGACCTTGTTGAATGCTTCCTATCAATGATAGTTTGCAAGTTACAAAAAGTTTTGCATCATTGTGATATTTAAGTACCTCAATTTTTTCTTAATAGGATTATAAAACATAGATGTTGGATATGACTTTCTTTTTGTTTATGTTTGAGTTTGATTAAATATTGTGGTTACCTATAAGCCATAGTCAATTGAGATGAACTCAAAGTTTCCATAGTTTAAATTTAAAAGAATGAAAATGCTTTTTGTTTTAAACCAAGAAACCAGCTACCATTCCTTGGAAAAGAGTCTTTGTTGATGAGTGTAAATAATTTTTTAGTCACAATGCCAAGAAGGAGCATTTTGGTCATTGTTAATAATATAAATTTATCAAGTGTGAGGGTAAATTGTTTCAGTTATTTTATTTCTAATTCTTGCACATACCTTTCATTGAATAAATAAATGGCTTTAGAGTCAACTTCCCCAGAACATGTCTTGAATCTAAATCTTAGTGACAGGAACGTTCATTATGTTGACCAGGAATGACTAGCACATTCTTTAACAGTGCTGTACATGAAATGCATATTTGACACCACGCATGCATCTTACCACTGGGTAAGATAGTACATATAAATGCAAACAGAAGGCAATATACACAGGCAGGCGGAAGGACATACCTTAAATAAAAGAAATATAAAGCTAACATTTCCTGAATAGACAGGAGGAGACAATACGAGACACAGGCTAGTTAATTAGCACGAGGAATCATAAGATTTGGAATCATCATTCGAGTTGCTTTCTTGTTTGAGGCAAGTGGCTGCATCGCTGGGTTGAACAGGCTGCTGTACAGAACCGTAGGAGTTCCAACAAATAACAGAATCATCGGAAGAAGAAGATGAAGATGAACTGGAATCCTGGGCGGGCTGAAGATGAAGGTCTGCAATGGTGATGGCTGTGCATGGCACAGAATCGCTGCATGCAAAAGACAGGGCCTGCTTGCTGTACGTTCCTGTGATGCTTTCGAACTTCACACCCGAAATCGCTACTGCGGAGCTGGAGTTGCTGCACTGTCCTGCACCATCACAGTAATACTGGTCGATGTTCAATGCCACATCCACGTTGCTTACGCTTATGTCTGAAAAGCTGACCCTCTTGACGGATCCTTTTCCGCCCTGCCATGTTTTTATCCGGACGCCGTTGAGCGCATCTTCGATACTGCATTTCGATACCGTCACGTCTGAGACGCAGGCGGTGGATCCGCCTTGGCCGAGAGAGCCGATGCTGATGCCGTGGCCGGGGCCGCAGGAGACGTCGGTGATGGTCACCTGTGAAGATCCTGTCTGTACTGACACGCAGTCGTCTCCGCAGGCGAGGGAGCAGCTTTCAATGTTGACGTTATTCGTGTTTTGGAGATGGATTCCGTCCGTGTTGGGACTGTCTCCCGGCGAATTCACCGTCACCGATGACACCGCCACGTTGCTGCAGCTGTCCATCTTCACATGCGCTTTGCCGCTCTTTGCCACTGTAATTCCCTCCACCTTCACGTTGCTGCTCCCGTAGAATCTCAACGCCTGATCAGTCATCATGCAATCATTCATAATTTCATGTATGTATATCTAGATATATATATATACACACCAGCAATACAGTTCATGCATATTATTACTCTAGAAGCTAAATCATGCTGCAGATTAGTGATGTTATATATAAATAAATTACTGTGGGTCGATCCCCAGAACGGCTCCACCAAAGGTCTCCGTTGCCATCGATGGTACCCGAACCCTGAACAACAATTCCCTGAAGTTTGGAGATGTTAATCCACTGCAACTTACTTGCAGAGCCCCAGTTGGAAGGCTTCACGGACACGACCGTGCCATCGATCTGCAACACCATGGATGATGACCTGCACGGACCTTCCATGGTCATGGGTCGAACCATGAATGTCTTTCCTGATGGAATATTCACCACCGACGACGATGCGGATGATCCACTGTTACTATTGCTGCATGCTGCCTCCCATGCCTTCTGAAATGCCTGTTTGTTTCGATACAATTTACACACAATCGAACAAATGAAAACCTGAATATTGGAAATCGTTTCTTAAAAAATAACAATCTACAATAGCATATGTATCTGACTAAGAATTAAAGAAAGCAACATGATTTTCAACCTCGGTATCATCGGTGGTACCGTCGCCCACAGCACCGTAAGATGTGACATCGAAAAAGTTCTGAGAATTCGCCACAAGAGCACGTCGACTACCAATGTTAACGAAGGGCTGCTTACAAAATCCATAATCCATTCTTGTTGAAATTAGCATTACCCACACCAACAACGCTGCACGTCTTAAGAAACACATTTTCTCTTTGATAGTTATGTTGCTTCACACAGGCTCGAACGCTAGCTCCGCTGGGCTCGCTTTACCGTTGAAATAATAACGATGAGCTTTGATAAGTAGTTGATGAGCATGCATGCAGAGTATTGTTTGGCTATTTGTAATGCTCCACGGTCTACTGTAACATTGTCGCTTTGTATGAACTCACGTGCAGTGTCTTTTCCATTTCTTATTTTGTATACAATCTTTTGGCTTCCAATCCACAGCCAAGGTTGCCGTTTGAGTGTCAAAAACATGCAATATATTCTCTTGCATACACTGCATGGAAAATTTTGGTGGACTCTGTAAGCGTGTTTGAGCGCAACATTACAGAATATGACCATAAATAATTAAGCAGACTCTGTTCGTATTAGGCCGCTGCCAACAAAGAACTTTGTCTCAAATGTAACGTCCAGACTTCAGCTAATCCGAAGCAGGTTTTCCTGACGTATTTGCATAGAGAAATTGCAAGCAAGCAACGAAATTTGCACGCAAACCTGGGCTCACGTGATGCATATAGAATATGCAATCTGGACGTTGTTTGCATAAGTTAGTCACATCTGGTTGAAACAAGCGTCCGAATGCATAGATCACGGGCCTTGTATCCTGCGTATGTGTTCATGAAAATGATAAGTTGATAACATACTGTGGTGCGCGAACAAATTTCTTTTAGTTTGCCATCCGTAGACAACAATTGCGCAATGGCAAGAAAATTTAAATTTTGTTATAGCATTCATAATTCAAAATATTTTTGACACAGTGTAGTACATGTAATTGAAAAACGAAGCGTAGTCCGTGAGAACTGTCCTGTTATGCGGCAATGCATACGGAATAGGATGAAGGAAGGAAGCAATCATCCTCAGAAAAGGCCAGTTTTCATGAACGCTGTTTCGTCGCTAAAGTTTCGTACCCTTGAAGAAAGGCCATGTGCCGTCACATATAACGAACCGAACGTATCAGCATACGGCAATTTTATCTGGGAAATATGGACTTCAAACAACTCCTTGATGCTGATCCGTGTTACATTAGTGGTGCATTCTAATATCTTATAATGCTCCCTAATTTCTGATGAGAGTATAGTGGTGTTTGTATTGTTTTCGCATCATTTTAGATTTCAATATAGTAAATGAATGTGAAGTTTATCAGGCTTTCCACCATGTCTTTACCGACTTGTCAACCACATGGAGAGAACAGCATTAAGCGATAAAGAATTCTTTATGATCCTTCAAATACCACAAATATGATTATCATGAAGATTACCGATCTTGAAATGGCTTGCATGTATGGTACATGCACTTCTTTATCCACATGTGGTGGCTTCAAATGAACACACAAGGCGAATTATAGCATTGAAGAAGACAAGTTTTCTCCCTCTCTCACTACCTCTCTCTTCTCTCTTTTATGACACTATTCTTGAATTTAAGAATACTTTTTCACGTGTACACCCACTATACAAGAACTTTGAGATTAAATTGTTGTAATATGTCTATTCTTTAGGACAACATTTAAAAAGAAGGTTTTTTTCTGTTCTTGTATGTGTGTTTTTTTGGACAAAGTTTACATAGACTTTTGAAATATTGATTATTCATGTTTGGTTTTGCATATCTAATCTTTTACATTTAATTTGAAGACCACCTCAAATGATGTGATCATTCTCTAGATTGAATTTCCTGAATTTCCCTTTCTCTTTACTTACATATTGCATGAGCTTGTAGACTTGCTAGGGCACGTTTGAGTCCTAGAATTTCTTAAGTGTAAGTAACTTAAAGAGTTCTCATTCGCATCAACATTGCCAAACCTTAGCTTAAATATATTGACATTGAAACCACATGTAGTGAGTAGGTCACAAAAGTAACTAACCTTACTATTCCTAATCATTGATATTACTATTTGTAGAAGCAACATCAATGAGTTGCATGCCTTACTACCTAGTTTAGAATGCAATGTTTGAAGCAAAATAACTCACTTTGTGTTTAGCTTGCCTTTTCAAACTTCGGTAATCCTTCTAGTAGTGCCCTTCCTTTATACATGGTAGGCCATGGGAAAATTCCATAACAAATTAGCACATAGGAAAATAATTAGAAAGTAACTTATTAGTTAATTTAACTACATACTTTATATTAAAGCCCTCCCTAAGCCTTTGGTAGAGGACTTTTAGAAAAAAAAAAAAAGCTTAAATGAAATAAGGGGTTACTATAGTAGCCCCATGTTGGGCCACATCTTCTAAGATTCAAGGTAATGTCAACATGCAATCCTAAGTAGATGTCATATAAACAAAGGTTTTAAAGAAATTTCAAAAGCAAACTGTCTTTTATTTTCCATTTTGCATAGGTGTTTAGGTATTTCAAAACTTGTATACTAGTGCATGCTTTTAACTTTAAAGAAAGATATTCTGCATAAAATTAGCTTTTAGGAATATAAGAGGCCTTTGTAAACACCTAAGAACTTCTCAAAGAGTCACAGATTTTTTGTCATTGCATTCTTTTGACATTTGTATTTTACAATTATATTCAATTAATCTTGTGATTAATTATGCATATATTACTAAATTTTTTTGTAGTCTTTTGTTACTGTACACTTCACTCTCATAATATGAGAGGTATTATCATTCTAGTTAGATTTATCTTTCTTTAATGGGTGATTTTGTGTTACTTCTAACTTTTTCTACTAATGTTGGTGTTGTACCCACTTTTTGGTTTCATAATGATTAAGGTAAGTGTGGATTCAACATTATCCAATTTGAGGAAACAACATCACAAGGCACATTTTTGGCTCTTGGAGGCGTCCAAGGACCATTCTAGCTCATAACGTAGCTTAAGAGCTTCATTTCTTATGAACTTGAAAAATTTTAGAAAATAGAATTTTTCTCTAAGTATTGGAGGTAATGTAGATTCCATGTCAACATCACCTTTGAACCACTACTCTTGTGTTAGCTACAACCCTAGACATTCTTGTTTGCATTACTTGCACCAAAAATACAGTTCAACCTCAAATAAAGCCCTGCAAAATCCAAAACAACTCATCCCAAGGCACTTTTGACATCATAGGTATCAAATATCATTTTGACCTCATGGACCAAAATTTTTATAAGTGTTAGGTAACATTGATGTTGTTGTTAGTTTTTGCATTAGCATTAGCATTGCTCACATGGTTATTGCCACTTCTATGACACATTTCACCTACATGTAGGCTCAAATGCTCACTTCCCAAGTGATCTATCATGTATGATTGCATCAACGAGGCCTCGTTGACATGGCCCCATTGATTGGGCCCTGTCGACGCATCATTTACTACGTTGATGTAGCCCCATCGATACATCATTTGCTACATCAACGCAGCCCTATCAACGTAGGGTTTGTTTTTTGCTATAAATACATGCTCACCAACTACATTTATGGCATCGAATTCATAATAGTAGTAGAGCTCTTGTAGTTTTTCTATTTGAAAGTTAGAATATTTCTCCCAAGTGCCCACAACTAGAGCCATTAAGTGTATAGATCTTTATTTGAGCATTGTTGTACCTAAGCACAACAGTGTGTACGACAATAAAGATGAGCTTCTTGATAAACCTTACAATATTTTGGATAATTTAGATATTTATTTATGCATTTAATGCTTTCAATTAATTATTTAATATTTTCTAGTAATTAAGCTAATTAAGTGAGATAAGTTAGATAGATTAAATACATAAGTACGACCGCTTCAAATGTAACATGTATTCGCTTGGTAATCCCAACAATGTTATTGGTTGGTGTGCCTAGTGGAGTAGTGCTTAGTAACCTAGCAATGGATACATGGGTTTAGGATGTGTACAAAAAGTGGGAACAAATACTTATGTTAGGATTAGTTAGAGATCAGTTAGTTAGTTAATTTAGATTAGTCATTAAATTACTTTATCTCTCCCTTCAAAGCAACATAGAACATAAAATATAAAATGATAAAAATTATATGCCTCAATTTTACTTAACCATACCTTTGTACTTCACAAGTGTAATCGGGAAGACAACGAACGACCTTAGGGAAAGGTTCACTACCTAGAAGACTAGTGCACCGAAAATTATAAAGTTTGTGGAATTCAATCGGATTGCATGTGAATGCTTTATGATTCATATGGTTGGATGTAGGGGTACCTCATTGCTCATCATTGGCATCGTTGCTGGGGACTTTGTTTGTTGAATGTGTGCTATCTAGGATTAGTAATCATTATTACTATTTTTGGACAAACTCAAGGTCAACATCACTCTCACACAACATATAACTACTAAGCTCAGTGATAATTTTATTTGTTTTACAAAATGTCTTCTTCCCACAAGCATGAAGATGTCAAACCACTGATCCCACAAGAGTGCAAAGTGGTATATACTCATCCAGATGAGTATGTACTAGACTTCACCTTCATCCTATACTTGGATGAGAAGCTACAATGGCATGATATGGAGGGAAACATCATATTGCCCCTTGATCAATCTATGCTAGGAATGCTCTTTCAAACTCTTAAAAACTTGAGCATCTTAGATCTTCACAAAGAATACGTTGTGAATGGTTATGACACTCAAGACTACCATCCCACTAAAACATAACGCAGGAGAGATCGACACTAGGCAAAGCACCACGAGTTGACAATGTGGATCCTTCCCTTGAGGATACCCAACATGAAGATTCTCCACCCTTTGTTGTTGGTGATGAGGGTGTGACCTTAAACTTGTGATCCACTATTCATAAACTAGGTTCAGAAAAAAGTGACAATCAAGGTAAGGACTCGAGTAAACATTACAATGGTAAGGGATCTAAGGATGGTGGTTGTAATGAGCGAAGAGGTGGTGGTGGACACCGCAGTGGCAATGGTGGTCCACCTTTCTCTTCATCCTCTTCATCCAATTTTGAACATTCCTCATCATCATTTGGTTTTGATAGAAGCTACTAAGGAAATAATCATGATGAAGGTGATCAACAAGACAATAATGATCATAAAGCCCACCAAGAACATCAGGGTAATAGAAGACATCATTAGAGACAATGTAATGATGATGATGATGAACCTCTGTTGGAAACTAGAAGTATGCTTAACATTGCAGAGGTAGTAAAGATCCCAACCAAGCATGTGAAGGATAGTCGGGTCAAGTGCTTAGACATTAATAATATCCCATGATTTGAGGGGGGATACAGCCCTGATCCACATAATCATCTACAAGCTTTCCATGATGCCTATGCCTTACAAAACATTAAGAATGATTGGCAGAAACTCAGGCTCTCCCCCAGGACACTCATCAAGGAAGCTGAAAGCTGGTACTAGTTCTTGGAGTCAAAATCCATTTGCCAATGGAGTACCATGTTAGAACTATTTAATGATAAATACTAGATGTACTCTAGAGTGTCTAACCTAAGAAGGCAAATCCAAGGCTAGAAATAAGGAACACATAAACCCTTGAATGTTGCCATGGGTAGATATTAGTCACTCCTACATCGATGCCCTAGACATGGTTATTCTCAAAGGCAATAGCTCCACCACATCATAGATGCGCTTAGAGCAAAAACAATAAGAACTCTTGGGGTTTATGCCCAAGGGAGACTATCTAAATTAAGAGATCATCAGATCCAAAGGCTAATAGAGTAGGTAGCAAAAGAAGATGGTGAATTATGAAAATGGGAAAGTGTAGAAGAGTATAATAGGGATCCTCCCATCCAAAAAAGGGGGTTCAATTTTGTGACAAGGAGGAGTCACCACTCAATGAAGTGGTGAACAGGAAAATTTTGGCCATACAAAAATCTATTTTTGATATTTCCCCAAAGGTAGATAAATTATGGGACTCTTTGGATGAAAAGTTCCAAAATGCTATGAAAATTGCTGAGGCATCCAAAGAATAGGATAGTGATTGTGCTGTAGGAGGAAAAAAGAACCTGAATGTGCCTACTAAAGAGGTAAGGTCAAGGTTTTTGTAGTAGAAGAAGTGGTGGAGACAAACTCCAAAGATTATACTGGTTGTAACATTTGTCAATATGAACATCCAAAGGGTGTTACTCTATGGTGTCACACTTACAAGAGTCTGGATGTACACATTGAATCCTCAACTATCACAAAGGCAAGCATCTAAACGATTACCTTATCCTCAACGCAATCCAATGTAGTTCCACTAGTAACAACATGTGTATTACCCAAGTGGAGCTCCACCACAACCATATGAGCAATACCAATAGTGGCACCAACCACAATACCACCGTCAAGGCAATAGTACCCTTATAGGCAACTAGATCTATATGAGTATTATGTTTAGCAACTTGTTTCTCTATGAAGTTTTACAAGCCACACCTCATATCAACATCACTATTACCCTCCAGAGTACCATCGAACACATTCACCATCTACTCAAGGAGAGAACCCATATCCATATCACCCTTCACATCTATCTACACACATCCCTCCACCCTCAACCTAGTTACCTCCTGTTCCATCCATGTAGGAAGAAATTCCTCCATAGTCGTAGCAAAGAAATGCTACGAGGGTTGTACATTCACAACTAATTTTTTTGCCAAGTGATTTGGATAATCAATCTAGGAAATGATCCTTCTTTTTGACCCAATAGTCCTCCCAAACCCTCACAACCTAATGTGGCTAGTCGCCCTATATCCCCAACACCCTCGTTCTCTGCATCAAACACCTTCGAGGTTCCTTCAAACTAAATGCTACCTTAGATCTGCATTGTGATGTGAACTTATGCTATTATTTATTGGATTAAGGTTGGCAATCTTCCCATGAAAATATCTGACCCAAGAAGTCCTCTCATTTACTTGTAGATCATTGGGCATGAGCCATGCAAGGCTTTTCTTGATTCTCATTCTAGAGTTAATCTCATCTCTCATGACATGTATAAGGCTTGAAACCTATCACCTCTCAAGAAGAGAAACATCCATGTAGAATTGGTAGACCAATCAATCACTATTCCTTTGGGGTTAGTGGAAGACATTGTGACCACAGGTAGTGGGTGGTCCTATCCTACCGATTTTCTAGTGATCAAGGTTGAGAACTGCAAAGGTGACTTCTCCATCATTATGGGATGGACTTGGTTGAGCATAGTAGATGCACGAATGGGTGTAAGGAATCTTTCCTTGAAAATATCCAAGGAAAATGAATATGGAAGGCTAGAGAAGAAGCGTATTCCATGCATTACATAAAATGATAATGGGTGCAATTGCATGCAAAAGATTTAGTCCATCAAAAGTACATACATTAAAGCATGCAACCAGTGTGCATAAGAAACAAATATTCAAAGGTGTTTGTACGTAGTAGCCAAAAAATGGGAGGGCACCTAGTGGTTGACAGCTGACTCAGATAGCAGCACATTATGCATGGAACCAACTGAGAGCTTAACATGTGCTTATGTTGAAAGCATGGATGAACTTGAGCAAGTTCATCACCAACTCTCTAATTATGAAGATGATTATACCTATTGGGGAGAGTTGGAAATGCCTAATAACTTCAAGTAGGATCCCCTAGAGTTGAAAACTCTACTAGCCAACATTGAGTATGCATTTTTAAATAATGGAAAGCCAATCATAATCAATGCCAAACTTGCTCTTGAATAAAAAGAAAAGCTATTATAGGTGGTGAACAAATGGTCAACAGCCTTTGCTTGGTCATATCCTAAGCTGACTAGAATCCATCCAAGGATATGCCAACATTGCATTTACACAAACCTCACCATGAAGCCAAGAAGGTAGCTATAGAAGTAGCTAAATCCCAAATTGAAGTAGATCATCAAGGAGGAAATAGAACAACTCGTCAAGGTGGGGTTCATCTATCCCATCATGGATAGTGAGTGGGTTAGCCCATTCATAATTGTGCCAAAGAAAGATGGCAAGTGGCAGGTTTGCATCAACTTTAGGCTGTTGAATATGGCAACATTTAAAGACCATTTTCCATTGCTATTTGTGGATTAAGTATTGGACACCATAGCCGGGCATTGCTATTATAGCTTCTTGGATGGTTATAGTGGCTATAACCAAATCCAAATTGTGCTAGAAGATTGGCCCAAGACAACATTCATAATCTTCTAGGGGACTTTTTCATATTATAAGATGCCATTTGGTCTATGTAATTCCCCTGTAACATTTCAATGCCTGGCCCATAGCATCTTTCAGCAACAGATTAGTAGTGTTATGGAAGTCTTCATGGCTGACTTTTGCACCTATGGAGCTACGTTTGAGCAAGCCTTAGACTACCTTAAGTAGGTATTGAAATGATGTGTTAAAATAAATATATAGCTCAACTAGAAAAAGAGTCATCTCATGGTCCAGGAAGACATTGTATTAGGGCACCAAATTTCACAAGAAGGGATTAAGGTAGACCCTAAGAAGATAAGGTTCATATAAGGAATAACATGCCAACTAGAGAGAGTTAAAGACACTCGATCATTCCTTGGACACACTAGCTACTACTAGAAATTCATAGATAATTTCTTTAAGATTACAAAGTCATTAGTCAAGCTTATGAAGAAAGATGCTTCATTCATCTAGACCAAGGAGTGTGAACATTCATTCCAAAAATTGAAGAAAAAACTTGTAGAAACTCCAATTCTACAAGCACTAGACTGGTTCAAACCATTTCACATAATGATGAATGCATCTAAGTATGCTTTGGGAGTGGTGCTTATGCAATTGGATGATAAAAAACATCCATATTACATCCATTGCATGAGCTGAAGCATTGTTGGTGCAAAGTTGAATTACACCATCATGGAGAAAGAATTAATGGTAGTGGTGTATCCTCTTAAATAATTTAGGCACTATGTGCTTAGTTATAAAGTATTTATGCACATAGACCACAGTGCCATCTACTTCCTAATGAACAAGCCGACGGTGAGCCCTTGTATCATACAGTGGCTTATGATCTTGTAGGAATTTTATCTCATGATGGTAGATAAAAAAGGGGCCAAGAATGTGGTCATTGACCACCTCTCTTAATTAAGAGGGATAATAAAGAGGAGGAGAGCCCACACTCTATTTAGTTTCCAAACAAACTCCTTTTTATAGGAGTAATAAATGACCAAGTTCCTACAGAACCAACATGGTACAATGGCATCCTCACCTATCTTCTCACTTAGGAGATGCCACAAGATCTTGACTTTAGAAAGAAGCAATAATTTCTTCATTGGGCCAAATACTTCATGGAAATTAATGGACACCTCTATAAGTTGTGCATCGATGGCTTGATTCGTTGATATGTACCTCTCTGCACGTTCTCCAAGATGCTCACAAAGGGCCTTACAGAGGCCACTATGTAGGGAGATGCATGACCATAAAAATATTGATGGCAAGATACTATTGGCCTACAATCTTTAGGAAAGCCCACAAGTTAGTTTGATCTTGTGAACACTATCAATGAGATGGTGGGATGACTACTTGAATAGAAGGTCCTCAACAGTGGATTCAATCACTAGAGCCCTTTGACATATGGGGCATTAACTTCATGGGTTCCATCACACCCATGTTCAATGGAAAGGCATATATCATCATAGCATTTGATTATTGCGTCAAATGGGTAGAAGTAATAGTCATCACCAATTGTACATCATCCACTACTGCTAGATTTATACGACAAAATGTTGTAAACAAGTTTGGGGTGCCACATGCACTAATGTCTGATAATGGAACTCATTTTATAGGTGCCACTTTTAGAAATTTGATGCAATTCTTGGGGGTTGAACATAAATTGACAACACCTAAGCCAACGATCAAGCAGAGGTAACCAACAAGGAGATCACAAAGATCCTAACAAGGACCATCAACAAATATAGGAAAGATTGGAGTACAAAACTTAACAATGCCCTCTAGGCCTACCACTCAACATGGAAACTTCCTATTGGCTATTCTCCCTATGAGCTAGTGTACGAAAAACTTCCAATGCTCCCAATTCATTCCAAGCTTCATACACTCTCAATAGCTTACGATCTAAATCTTGACCTAAGTCTAGCATAGAAAGAAAGACTAATCAACCTTAACGTGCTAGATGAAAAAAACTTAATGGCCCTATCTTTGCATGAGGTGCACAAGGCATTCAACAAGCAACATCATGACCTTAAAATATGGAAAGTGAAATTTCAAATGGAAGATAAGGTTCTCTATTGGAACCCTGCACACATACCCTAGAAGACAAAGTTCCAAATGTTGTGGGAATGACCTTATTTAATTGATCAAACCTTTCCCTTTAGGGTCATGTTAATCTACAACCTTGAAAGCCCAAATAAAAAGTAGTTGGTCAACATCCAACAAGTGAAACCTTTCTTAGAACCAAGATAAGCCAGTGCAACTACCACCTCAACAAATGAACAACCACACTCCATTTTTTAGATCTCCTTCTTTCAACATAGTTGTGGGGGAGATGGTCATCCATGCTAACCATCCACATGGCTTCTCAGTCTTTCACTTTTTTTTTTACACATTTTTGTTTTACACTTTGTTGATTTTTCCTTTTTCTCTTTGGTTTTTTATTCTATTAATTTTCTCAAATTTTTGTTTTGCAACATTGTTAGTATGTTTTACCTTTCTTGATTAATTTACACTTTCTTATATATATTTTACTCTATTTTTTTTAGTGTGAATTTTCATTATTTCTACTAATAAAAGTGCTTTATTACTGTAGGACACAATGTCACTATTGTTGTTTACTAATGATGGTTTGTGCTTAATTCCACTATCAATGTCTAGTTTCTATTTTTGAATTCTAATGTCTGATGACTATGACATGGTTTATTTTTCATGGAACAGGCAATGATTCCATGTCATCCATATATCCAATAAACTCTATGGTTTTCCTTGTTATGGAAGTTTGAGGTCCCTCTCATTAAAGAAACTTTTAATTAATTAATGACCTTGAAAGTTTCTAAAATTAAGAAGGATTCAAAGGTTTATATAGGGTGTGACTCCAAAGGGACTTAATACTCTTTCTACTCTTCTACTTGCTTAATTTCTTGAGTGTCTTTTCATGGACTTTTTATTGTTCCATTCCAACCACCAATAGGAAGTCAAATAAAGTCTTTGCATGGTGTGGTTTCATTCCAAAAAATTCAAAAGTAAAAAATAAAAAAAAATGATGGAAATTCAAAGCACACCCCTTAGAAAAATAAACAAGCTACAAGTATTGGTTATGGGATCAGAAAGACATGTTACCCATGCTTGAAGGTCCCCTCTAACTAAGGCCCTCTCTCTTACTTTCTACTTCTCTTTTCTTCTCTTTATGGAATGGTGGTTGTTTTGTGGGAGTGCTCTTATGTCTTGAGTGGGTAGATTGATCTTAGAGTAGTGATGCAAAGTCACTGAAAGAGGCTGGTTTTGGTCTAGACTAAGGATGGATCTTCTCAAGTCATTTTACCACAAACTCCACAAGGAACTTCTTATGACCTTAATTCAAGATTCCATCCCACCTTCTCAGTCATCCATCTATGTTGCCATAACTCACCTAACTATCGATTTCTATGTTATCCTTAGTGTCTTAGTTTGATGTGTTGGAATTCTTGGATAAATTCTTTAGGTTGTTCCTTAACTTTTCATTACCATTAATCGACCCTGGGGCCCACAAACTCCTTAGTTGAGGTTATGCAAAGGCAAAATGGCATGTGCTTGCTATGGGGAGGACCCACTTGCATATCTTTTGGCTTGGTTAGTTTAGTTTCTTACTTTAGACATTGGTACAATCCTATCTTTCGCATATTCTATTGTGTATCTCACAAAGTGCTCCTTAGACTTCCATAATATTCATTCTCCACATCATTTTCTTAATCTTCTAAATTTTTTGAAACTCCAATACCCTCTTCTACTATTTCCATCATGTTTTTGGCTTTTTGAGCTTTCATTTGATCCCAATTTCACTCAAAAACTCCTTGTATTTTGGAAGTTTAACCAAAGTCAACAAAAGTCTACGGTGATCAATAGCTACATCGATGCGGCCTCATCAACATAGCTGACCCCATCAACAAGGCCCCATCAATGCATGTCAAAAACTCTATATTTACTATTGCATACTTTGAAAATTTTTGACATTTTCTTCATAACATGAGGGGAGTTTTTGCCATTTTTCAAAGCCCATAATGTCCTAGCCATTTATCCAAATCACTCCATTCTTTGATCCTATAGCTATCAGAGGTAAGCTCTTCATCATGAGGGTCACAAACATTAAGGTTTATAATGAAATATTTTGAAAATTTTTCTAACTCCCCTAAAAGGTTAATGAATACAATGATACAAAACCATCAAATTTTGAGAGTTAATTGTTTCAATACCCTCCAAAATAACTTATTAACATTAAAACACAAATAAAATAATGATTGAAATTGATTAAATAAACCATAATTACAACTTAGCCAAGTGTAACTATCCTAAGGAGATAAGGTATCCCAATTATTTCATATTACACAACAATTGCTAACCTATGGTCATGTTGTGATTATATATGGTGCTAAGATCGAAACGACTATAGGAGGAAGAACCCTCTCAACCAAGGGAGAAACAACCCAGAACTAGAAGGGGCCAACAAGAACAAGCTTAGGAGCCACTAGAGGCAACCCATGTAATGGTACCTCTTTTAGAGGAGCCCAAAGTGGAATTTGTTCAAGAGATTCCTGAAGAAGAAGTGCCAAAAAAACAATTGCAGCAAGGGGAAGCACCAAGACCCATACCAAGGCTTGAAGTCATACTAACACAAGCCTACCTTGACACCATCAAGCCTCGTGATATCCAACAATTAGTTCTCTAGGAACTGAACTTTGGGCCATTTTTAGAGCATGCCTCAACAAAGGTGAAAACACAATTGCAAACCTCTCCCATGTGGCCAATCATCAATTCTAGTGGGAAGTGATACATGGGAGAGATATATCTCTTCTGGAACAAAAAAAGGCCAAGCTTCATAGTGAAAATCAAGGATATTCAAGTGTCCTACTCTACTAAAGTTATCACACAAGCACTGGGGTTGCCTGATACTAGGACACAACTAGTAGAGTTGTCAACACAAGGTGACCTTAAGGCCAAAAAGGAGTGGACTTAGTAGTGCTATGGGATTGACCATAAGGAATTTGGTGTGCTCACATCAACAGAATGCATATACTTTAAAATAGCATCCTACCATCTCAATCCAATGGTAAGACCCATCAAGGTAACTGCTTTTTCTACCCAAGCATGCACCACTCTAAGCTAGATATTTCCAACAAACCTTCTACAATTTATCTATTTAGAGATTGAGAAGCACTTCAATAAAAATGAACGTGGAAGAAAAACCTTGCTTTTTCCATGCCTCATTCAGAAACTTTGCAAAATGACACTTTCCTTTTTCATAATCAAACATGCTCCTTTGGCCTCGTGGTTTGAAATAATGAAGGACAAGACACTTTCCATGACTAAAGAAGGGGAGAAATAGCCACCACCTCCACCACCTACTCAAGAAATAACGTTAGAAGTGCATGTAGCCATTGAGCACTTGCTTGAAATCCAAGAGTAGCTCTTGCGTGAGTAGAAGCAACATATAGGAAAGAGTGGTGTAGAGCCATCTATATATTGACCAGCAATGAGTCACCTTAATGAGGTGGCTCGAAAAATTAGCTAGATGAAAAGATGTGGGTCAATATTCTCTACCCAAAGAATGTAGTTGCCTACAAGATTAGATCCGAATGCCCAAGAGGTGATGGTGTCCTTATCTCAACACCATTTATTCCTAGAAATCTCTAAGAATGTTGCCTCCTTTTTAGTGCATTTGGAAAAAGGTGAGGGAACAACTATATTAATGCAACACCAAGGGCAGGAGACCACTATTGAAGTAGTCACTAACCAAGTTGCTAAAGCGCTTAATGCACCTACATCATTTGTACTAGACGTATCTACCCTTCAAGATGTGTAGATGTCTACAAGCATGATCAGTGGAATATTGAATGCAACCCAACACAAAGAATTGCTGGATCGATTGGTAGGTACTAGGCAATTGATTTCAAATACCTTTGATTTTTCAAACAATATCACTACAACCTGGTTGGAGCTACTAGAAGCAAAGGGCAAGTGCATCATCCTAAAAAGGCAACTTAAAATGGTCCAAGCATAGAACTAATTCTTGATCATAGAAGTTACTGAAATACATGCCTATTTTACTAATCCTGCACTCCTCAGCCCAACAACAACTAGAGATGAAGCTTTTCAACAACTTCAAGAATGACTAAAACAAGTTGAGGAGGAAATGGTGATGACCATCTTCAACCAGTCTATAGCAGAAGAAAAAACCTACTCAGTTCAAAAAGACTTGGTTCATTTGTACTAGTAAAATGAGTAATTGACCATTGAAAATCATCACTTGTGCAATGTTGATGCACACAAATAACAGATACAGGAATTCATTCATCATCAGTAGGAGAAGCTCACTAGGGTAAACATAGAATTGAGGAAATTGGCAACAGAAAATGGAAATCTATCTATGGAGGAAGTCCAAGCCTTATGCTAGAAGTCTACCATTGAGATTACAACCTAGAAAAATGAAGCTTTAAAATTTGAAAGAGTCAAGAATCATTATAGAAACTAGGTTGTCTTGTAGAAGGAAGTGAACAAGAAGCACATTCAAATGGCTAAGGTAAAAGTGAACGAGGCCCTCCAACAAATCTAACAAGGAAGAGAAGTATGGCAACCCATCATCAATGGAATAGATGCCTATAAAAGAGCAGAGATCCACCTAAAGTAGTTGCAGATTGAACAAATGATAAAATACATGGAATTGGCCAATCTTTGCTATGCAAACCTAGCAATGTTGACTATCAGATAGTCGCAATCAGAATTGGAAAAATAAGTGGCTAGCTTGTACTTGCTATACAAGGTCAAGTTTAAGCACCATAAAGACACCAAGCAAAAGCTTGAGACAACAAAGGTTAAACTTGAAGTTTTGAGGACATGATTCACGGATCAATGATCAACTACCAAGAACTTGGACAAGAGAATGAATGATTAACAAGAGCTAAAAGACATAGTTAAGGCATTTAACATTGAGCATAAATAATTTGTTGCCTAGTTCATCAAAGTAAAAAAGCTATTCCCAGCAATTCCCTATCCTTGGGATGTGTCTGTTTTGACCCACATTAGCAAAGCTACATGGACAATGCACAATACTAGGTGTAAGGAGGAGAAAAAATAGCATTTCTACATGCCTTTTACCTCCCACTAGAAGTTGTAGCAATAGCAAGATAGGCACAACCATGTTAGCCGCTGCACGTGCCTAAAGCTAGTGAAGGTCCCTCAAAGCCTCAAGAGCAACCACCGCTTGGGACTATCTAACCTTCTCCACCAACTTCATGTCATCGGAGGACATGCTATCAAATTTTGAATAGTCATGTCATGGTGTTCAATTTTTGTGTCATGAACACCATAATTTTTGTAATGTGTTGATCTGTACACTCAAGCACTTAGTTTTCTCAAGTCAGTTTGCTTTGTTTTGTAAAGAGTCAATCAATAATCCCATACATTTCCAATTATGTAAAGAAACTTTAGGACATGTTTTTATTCAGTCATGGAGGTCTAATGGATTGTGGTTGGCTACGTCAATTGGGCATCGTTGATGCAACGCCGTCAATTCATTGTTTGTTGTGTCAACATAGCCCTGTTAATGTAGGGTCCATTTTTTGCTATAAATACATGCTCATCAATTGCATTTATGGCATCAAATTCATATTAGTTGTAGAGCTCTTGTAGTTTGTCTATTTGAAAGTTAGAATATTTTTTTGAAATGCCCGTAATAGGAGTCATTGAGTGTATGGATCTTTATTTGATCATTATTGTACCTGAGCACGACAGTGTGTATAGTAATAAAGACGATCTTCTTAATAAACCTTGCAACATTCTACATAGTTTAGATATTTATTTATGCATTTAATGCTTTCATTTCATTATTTAATGTTTTCCAGTAATTAAGCTAATTAAGTGAGATAAGCTAGATAGATTAAATACATAATTACGACTACTTCAAGTGTAACACGTATTTGCTTTGTAATCCCAACAGTGTTATTGTTTGGTGCTCCCAATGGCATAGCACTTACTAACCCAGCAGTGAATACATGGGTTCATGACATGTATGGAAAGTGGGACTGGATGCTTATGTTCGGATTAGTTAGAGATTAGTTAGTTAGTTAATTTATATTAGTCATTAAATTACTTTTTCTCTCCCTTCAAAGCATTAAAGGACATAAAATATAAAATGATAAAAATCAATCACCTCTATTTCACTTAACCAAATCTTTGTACTTCACAAGTGTAATCGAGAAAACAACAAATGACCTTAGGGCAAGGTTCACTACCTAGAAAACTAGTGCACAAGAAACTATAAAGTTTACAGAAGTCGACTAGATCACATATGGTTGGTTGTAGGGGTACCCGTTGCTCATCACCAAGCTCTCTAACGACTAGTCGACATCAATTTTTACACTCCAAACAACAATTTGGGTAGGCTTAATAATAGTATTGGTTGTCAAAAGATAGAAATTGTCTATCTTTTGTAGGTGATAGTGACATTGTAAGCACGAAGACATTGATGTTGATGTCAGCATCACCATGCTTACATCATCCCTGTCCAAGGTATTTAGGTTCACTATCTAGTAGCATTCGCTAAGTCTACAAGGTTCTTGGGACCTCAAAACCATGATTATGACTCATTTTGACTTCAATTTTGGCATCTCAAAGGCTTATGATGTCAACTTAGAAAAATGTTAGAAATGTTTTCTAACTTCATAGTTAATGCTAATGCTGACAATAGCATTAGCACCTTGGAGACTTGCACCTTAACATCCTTAACCACTAAACTCTATAATTGTCATTATCTCTTGACTTCTTGGGCTTCTTAGCATCATCTTAGCATACTTAGACATTATTTTGGGTGTCAAATGGTGTCCTTGAGGCTCAAAATTATAGCATAATTAAACTAGAAAAAATTTTGCTAAGTGCCAGTGATGCTGATGCTTATGTCAGTGTCACTTGTTCATGCTCCTAGTCTTGCCAAGCTCGAAAGTCAAACTTACCAAAATTACACTTTGGATGAACTCCACTTAAATTACATATTACTTCAAAGTTGAATTTGGCAAACCCAGACTTATAAATATGAGCAAAAATTCCAAATTTTAGGGAATGGCTTCTTGAGATCAAGAGCACTTTCCAAGATTTTAAGAGATCAAAATCATGTGTAGCATAATTTCCAACATCTTCCGTGAGCTCCATGTCCACTATGATGTCTTTCAAGGCTCTAGCACTAATATCAATGTAATGTCAACATTAGTCAAGTAGCATTAGTATCAACATCCCACACCCATTATTTTTCATTAATAAGAGGTCGAAGCTCCATGATTTATTACCCATGAGTTCATAGTGGATTTACATTCTTGAGTGGAGTTTTATCTTATTAGAACTTTTTTTAATTGGGAAGGATAAACCTTCACCTTGGAATGTACCATGTTGAACTTTAGGTTTTGGCACCAATGGTTGCAACTATGATAGATTTTTAGATAATTCATGTTCTAAAGGATATGAAGTGGACATCTTTATATTTCAGTTCTTCTTTGATGCATTCCACGATTATCTATCACCTCTACAATGGCGAACATTTTGATGAATAATTGGTATGTGAACTATGAAAATTTAGGATGTCATAATAGACCCATGAAAATATGAAAAAACTTGAATTACACATGATCAATTTTATTACAATTTTATAGTCACATAAAAATGAATAAATTTCAAATCAAAAAAAGATTATTGGATATTAATATATTCCACAAAATTACATAACAAAAAGAAACCTTGATTTGCAAACTATTTTGCATTAGATTTCTTAAATTTTGAAAGAAAATTGATTAAATACTTATTTTGAATAATTTGAAAGCTAAACATTGTAATTTAAATTACAACATAGTCACATTTAGTGAGGTTTACTATTATCTTTGCTATCTAAAAAGCTCTATGCTATTTACTTGGGTTTACAAGAGCATAAATGAAATTTTTTGGTTTCAAGTTTTATATTTTTCATCACATTTATTACACTTACCAACTTTCTTACCATCTTGAGCTCATGATGTTGGTGACATGGATAAACATGAACATTTTTTAACATCATGTTAAAGTTTGTGATTAAAGAACTAGAAGGTACAAGGAAACAAATGACAAATCATCGTCGTCGTCATCATCCTAGCTTTGTCCCAATAAAATGGGATTAGCTACATGATTTTTTTTCATCATTTACCTCTATGAAGAGCTACATATTTATTTATCTATAATTTATTTAAATCATCTTCAATTAATTTTTTTGCATGTCTTTTTTAGTCTTCCTTTTGATGGCTTTCCCAAAATAGTAATTTAGCAATTTTTTTTAAGCCTTATTATCTAATCTTCTTTATGCATGTCCAAACCATCTGAGCTGCCATTCTTTAACTCTTCCTCTAATGTGTGTATTATGCAATTTATTTGTTTAGTAACATACAATATTCATCTAGGCATTCACATTTATATCACATTGATTTATCATTCATGCCTCTTTTGTACTCGCTAACATTCAACATCATATAAGATAGCAAGCCTCATTACTGTTGTGTAAAATTTTCCCTTTAATTTTATTGTTATTATTTTATCATATAGAACACCAATAACCTATCTTCATTTTAACCACCTTTCCTCCCTTTTAACCATCCTGCCTCAATTCTATTTCTTATATCTTTATCAATTTCACCATCTTATTAAATGATTGATCCTATGTAACAAAAATATTTACATTGAGGAACATTTTGGCCTTCAATTATCACTTTTATTTTAACACTATTTATTATGTTATTAAAATTAAATTTCATATATTTTATACTACTTATGCTAATTTTAAAGCCTTTTGATTCTAGAGCATGTCTCGACTTCTTCATTTTAGAAGCAATATTTTCTCAAGTTATGTCCACTAGTATAATATCATATGCAAATAGCATACACTATGGGATTTCATTTTGTATTTCCTTTGTTAATTCATCCATAATGATGACAAAGAAATATGAGCTAAGCATAAACCTTTGATGTAGACCTATTGAGATTGGAAAAGTAGATGTTGTTGAACAAGCTAGTTTAATTTTAGCGTTGGCTCCTTCATACATATCTTGAATTAATTTAATATATTTATTATGGATGCTTTTCCTCTAAAATATTGTTAGAATATACTTTTAAGTTAAGATACAATCATTAGTTTCTTAACTTAATTTAATAGTATTTATGAAAGATCATAATGATTTACCCAGAGTCTTAACTCCTTACAAAGTATAAGAGAATGCAAGTCCTTACTTCATAGCACATGATAAAGAGAAGATAAGAAGACATGGATGAATGAATAGAATAAAGAAGAATAATGAGGTGACAAATGCAGAAGAAAGAGCAAGTGCGTAAGATCAAGTAAGATAAGGAAGTAGAATTGGAACAATAACCATGAGCAATGTTCATAAAGCATAAGATACAATCAACAATGATTTGTAAAATTATGAAGGAGAAATTTCCTATCTCACACAAGCAAACAAAAGCATGAAGAAATGTAAGAAGATGTTATGAAACACAAGATCTATAATAAACACCCAAGCACTACAACCAAAAGGTTTAAGAAGTAACTCGAAGTTACGAAGTAGATGTTGTAGAAGACAAGTGCAATCCTTATAGCATAGGATCAAGTTTCCTAAAGAATAAGACAAGGTTCAAGTTGTGCCATACATAGCTTGGTCCAATTTCTTAAATAAGAAGAGAAGGCTATCCAAAAGTTTACAATGGTGAAGAAGGAAAATGTTTACAAAGAAGTATTTCATAAAGCCCAATGAAGCTAAGTCAAGAATTACTTAGCATAGTTAAGAAAAAAGTTAAAGAAGTGAGGAGTGGCTAGGTACCCCTACACTCAACCATAAGAATACGACTGTTCATGCATGATCTGGTCAAACTCCATAGACAAACTAGTTGTGGTATCTAGATAGTTACACATTGATCACAGTTCGCTGTCTTCTCACCTGGACTAGTATTTACTTGGTCACATATGATTTAGTCCATAGTGAGGTGAATGATGTGATCCTAAACTAGTACCACTCCTAGAGACAATGGAAAATAATCTTATTTTAAGCTAATAAGCAATAAGAAGCAAAATATAAACTAGCCTAAGTGCGATGAGCATCCATCCTTAATCATCTATGCACATCTTGGACCTCGTGTACTACTTCTGGGATTACCAAGCGCATATTACTTGAGCACTCCTAGACACACTACTGAGTTACCAAGTAGTTACACTTAAATGTTCATGATTAAGTCGTTCTCATTCCACATTTAACAATAGGAATAGTAAATAATGGTAAAGAAATATTAACTAAGAAAACAATAAAAAATAATAACAATTAAACAATTAAAACTAAGTGAATGCTACAATGATGGAGTAATCTTGATCTTTATTGCTGATCATGTGTGTGTCCAAGTACGTCACACTTGAATAAAGGTTTCATACAATTACAATCATCACATTATGGGCATGCACCGGGGAAAGAACTAAAATGAATTGAAAACTAGAAAAAATACTCTACTCTAACACTTACCAACTCCCCCCTTTCTTATGAGCCCAAACATGGCATTTATAGGCCTACACAGGAATCACAATATTGTGTATTCGATATCGTTATCTAGGCTATGATATCGCGTACCCGATATTGAGGATCTAATATCAAGGCCTGGTAAAACATGATTCATCATACCTCCACGATTGAATAACAACTCGTCCTCAAGTTAGACAAAATGAGAATGAGTTCGATTGATTACATAGTGGATAGGTATGGGATTATTAAATAGCTAGGAATTAATCATGCCACAATGTGGAATTGAACAAAAAAAAATTGGGACAGACACAGAATTTACAAAAAAGAAATTTGTTAGAACTCATGTGGTTCCTAGCAGTGGTCGCTTCTCCATGGGTCTCTTCCCCTTATCTTGTGCTCCAGGCTTTGGAAATGAATGTCTCTAAAGGAGTGCTTAGAGTTTTTCTTCTTTGGTCCAGGGATCCTACACCATCCATGCTGATGCTCCAATGTTTGATGGAGTCAACACTTCCCATGGGCACGGAAGTTGTGGAAACATCTGATTGGCCTTGACATACCAAGATGCAAATAGTTGTCATTCCTCTTCATAGGCTCTAGCTTTGTCCTTGCATTCCTGGTAGTCCATAAGCTATCGAGCCAAATCTATTGTGACATTCTTTTGTCCTTGGTAGCTAGTCTTGACCACCTCTAATTCAAAATTTGTCACTTCTAATTTTTGTAGCATCTTCTTATGTTCAGAAAATTCTATTTCACACTTTGCATAGGTGGTTGCTACCTATTTTTCCAATTCTTTTCTCAGTCATCCTGCTATCAACATGACCAAGTTGGCATACCGTAGGTTTGCCAACTCCTCCATGAGGTCTTGTATTTGTAGGTCTCAGCTTTTCAGTTTAGCTTGGTGGACGAAGGCTTAAGTATCCAATATGATCCTCCAATCAACGTTCTAAGCACTGAGTGTGTTAATGTGGGCTTTGGCCATATGGATTTCTTTCTCAATTACTTTCTTGTACATCCCCACCTAATCTCTGAAATGCTCTTTGAGCTTCTCATGTCACTTGGCCTCATTTTTCCACATGCTTATTTCAATCGCCATCTTTTGATAGATCGCATGTACCTCCTCCATTAAGAGGGTTCTATTTTTTCTAGCCAAGTGATTCATATCCTAGTTGACCCTTATTAGTTGTTCTAGTAATTGCTGAAAATTTTCTTTAACAACATTTTTTTGTTTTTCTACTATGGTCAACCTAAGATTTTTAGTGGTGAGGCATTTATTTTATTCTTATGAGGCCTTGAGTGCTTTGGCATGTGCATATGTTTGAGCTTGTTCCTTGGAAGCATCCTAATTGGCCCTCTCTTTTTCCTCTGCCATTCTTTTATTTTCCTCCAGCAATTTATTTAACTAGTTGATGAGACGCGACATGCACTGGGCCGCGATATCGCATCCCATGCGATATCGCGTACGCGATATCGCGTCTTCTCCTGCAATATCACGTACGCGATATCGCGTCCC
>MNCI01021413.1:363166-409132 GCA_015680685.1 Gnetum montanum
GTTACGTGTGGTGATCCCAGTAACGATTAGCGTTTGGTAAGCCACAGTTGCATAGTTCAGGGTGTGTCCGGTAAGTGGGAACGGATGCTGACGCTAGTTAATTTAGACTTAGGACATTAGTTAGAGTTAGTTAGTTTCTCAACCCTTTCCCCTGATAGCATAGAAGATAAACCGAAAAAATACTAAAAAAATCACATACCTCAGACTTGCTTAACCATACACCGTGACACTTACAAGCAAGCCTGGGAAGACAATGAACGATTAACCCTAAGTGTTTCTTGTGGTGTTAAGGCATTTAGTCTGCGGAGTTCAACCGGATCGCGTGTGCACGCTCGTATTCGTATGGTTGAGTGTAGGGGTACCTCACCACTCATCACTAGTCTACAAGAATGAATTGGGACGAATCCCACTGTGCAACTTGTAGGGTAACGAGCTTTTCTTGGAGCCTTTCTAACTCCTCCTCTACATGCTCGACCCTGACCTCAGCTCTACCATGACTAGCTTCCCTTTTGTGGAGATGAGATATGACTGAGTTGCTATGACATATTAAGGGATTTCAATCAAGGATTTCATCACTTTTCTTATCTGCAACAATCGATCTAGAACATCCTCATGCTCTGCAGGAGTCATCGAGGGACCAGCCAAAGTCTGAGCATCGTGTGCTCCTATAAAATCTACTGGTGGCACAACAAGGACATTAAATGATTCTTTTATGTGGTCTGTGATCACTTCTTCTACTCCCACTACATCTTAGTGCTGCATGACCACTAGTATGGTGCCTTCACTAGTTTCTAATTACACCTATAAAGATGCAGCATTTGTAGAGATCTATTGTGACCAATGTGATTCCCATCCTCCTATTTGGATAGATACCTCGCCCTGTGCATGATCAATTGAGACCATGGATCATATGGCATCATCGATGACCCTAAAGAGATTGGCTTCATCATGACTTCCCCAACTAACCATTTCAATGATGGCCCTGAGATGGCTCATTGACAATCGATAGTCCTACGGTGGTGGTGGTGGCTAGTCTTGCTGGCTTGTAAGTTGTGTGCTGGGCCCCACTTCCTATTCTTACTCAGGCTCCAGTGTCTCACCAGCAATTTTCCTTAGGGCTAGTGGCTTTAGTAATTTAGTGAATGAAGCATTTTAGGCCTTTCTAGGGACATCATTAGTGTACCCTAGAATTCAAGCATGTCAACATAGCTTCCTGATGAGATAGGGGAAGGGCAATGCAAACTTCCCCATCTTACATTCTTCAAAGCACCTCAAAATTTTTGTAAGAGATAGATGGGGTAGGTTGGCATTAACCTTGCCCATCAAGATGGCACTTCCTCTAGCTGCATATGTAGAAATTCTATTTAAACCTTTTGTTGGAAAAATGTAATATGTGCCAATTTTGAAGTAGATTCTCTCTTCAAGTGTAAGCTCTCCATATGCTTTATCTTCCTTGTCGTACATCCTTTTCAACCATATCTTTTGTGCATCAGCATCGAAACAACTGGACAAGTGAGCAACCTTTGGCCTTGTATTCGGAAGATTTAGAACTTATGAAATGGCTTTAGCAAAGAAATCAATATAAATACCACCAATATCAATGGTGGTACCTTCTTCTTTGTTGCCAAAATTGGTACGTCTCTCCCAGGTACCAATCACCACTTTCAAAGAGAATAGGCCATAGTGGAGATCCTTTAAGTTGGTCCCTGACTGCTTCAAGAGAAAACTCAATGAAAGGTCCAAAGTTGAGTTCCACAATCACAACTACTGATGTGGACCTTTCATGAATTTCATGAACACATTCTAGAAACAATGTGAGATGTTGTCCCTGCTCAGGTGCCCTACTATCTCCACCTTCGACATGTCCTGATTACAAAGCAACAGGAGGTTCTTGATGGATGCTGAATAATTGTGCCTCCTACTCGGTATATTCTTTGAAAGGCACTTGACCTCTACCTCTCCTTGGTCATTTGGATGCACCCTAAGAGGGTCCTCCTTGTTGTCCTCTTTTAGGGGCCATCTACAATCACACAGAACCATCTATTAGTAAGGCTATTTACAAAATTTTATTTATACCTTACTTCTTGCCTTAATAAATTCATTTCTTATCTAGTGTGATTCAAAGTTAGAAAATTTTATGAAAATTTCCCCTAAAAGTTTTGATATTGGCCCCAATTTGATTAGGTGACTCCAAAAAGAAATAATTTTTATGGTATGGGTGAAGAGATAAAATTAATTTGGCCAATGTTTTTAACATTTTTAAGGTCATCTACCCTTTATGATATCCTTCAGGCAATGATGAATTCAAAGAAAAAAACACTATGCATAACTTGGAGCATACCCTTCCCCCATGACTAAGTCAAACACTTTGGGTTTAGACAGGTTCGACTGGAACAAGAATCGAAGCGTTAATGAGCAAGATCAATAAGTTGGAATGCTAGGTGCTCAGAGTGTCAGAATTCATAGAAGAAAATTTCAACAACTCCCCTTGAATGAATAGTGAAAAATGACGTTAGCATGCATGATGGGGTCCCTATATATAGTTTTTTAGACACGATATCACGTACTCGATAACGTGGACCCGATATCACGTTGGACCCGATATCGGATACCCAATATCATGTCCCATTGAAAATAGGGTACTTGGAAAAATTAATAAATTTTCAAATTTCCAAGGCCAAAAATGAAGGATTTAAGGTTAATTCGAAAGGTCTAGGGTAACATTGAAGAGATCGAAAGGCACCAGAAGTGTAATGAAGTGGAATTTGACAATGAAATTCATGAAGAGGATGAGGAAAAAGGACATGTTGTGATGCATAGGAATGTTGGAATTTAAGATGATGATAAAGGAAAATATTAGTGTAGCAATGCAATACTTAAAGGGGGTAAGATGATGTGATGATGTGCAAAGAGTGCAAATTACAAGAGTTATGCAAGTGGGTCCTCCCCAAAGCAAGTTCCTACCTATCATGCCCTTATGTAACCACACTTGAAAATGTCTGTAAAGACTAAAAGGGGTAAATGCAATCCACACCAATTCCACAAAACACACATATGTAAATACCACCATGATGAGGTATGAATTCGATGCTACACAAGACACAAGTCAAAAATACATGAACAACGAGATGAGACGAATTGTATAAGGGATTGCAAAGATCGGGACATGAGGTAACTAACACTGGGCATAATGAATCCTGAGTGTAGGGCATGATTACTGTGTCATTAGCTTGTCACTCCAAAATCAAGACCAAGTCCATTCCTCTGATCAATAACATTGCATTGTTTCATTCAATGATGGACAACCATAAGAGCACAATGACAACAAGGCACACGATCACTTGGCGTTTTGTCCAAGGAAGGAGTGATTTGGAATTTTCTTGCAACACATTTTTTTCTTGATCTTTTCTTTGTGTTTTTCTTCTCTCTCTCTCTCTCTTTTCCAGTCGCTTTGGTACTTTGTTCTTTCAAACAGTGAATCGGAGAAGCCGCCAACCTTTAGGCATGGATGCATGTCTTTCTAGTGGGATCCCTAGAATAGCATTGAATTTCTTTATTGAGTACCTTTAGTACTCTTACTCCCATTTTTTGTTAGATCTACAAGGATCGTAGTACAACCAGGCAGCACAATAGCACCTATAAGCATCACCAAAGAGAATCCAAAAGTCTCCTTGATGTCACATCCTAGCTATTCCCTCTTAGTCCATCACTCTTCGCTTTAGGTATAATAAGCACAAAATTACTTTTAAGTTTTAATAATGACAAGAATATCATCGTACCTAGAGTAGAACCTCTTATTAATAGAATGGATGGGTGGATGTTGTGGGCTCACCCTTCAAATAATTAATCACCTAAGACTTGATAGCATAGAACAACACCTCAACCAACAAGTCACAAGAGTATTTTATTTACTGATGAGATTACCCTCAGAAAAAATAAAATGACAAATTGAAAAACAAGAAATTAGAAAACAAATAATTGTAAAACAACAAGTTGTAAAACCAAAGGAAAGGAAAAACATTTACCAATTCTACTTGTTAGAATGAGGGGTATCCCCCATGACTAAACCTTTGATCATGGCAAGAATTAATAAATGGAAAGTTTGGATCCATGCATGTTGGAAATATTAGGGTCTTGTCATATCCAAACCACTAGGTATCTTTTAGTGTGGTGGCAGGAATGTACCCAAATTTGGGTTCACACACTTGATTAAAGTAGGCATAGTGGGACAAATTATAAGATGTAGTCATGTGATAAGGAGTTGACCCACTATGGCACCCATGACCATAAGATGGTATGCAAGGATCAATATGTCTCCCTATGCGGTTATATTCATTGGGCCGCATGGTAGTTGGAGTATTGATTGGTGGCCCTAATAAGGTAATATGAGGCATTGAGTTCGAGGAGGCAAATGCATCACGACGTTGAACTTGTGCTGGGTTGGAGGATGCAGTGATTTCAAAATCATATTGTCTTTTTCTTCAGTCACTCCTAAAGAAAAGGCACTTTCGATGTTATGGAGGACCTTCACTGCTGTTGACAGTAGTAGCACAAGTAACGTTCATGGGTTGGTGTTGTGGTGAAAAACCTTCTGGCACAACTAGTGGTAATGTAAAAGGAGGTGAATGATGAGAATATTGAGGGCGAGGAGAAGTGCAAGGAACATGAGGTGGTGATCTTGTTGGAGAGGATATGGGTTGATAGTACTCAAGAGAATGATAACGATGTGGTGAAATAGAGGATGTTGACATAGTTGGGGAAATAGGATACTGAACATAATAAGCGCTTGGGTTCGGATGGTATGAAGCGTGTGACTAGTTTGATGGTGGCCTCCCCCACGACTGGGGTTTTTGCCACTATGGTTGAAACTAGTATTTTTGTACAAAATCTAGATTTAACAGTCCTCCCCAATGCTCATGTAAATGTGACAAAATTGGGCATTGGCCTTTAGGGTGATCATACAAGAAAATGTCACATTGATACGGGTGATTTATAGTTGAGTTCTTATCCTTATTTTCTTCAACCCTTCTTTCCAATTGTCTAGTGGTGTTCTGCCCTATTTCTTGGTTTTTCATGGTTCTACCTCTAATAATGTTGGCATATTCTCCACATTTTTCATATACCCAGTCTATCATCCTATTGGTCTTTGCCTCCATCTCGTCTAGTGATTGTAGTATTGCCAAAGATGATTCCACCTCCTTGAGGTGAGTTGATTTCTCCTTTTCATGATCATGGACCTTTGCTACTTTGATATCTTGGTCCTATTAAGAGCCTTCAACATTCTCCCATTTAGCTATTTCTCCTTCTTCTTTTACTACTTGCTTAATAAGCTCTTGCAATTGATGGGTTCATAGTTCATATAGTTGACCTAGGGCATACATCCCCAGGGTCTCCCTTGTTTCATTACAGAGCCCATCCATGGTGTGGTACTTGAGCCTTTCCTCAGAGAACCCATGGCCTAGGCACTTGTTTAACAAAGAGTAATATCTTTCTAAGGCCATGCCCAAGGGTTCATGTTGCACTGGTTTTCACTCTTGGATTTGTCTCCTCAAGGCTAACACTCTTGCATAGGTTTGATATATTTCATTGAAGAGTTCTACCATTGTCAACCAACATTGAATTAATTTTGGTTTTAAAGACCTATACCATACTTTTTCTTAGCCAATGAGTGTCATAAGAAAGAGCTTAAGTCTTTTCCATCCATTATTAATGTTGTTCCATGCACAGGCATCATAGAAGGCTTGCAAATGATGTTGCAAATCTAAATCATAGCCTCTTGAAAACTTGGGAAAGTTATTTAAATCAAGCTTGTGTAGACGCCTTTCCTTGCGATGCTTGTCGGATATTTGAACAGCCTCTTGTATATGCATTAGGCTCTTAATGGCCAATAGGAGTTCATCATCACTATGTAGGTTATGAATTTGTGAGTTGGGATGATGTTGTCTTTGTTCATGTTGGCATTTCTGACTTTGCTCATGGGCTCAATTTTTATTTCTACGTCGACCCCTTGAGAGACGATCATCTGTGTCACGACCTGACATTGAAGGAGTGTCAGAGTTGGATGACAAAAGTCCTTAAATACTATTGGGGTGTTCATGAGCATAGGGGATCCCTACATAAGATTGAGTACTCCAAAATTCGTCTTCATCATCATATAATTCGTTGGTTCTCCAATGAATTACCTTACTAGTTGTTGCATTATCATAGTCTTGTGAGAGAGACATTGTTGTGAATTTGTGTGTGACTTATTTGCAATTACTTTCTTTCTAAAAGATATATCGTCAAGGCTTTGTTATAGTGATTTTGGATGATGTAACTTATCTAAATAACTAGCACCATCCCTGACAATGATGCTAATGATGAGTGGCTAGGTACCCCTACACTCAACCATATGAATACGAGCGTTCATGCACGATCTGGTTGAACTCTGCAAATAGACTAGTTGTGGTATCTAGATAGTTACATGTTGATCGCAGTTCACTGTCTTCTCACTTGGACTAGTATTTACTTGGTCACGTATGATTTAGTCCAGAGTGAGGCAAATGATGTGATCCTAAACTAGTGCTACTCCTAGAGACAATGGAAAATAATCTTGTTTTAAGCTAATAAGCAATAATAAGCAAAATCTAAACTAGCCTAAGTGCGATGAACATCCGTCCTTAATCATCCGTGTGCATCTTGGACCTCATGTACTACTTCTGGGATTACCAAGCACATATTACTTGAGCACTCCTAGACATGCTACTGGGTTACCAAGTAGTTACACTTAAATGTTTGTGATTAAGTCGTACTCATTTTGCATTTAACAACAGGAATAGTAAATGACGGTAAAGAAATATTAACTAAGAAAACAATAAATAACAATAACAATTAAACAATTAAAACTAAGTGAATGCTACAATGATAGAGTGACCTTGATCTTTATTGCCGATCATGTGCATGTCCAAGTACATCACACTTGACTAAAGGTTCCATACAATTACAATCATCACACTGTGGGCATGCACTAGGGAAAGAATTGAAATGAATTGAAAACTAGCAAAAAGACTTTACTCTAACACTTACCGACTACCCCCTTTCCTGTGCACCCAAACATGGTATTTATAGGCCTACACAGGACTCACGATATTATGTATTCAATATCGTTATCCAGGCTACGATATTGCATACCCGATATCGAGGAACCAATATCAGGGCTTGGCAAAACACGATTCATCAAGAAGACTTAACAAAGTAATGTGTCACACTATGATAAGTCCACATACAGGAGTTTGTAATAAAATGAATTATGAATATTACCTATAAGTGTATTATTAGCTTATGATGAAGAAGTAAATATAATTCAGAAGAAGATGCATTATCAGTGAAAGAGCAACATTAGTAAAGCACAGAAAGTTTTTATGAACTTAACATAATCAAATTTGGAAGTACAATAAACCCAAAGATGATGATTACAATTTGTCAAATGTACTAAGTTATGGAATCAATACAACATATCTTTATCATCATGAGAGGATTTGTAAGCATTAATCTAATAAGACTTACAATACTAATAATTTTAGAGAATTATAAAAAATAGTTATCATTACAAAGAGTGTTATAATCTTACAATTCCAAAATATTACTTCCTACTCATCACATCCTCAAGAATCTTGAAGATAACTTCAATAATGGAATTTGTAACAACAATACTTGCAAATAAATGTTATGGATTACAAATGTCATAAGAATGTTATGAAAAATATATCTTCTTGTAAAAGTTCCTAAGGCAACAACGTTGTGTTATGAACACAACAAAAAGTCAACAAAAGAATAAATTTAACAAAGACCTACCAAATAATATTTGTAAGCACCTTCTCATTTGCTTTTTTTAAGTCAATGAACATCATATGTAGATTTTTTCTATGTTTTCTAAATATCTCCATTAATTTTCATAGTAAGAAAATAGTCTCTATAGTATATTTTCCTAGCATAAATCCAAATTAATTTTTTGATAACATTAATTCAAGTTTGAGATGCTGCTCTATGGCTCTCTCCCAAAGTTTTATAATGTGGCTCATTAGCTTGATCCCTCTATAGTTTGCACAATTAGGTACATATCCTTTATTTTTGTAGATGGGAATGACAATGCTTTTTCTTCAATTGTTAGACATTTCTCCATCCTTTAAAATTTTGTTAAATAATAATCTAAGCTAGGAAACTCCCATATTTCCCAACACTTTCCAAGATTTTGTAGGACTATTATCTAGTCTAAAATATTTTCTATTTTTTATCTTTAATAAGGTTGCCTTCATCTGAGAGAGGGAAAGTTCCTTAACCAAACCTAAATTTGGTCTTTCTTCTCTTAGAAATTATTCATTTAATAATTCTTGAAAAATAACAAATTATGTTAACATGAATTAACCATATCGTAAAGTAATGATTGTCATGGTGTTAATACTAGTTTGTTAAAAGAATACTATAAAGCATAAGCACGGTCTAAAATGTATAACTTGGTTGATTGGTCAATCTCAAATGTGAAAAAGATATGTATTTTGAACATGTAAACTAGAGATATATATAGTTGTAAGAAAAATGTCATGTTGGTAAGTGGAACAAACACATCGAATAGTTAAGAGTACATTAACAAATATTTTGAAGAATAACTAATTTTTAAATACAATATAACAAATATACGTGATGGTGTAAACATAAGCTCACAATGGTACACACTATAGACCTTATTTTGAATATTAGGCTTAGTAAAACATAACAAATTGTTAACATATTCATCCTTTAGGTATTTATAGGATATTACATTTTTTGGTATTAGAGAGGCTTCACATGACAATGTTTTACCTTAGAGAACCTATTAAGTGATGATAAATGACTTAAGACACAACATGGCAAGTTGGAAGAGAACTAATTAAATGTTTTGGGGAAGGTGTTTGTTGGAACTAAAACTAGTTGACTATATGTATGCCAAGGACATATAGCCAACAATGAAGTAGTAGCCGAACTATAAAACTCGTAACGTATACTCTCAATTATAAATTCAACTTTTGTATTTAGTTAACTGTACATGCCAATTTAAGCAATTCAGCATACATGAAATCAACATTGTTAGACAAGATACTCTATTATGGTCAAGAAAAGAAAAGTGGATGCATGGATCACAGAAAGTAAAACAACAATTTATATATTAAAATTATTTTCTACGGTAGCTGTTACGGAAGATTTCTTTCAAACTCAAATCAGGATGAAATCAGGATTATTTTCCGACGCGCTTCCTGAAATCAATAATGTCGTCAAATATTAAACATTGTGAATCAATTTTTTCATCAAACATGAACGAACCGTATTGGTTTCATTTCGAACTGAACTTGACCAGTATTAAAGACAGCATTGCGTTATTCGTGAAACCAGTTCAGATTTGAACAGTTCATGGAATGAGTTTATATTGGTCAACGATCTCGGTGGGAGATCCATGCAAATCCATGCCACGCTTCTCCAGACAAGCTGTTTTCGAGTAATTAAAAATACAATAATGCGCAGACTCGGCCCTCTACCTTTTTTTTAAGAAAAAATATGGAAGTCCTTATTTCAAAACTTCCTTTATTCTGCAGCAAAATCGACGCTGGCCGTGGCGTATTCCTATTGGAAATTCCGAGATTAGAGGACAGATGACTATAAAACACGAAACATATAAAATTTCCACAGTCAAGCAAACCAACCAGCTTCGAAAAAAGAAGAAAAAAAATTCAATTTGCAAGTGGATTTGGTTCAATTTGGGTGGAAGAAGTCCATTCCAAGCCGATAGAAAGATACAAATTAGCAGACAACCCACATCCAAGAGGTAGATGTGAAACTAAAGTAACAGATTGAATCCTGCAACTGAATCAGAGGGAGGACAATGAATTCAGGATTTTATCATCAACCCATGCTTGTGAACCGTTCAAACTGCAATACGCCTCTGCAGCTGATCCATAAGGTGTGCAGTGTGCCAAGAGGTGACCCACATCGCTGATCCAAGTTTAAGTAGTTCATTCCATAATCATAATTATAATCATCATTATTATGATGTTCGTCATGTTCCTGAGCCATCTGCTCCGCCTGTTCCTCCTTCCTATCATGGCAGAAAGAGGGCTCTCATAGTGGGCATCTGCTACAGATCCAGCGCCCATGAATTGAAGGGCTGCCTCAATGATGCCAACTGCATCAAGTATCTGCTTATCAACAAATTTCATTTCCCAGAGGCATCCATTCTCATGCTCACTGGTACGTGATTTCAATTGGGTGACTTTGTGTGTGCTGGAGTTGTCTTGTTTTTGAATTGGGTGACTACGTATGATTGGCATCAGGAGTTAATCGTTTACATGGATCGATTTGAATCCTGTGCCACTTACATGGTCCGAAACTCTGAACGTCTGATTGCATGAGTATTTCTCTGACAAAAACTGAACAGATTCACCTAGGTCCCACTGAAGTTTCGTGAAGAAGCGACACTGTTGTCAAAGTTTCTCACAATCCTATTTTTAAGTTTTAAAGTTAACCAATCCATGATGGTTAATGAATTAGTATGCAAGTTACACACTGGCGGTGCGTGAGTAATTGTTTAGAAAAGTTTCGGTAAGGACCGGTTTTTAACTCACTAAATGACTTGGCCGGTTGCCTATTCTTAATTACGTTTTCAAAATTTATATAGCATGTATAGGTTTTACAGAAGTAACAAAATTTCAATTTCAATTTATTTTGATATAGATTTAGAGGGTTCATCAATTTCAATTTCACTTTTAGTTTTAGTTTTAATTTATTTTAATAAATCTTGAAACGTATGTTCAAAGTTTCAAATTCACAAGAACATTCCAATTTAGAATAAAATTTTATTATGCTTATAAACCTAGATCTATTAGAGAAGTTTAGTAGAATTCAAGAAGAAATGTTATTACATCTATGAAATTTTGGGAAAATTTTAAGTTCTAACCATTACACTATTTTATTTTTTATCCCTACTTTTTAAGTACAATGTAATCAAAAGAGCTAAGGGGGTGTTGACGTTGAAACATACACACACTAGAATATATATAATTTAATTAGAACTCTATGTCTTAGCATTGCTCATCAAACTCAAACCCATAACTTAAGTTTCTAAATCAAGAGCCCTACTAGTAGGCTAACACCTCATTGTTACATTGAAGTAATTTGACTATAGTTACACTTTAGATGCCTTTTCAAGTTTTTATATTTACAACCAATCTTGCAAAACCTCCCCTAATGTAGGAAAAGGATTAGGCCTTGCCCTTGTTCAAAAGAACCCTCATAGGTTTCACTTATTACTAGAAGGTTTCTTGTAACAAGTGGAAGAAAACTCTCTTTAAAGACAAAAGAAGGCATCAATTAAAAATAATGAACAAATAACAACAAAAGTTGAAAGCTTCTCATTATTGAGACTCCAAAACAAAAAGAAATTAACATTGCAAGAAACAAATTAACTATTTAGCTTTTAGTAAAAGCTTTTTTACTTAAAGCTATAGCTAAAAGGCAACATCTTTGGTTTTTCCCTTATTACTAAAAGGTTTCTTGTAAAGAGTAAAAGAACACTATTTTTAGAGACAAAAGAAAGCATCATAGGAACAAACGTTGAAGCTTCTCAACATTGAGCCTTCAAAACAAAAAGAAATTAACATTACAAAATAATACATAAATAAGTAATAATTGTTTAGCTTTTAATGGAAGCTTTCTTGCTTAAAGCTATAATTGAAAAGCAACATTGATAAATTGTGTTTTTTGTAGGCTAAGATATTTGATATCTGATATCAGGGATCCGATATCTTAGCCCCGATATTAGAGCACATGCTAAGTTATCGAATATCTGATATCATGGGATGTGTGCCTGCTTATAAATATAGCACTTGAGTGCACGATTTGAAGAACTTTTCATTCTATCCTTAGGTAGATTCTTGTAGTTTTGTTTTGTAATTTTAACAATAGAGTGAATATCTACAATGTGGTGTTGAGCAGTTGCACAGAATCTTTGTTCAAGTGAATTGTACTTGGGCACAATTCATGTCTGGAAATAAAGATTGAGATTGCTTTTCATCATTGCAACATCCACTTAGTTTTACTATTTTACTTAGCACAGCTTTTACTATTTTCTTCATTTAATCATTTACATTTCCAAGTACTTTACTTTCTTGTTCATTAGTAAAGCCAAATGAGTATGACTGGTTTCAAGCATTTTAAGTATAATCATTTGGTAATCCCAGTAGTGTTATACCTTGGTTTGCCTAGTAACGTAATTCTTGGTGATGAGTGGCGAGGTATTCCTACGCTCAACCATATGAATACGAGCATCCACACACGATCCGGTCGAGTTCCAAGGACTAACTGCTTATGCACCTTTGTGGAACAAGGATGGGTTAGTCAATCGTTGTCTTCCCAAGCTTACTTGTATGGCACGATTTTATGGTTAAGTAAACTTGAGGTATATGATTTTTATATATTTTTATGTTTTTATGTCCTGGTGCTATGAAGGGATGAGAGAGAGATAACTAAGTAACTAATTTAATTTAACTACTCAACTATGCTTTAACTAGTCCTAACACCAGTATCCATTCTCACTTGCAATACACATTCTAAACCAGTGCAACACTATTGGGATTACCAAACGCTAATCGTTACTAGGTTACCAAGCGTTACACGCATGCTCGAAGTGGTTGTACTAAGTGTTCTTACTTAGGAGAGTTGTAGGGTGAGAGAGAGAACATTAATTAACTAAGGAAAGTATTAAGTAATAGTAATTAACATTAATTAATCTATTCTAAATGCTGCAAGGTTTATTACAAAGTTTGTCTTTATTGTCGTACATAAGGTGTGCTCAGGTACACAATGCTCAAATAAAGATCCGTTCACTTTATGACTCCTACTGCGGGCACACAGTAATAATTCTAACTCTGAGAAGGAGAAAAAGCAAGAGTTTGGGTAAGGGTCTAACTAATCTATTGCCAAACCAAGTGCATCTGCCTCTTATTTATAGCCAACGAGGCAAGTCGTGATATCGGATGCCTAATATCGCGTTGAAGGCTCCAATATCGCGGACCTGATATTGCAGTCCCGATATCGCAGTTCATCATACCCCCATGACTGAATGGAAACTCATCCTTGAGGGAAGGTATGGGATTATTGACTAAATGACAACTGACAGTGGAATAGGGTGACAAACTCAAACTGCCCAGTGAATAGATCTAAAAGCATATTACAACATTGGTGTTCATACCCATTGTGGTGAACACCGTACATAAATGACATCCAGACTCTTATTTGACAGCTTGAAGAGAGAGAAAAGAAAATGAGGTGCATTGCTGCCGATGCTGAGATTGCACCTTCCATTATTTATTCATAGCCATGCGACCAAACTTGTTCCTTTCATAAATGCTCTAACTCTAGTCCATCATGAGTGCTCCATCCTAGCCCAGTCCATTGTTTGTATGATCACCATCTACACACACAACATAGTCACGAATTAGCAAGGATAGATAAGCTATCATGAAATTGATACCTTACCTCGATATGAAGCACACTGGCTGGGTTGTGGGTATGGCAGATACTGGATTAGAGGTTTATTATTGGTAACTACTTGAGGTGTAGGGGTGAAACAAGTAGTAGAATGGAAAAATTTGTGACAGGGCCCCCATTACTAAGAGCGAACCTCTAGTAGCAATAAGATGGAAAAAATAGAAGGAACAAGAAAGATGGGAAAAATAACAATGGTGACACCAATAAAATGGATGTCATGGATGGGGATGAAATGAGAAATTGTTAATTGCAAGAAATGTTTAAGGAAAAGAATTTAACAATTGCACCATAAAGGAATGTCAATGGGTCCTCCCCAAAGCAAGTGTATGCCTTTTATGCCTTGACAAACCCACAAACCAAAGAGTCTATAGACTCTAGGAATGACACATCGAACAAAGGTTAAAAGCTTACCCATAAGAATTTACCAAGAACAAATAGTGCATCAACCAAAATATAGACTAATCAATAAACTGGCAATGAGGTGGAAAATGGAAAGAAGGATGGAGAGGAGAAGATAGAATGGAATCCCAAGGGCAAGGTTGTGTAAAGTCCCTTGTGTATTTTATGGTTAAGGTGACTGAGTAGAACTCATTCCAAATCTAGACTCAAACCAACTACATCTAGTGACCTCGCATCAATACACTTGACCAATCCATCCTCTTGAAGCAACAAGAATGATTTCCCAAAGAGTCGCCAACATTCCAAGGACAGCGAGATGAAGAAGCACGAAGCGAGAAAGGGCCTTAGTTAGAGGGAACCTTCAGGCATGGGTAACATGTCTTTCCAGTGCCATACCCAGTACTTGTAGCCCCATATTTCTTCATTATGTCTAAGGGGTGTGCTTTGAATTCCCATATTTTTTTTTGTGAGAACCACACCATGCAAAGACTTATTATTATTATTATTATTATTTTCACCCAACTTCCTAATAGTAGGTCAATGTCAAAATGGTAGAATACCCATGAAAAGCATCCAAGTACCCAAGAGAATAGCCAGCACAACTGCGTTGAATCCCCTTGAAGTCACACCCTTTTCAACCATTAAGTACTTCCTTGGTTTGAAGAATACCAAGCCACCAATTCATTAACAAGTTTATTTAGAAAAAGGAATAGTATAGGTCTAGGCCAAGGGAGACCATAGAGTTGAATGGATGAATGGACAACATGGACTCATTCCCTGTTTTATCAAAAGAACCATATCTTAGTATCAACATTGAAAATCAAAGGTAAAAATCAAACATTAGCAACCAACATCGTTATAATACAATCCACCATCATGAGCACTTATTATAAGACAAATAAAAGTAAATTAAACAAAGAAATAGTAAAATTATGAACAATGGTGTATAATAAAGATAAGTAAATTTGAAAAATGTGCAAAACAAAAATGTGTAAAATAAAAATACAAAAGAAACTAAGGGCTTTGAATGGTTAGCATTGGTGGCCCTCTCCCCCATGACTGAGTTGGAAGGAGGAGATCCAAAATAGGGAGCAAGGTTGTCCACCAATAGAGGTAGCATTGGTACTGGCTGTCCTAGGCTCATGGAAATGTTTGGTTTGTTGGATGTCGACGAATAGTTTCTTATTCGGGCTCTTAGTTTTGTGAATCATCATGGCCCCTGAAGGAAAATTTTCATGAATGATATAAGGTCCTTCCCACAATGTTTGAAATATAGTGCATTGTGGCACATGTGTGGCATTCCAGTAGAGAGCCTTATCTCTTGGTTGATATTTAACTTTCCTAATCCCTAAGTCATGATGTTGTTTATTGAAGGCCTTGTGCAATTCGTTAGATGACAGGGTGGCTAATCACTTCTCGTCTAGCAAGTTAAGGGTCATTAACTGGTCTTTTTGTGCTAGATCAAGGTCAAGGTTGAGATCACATGCCATAGATAGTGTACGAAGTTCTGCTTGAATGGGAAGCATTGGAAGTTTCTCGTACACTAATTCATAGGGAGAGTAGCCTATAGGGAGTTTTCATGTGGAGCAGTATGCCCAAAGAGCATCGTTCAGTTTGGTGCTTCAATCTCACCTATACTTGCTAATAGTTCTTATCAATATTTTTGTAATCTCCCTATTAGTGAGCTCAACTTGACCATTCGCTTAGGGTTGATATGGTGTAGTCAGTTTACGCTTGACCCCTAAGCGTTGCATTAATCTTCAAAAATTCAAACCTATAAAATGTGTGCCATTGTTAGAAATAAGTGCACGAGGCACACCAAACCTATTTACGATTTATTGTTGAACAAATCGTACAACTGTAGATGATGTACAATCCTTAACAGTGGCTGCTTCTACCCATTTTGTAAAGTAGTCAATGGAAACAACGATGTAGGCTTTTCCATTGGACATTGGTGTAATAGGCCCCATAAAATCAATTCCCCATATGTCGAAGGGTTCTAAAAGTTGAATCCATTGTTGCAAACCCTCCATTCTAGCAGTCATTCCCCCATCATGTTGACAATGCTCACAAGATTGGACAGAATGATGGGCATCTCAAAACAATGTAGGCCAATGATATCCTACAAGTAGGATTTTAATGGTTATTTGTCTCCTAGCATAATGACCCCCACAAAGACCCTCATGAGTGTCTTGGAGAACTGGTAGTTGATTTATATTAGGAACACACCAGCAAACCAAGCCATTAGGACATACTTTGTAAAGTTTCCCATGTATTTCCATAAAATACTTGGCTCAATAAAAAAACTGTTGTTTCTTTTTAGTGTCTAACTCTTGTGGTGTTTGTTGTGTAAGGAGATAGGTGAGAATACTACTATACAAGTTTGTCTCCATGGTCAATTGATTAGTTACTACACCTTTAAAGAGGAGTTCATTAGGGAAATGATCAAAAATTGAATACGCATCCTCTTTGTTGTCCCATCACAACCAAGATAAATGATTAGCAACTACGTTCTCAGTGCCTTTACGATCAATCATTGTAAGATCTCCTATAAGATTATAAGCCATCGTATAATGCGAGGGCTCACGGTTGGTTTATTCAGTAGGAACAAAATTGCACTATGATTTGTATGTACAAATACCTTATAACCTAATACATAGTGGCTAAATTTTTCTAGTGCAAATATTAAAACCATTAACTCTTTCTCTATTGTAGTGTAGTTAAGTTGTGCACCAGCAATACTCCTACTTGTACAGTGGATGTAATAAGGATGTTTTTGGCCATCTAACTATGTAAGTACGACTCCTAAAGCATAGTTGCACACATCAGTCATTATATGGAATGGTCTAGACCAGTCAGGAGCATGTAGAATGGGTGTTTCTACGAGCTTCTATTTTCAAGTTTGTAAAGCTAATTCACATTCCCTGATCCATTCGAAAGGTACGTCCTTTTTCGTTTGTTCCACCAATGGTTTTGCAACCTTTGAAAAGTTCTCAATAAAGCGTCTATAATAGCCAGTGTGTCTAAGGAATGACCGAATATCTTTTACAGTTTCAGGTTAATGGGTAATTCCTTGGATAACTTTGATCTTTTCAAGGTCTACCTCTATCCTTGTTTATGAGATCTTATGCCCTAGTACAATGCCTTCTTGGACCATTAAATGGCTTTTTTGCTAGTTGAGCCTTAAATTGGTTTCTACACATTGTTTTAGTACTTGCTCTAACTAGTCCAAGGCTTGATCAAAGTTCACTCCATAGGTGGAGAAGTCGTCCATGAAGACCTCCACACCATTTCCTATCTACTACTAGAATATGCTTAGAACTAATCGTTTAAACGTTGCAGGGGCATTACACAAGCCAAACAACATCTATTTGTATGCAAATGTTCCCCAAGGATTAGTGAACGTAGTCTTGGCTTGGTCTTCTGGGGCTATTTGTATTTGGTTGTATCCATTGTACCCATCCAGAAAACTATAGTAGTGATGCCCTGCAATGGTGTCTAAGACTTGGTTGACGAATGGCAATGGAAAGTGGTTTTTGAATGTTGCCATATTCAGTAGCCTAAAATCTATGCACACCCTCCATTTACCTCCCTTTTTGGGCATAATAACTAAGGGACTAACCCATTCACTATCAACAATGGGGTATATGAACCGAGCTTTTAGAAGATGTTTGATTTCTTCCTTAACCACTTGCTTAAGCTTTGGGTTAAGTCACCTCTACGGTTGTCTTTAAGGCTTCATGGAGGGATCAATGTAAATTCTATGTTAGCATATCCTAGGATCTATTCCTATTAATTTAGGATATGACCAAGCAAAGGCTTTTGACCATTTATTTATTACCTTCAATAGTCTCTCTTTTTGTTGAGGAGCGAGCTTAGCATTAATAATTACTGGTTTTCTATTTTTGAGAAACATGTATTCCATACCAGTGGGTAATGGTTTTAACTCAAGGGGATCCTGCTTAAACTTATCAGGGATATCCAACTTCCCCCAATTGATATTTTCAATGTCAAGACTTAGAAGTTGGCAATGAACTTACTCTAATGTGTCTATGCTATCGATGTAAGTGCAAGTCAAACCCTCAATTGGTTCCATGCATATAGTTGAACTGCTCTCTTGATCAGCTATCAACCACTAGGTGCCTTCTTGTTCTGTGGCTACTACATATAGACATCTTTCTATATTAGTCACTTGTGCACACTGATTGCATGTAGGCAATGTTAAATATTGTACAAACCATGACTTCTGCATGCAATTACACCCTGTGTCACTGTATGTGATGCATGGAACTTTCTTCTTCTCAATCTTTCCAAACATATTTTCCTTTGATATTTCCAATGAAAGATCACAGATTCCTAAGCGTGCATCAATTGTGCTTAGCCATGCTCTTCCCATTATGATTGGGAAGTCCCCCTTGCCGTTGTTTACCTCAATCACTAGGAAATAGCTAGATACGACCATCCACAAATAGTGGTAATAATGTCCTCCACTAGTTCTAATGGAACAGTGATGGATTGGTCGGCTAGCTCTAGACAAATGTTACTCTTTATTAATGGAGGTAGGTTCTAGGCTTTGTACATTTCTTGAGATATTAAGTTGACATCAGAACCTAAATCCAAAAGAGCTTTGCATGGCTCATTCCTAGTGATTTGTAGATATACAAGAGGACTTCCAAGATCAAAGAATTTCCTAGGAAGATGGCCAACTTGTATCCAATCGGTGATGGCATGAGTTAACATGACCATATGCATTAGGCACAGTGTTTGGTCTAAAGGGAGTTCTGAAGTTTTGATAGGTAATGAGGCATCTAAGCGATTAGTTGCTTGTGGTTGCAAGGACTTAGTTGGACTTTTGGTTCTAAAGAAAGATCTTTTCTTCATGCGATTGTCAAAACCAACAGTAGATTTAGAGATAATAGCCTTTGTAGCGTTACATTGCTACGACTGGGCAGGGAGCTCACCCTGCATAGCTGGATTAGGTGGTAATGGAGATATGGATGGAAGAGATGCAACTGGATGAGAAGGATGGTATGTTTGTCGAACATCACCCCTAGGAGAAGGAGTCCTATAGTACTCATGGGCTTGGTAGTAAGGTTGAGGAGTGACATGACCAATAGAGTCACGTGGAGAGATTAGCTACTGTACATAATATCCATATGGGTCAGGTTGATGGTATGGATACTATTGTTGTGGTGGTGGCATTCCCCATGATTGTGGGTGCTACCATTGTTGATATTGCTCACTTGGTTGTGGTGGAGTTCCACTTGGATAATACGTCAAAGGTTGATGGAACTATCTTGGGTTACCTTAAGGATAAGGTAACCTTCGAGGTGTTTGCCTTCTGTTTAATCATGGATTGAGTGCATACACCCCAAACTCTTGCAAATGTGAGATTACAGGGCAACATCCCTTAAGATGGTCATATTGGCATATCTCGCATCCACTATCATTGTCTGTATTCGAATCCACAACCTCTTCAATGATGGTAACTTTTCCCTTATCCTTGTTGCGTGCATGTTCCACTTCTCTCTTTTTTCTCTTTTCACGATCACTACCTTGCTCTCTAGACTCCTCTACTATTTTGAGAATAGTTTGAAATCTGTTATCTAGGGAGTCCCACATTTGGTCTACCTTTGCTGATACTTCCAATTCCAACTTTTGAATAGGCAAAGTTTTCCTCTTCACCATCTCTTCGAGTGGTGACTCTTCTTCATCCTCAATAAATCTTACTCCCTTCTTTCAAAGGGAAGGATCTCTGTTATATTTCTCCACACTCTCTCTTTTTCTTATCTCACCTTCCTCTTTAGCAACTTGCTCCAATAATCTTTGTACCTAATGGCCCTTAAGCTCGAATAGTCTTCCTTAGGCATAAGTTCCAAGGGTTCTTCACGTTTCATGCCTAAGCCCATCTACGAGATGGCATAGTTGATCCCTCTACGAATAACCATGGCCTAGGCAACGATGTAACAATGCATAGTATAGGCCCATGGTAGCATCCAAGGGTTCATGTCCTCCTTGTTTCCATCCTTGTATTTTCTTTCGCAAGTTGGACACTCAGGAGTACGTTTGGTACTTATCATTGAACAACTCTAACATGGTACTCCACCTATGAATGGATTCTAGTTCTAAGGACTGATATCAGCTTTCTGCTTCTTTAACTAGTGTCCATGGGAACAACTTTAGTTTTTTCCATTCTTTTTCTATGTTTTGTAAGGCACATGCATCATGAAATGCTTGTAGATGATTTTGAGGATCAACGTTGTATCCCCCTTCAAATTGTGGGATCTTGTTCATGTCTAATCTCTTGATCCTACTATCTTTTTGGTGCCTTGTTGGAACTCTAACAACCTCAGTTATATCTAGCATACTTGAGTAGTAAGTAGGGGTTCATCATGATCATCCCGTCTATGGTGTCTATGATGCCTATGTTGTTCCCTACTTTCCCTTCTTCTGTGTTGTGATTCTCTAGAATGCCCTTGTCCCTTTTCCTAACTATTTCGTCTATGACTCCCACCTTACCTACCTTTATCCTCATGGTCTTTTCCTTTATGAATGTGTCCAAATCTTAAAGGAGAGGGTAAAGGAGATGATGAAGGTGAAGAAGAAGGAGGACCATCATCATGATGGTGCCTGCTACCTTCTCTTCGGTGGCCATAGCCTTGCTCGCAATTATGATCAGAATGTCCATCTTTATTATGCATTTGTGTTCCTTTTTCAGACCCTTTTTGTCTATTGGTATCAAAACTTAGATTATGGATGGTTGAGTGAAGGTTTTGATACACAACCCCTTGACCAACGTCAATGGGAGGAACATCATTTCGTGGGAACCCTCCCAAGGTAGGTTCACCACCCTCATTTTCACTTATGACATACGGGACATTATGAGACCACTTACCATTCATGGATTCATTATGTCTCTCCTATTGTAAATCCCTTTGACGTTGTGCCTCCATGGGTCGATACTCTCTTGATTCATGATCATGCACAACGTACTCTGCCTGTAAGTGCTACATACCAATTCATGTGAGATCACGAATGAGCATGCCTGGGATTGAGCGATCAGGAGGTAACACTATGTTACCTTCTAAATCTCACCAATGCAGTTGTTCATCCTGGTGGAGAATAAAGGTAAAGTTTGGTACATATTTATCGAGATGAACATATACCACACAAAACTATTGAGGGACTAGTGGATTATCATGTGTACTACGCCTCTGATTGTTCACTGTATCAGACCTAGGTGGTGAAACACTCTCATAAGAATAAGGAGACATAATTGTCTATTCAGTGTGCAATACTCTTCATTTTACTATTTGTAAGATAACCAACCCTAAGGGTTCGTTCCAACGATGTGAAGATTTCATAAGTTCTAATTAGCACACAAACAACAAAGTCCCCAGCAACAGCACCAATGATGAGCGGCGAGGTATCCCTACGTTCAACCATATGAATACAAGCATTCATGCACAATCCAGTCAAATTCCAAGGACTAACTGCTTATGCACCTTTGTGGAACAAGGACGGGTTAGTCAATTGTTGTCTTCCCAAGCTTACTTGTATGGCATGATTTTATGGTTAAGTGAACTTGAGGTGTATGATTTTTATATATTTTTATGTTTTTATGTCCTGGTGCTATGAAGGGATGAGAGAGAGATAACTAAGTAACTAATTTAATTTAACTACTCAACTATGCTTTAACTAGTCCTAACACCAGCATCCATTCTCACTTGTTGTACACATCCTGAACCAATGCAACACTACTGGGCTTACCAAAGGCTAATTGTTACTAGGTTACCAAACGTTACATGCATGCTCAAAGTGGTCGTACTAAGTGTGCTTACTTAAGAGAGCTATAGGGTGAGAGAGAGAACATTAGTTAATTAAGGAAAGCATTAAGTAACAATAATTAACATTAATTAATCTATTTTAAATGCTGCAAGGTTTATCACAAAGTTTGTCTTTATTGCTATACACAAGGTGTGCTTAGGTACATAATGCTCGAATAAAGATCTGTTCACTTTATGACTCCTACTATGGGTACACAAAAATACTTCTAACTCTGAGAGGGAGAAAAAGCAAGATTTTGGATAAGGGTCTAACTAATCTATTGCCAAACCAAGTGCATCCACCTCTTATTTATAGGCAATGAGGCAGGTCATGATATCGGATGCCTGATATCGTGTGGAAGGCTCCGATATCGCGGTTCATCACCTGGTAACCTAGTAACAATTACATGAGCCAAAGATGTGTATGGTAAGCTAGGACCGGATGCTCATCGCTTTAGGCTAGAGTAGATTTACATTAGTGTCATTACTTATACTTTAGAATAAATTTCATTTCCAATTATGTTTATCGCTAAAAGTAATTAGGATCTAACAACATCAATTATCATATGCCTCACTTTGGCCTAAACAAAACGTGACAAAGCTACCACTAGTCTAAGTGGGTAGATAGCATCGTACGATTAATGCTTAACAATCTAGATGCCAAAACTAGTCCCATCCATGGAATTCGACCAAATTACACATGAATGCTCATGATTCATATGGCTGGGCATAAGGGGTACTTGCTGCTCATCATTGGCACCATTACTGGGGGTGGTGCTAGTTATCTAGGTTAGTTATATTATAAAAGATCATTGTAAATGTGTTAATAGTCTATCTTCTAGAAAATATTAATTTTTTTAATTCACACACATTATCAAACAAAACCTTGTCTTCTTCACTTAGGACTAATAATGCATCATATAATGAAAACACTCGTAGGAGAAATGATAGGATCTATACTAAGGAAAATTGAAGTAAACAACAAGAAGTAGGGGTTTCATATGCTCATATAGATCCTTACTACACACAAGGACTATGTTCAACTGATGCTGATAATCCTAGAGAAGATGAAGTAATTCCTAGAACAAGGGCCTTTAGGCCTAGGACCTCCTCTAAACCTAGAAACGATAGATCAAGGGACCATAGGGAAATTATAGAAGCCATGGTGATTTTCCTAGTTTTCCATCTTCCTCTTCCTCTTCAACATCTAGATCTAATGAAAATGAACATAGGTATAGAGATAGAGCTCTATTATGGGGTTAAGATAAAGATAGAAATCAAACCCAAGGACAAGATGAAAGACATCAAATTAAGCGTAAACAAGATCATCATAACCAGACGAATAGAAATATAGATTATCATCATGATGTGTTTGATACAAATGAACCCTTGTTGGCTACTAGGGGCTTGACACAGATTAGGGAGGTAGTTCAAATACCCCAAAGACATCAAAGGGACAACCACATCAAACGACTTGATATGGACAACATTCCTAAATTTAGGAGAGGCTATAATATTGATCCACAACATCACTTACAAGCCTTCCATGATGCCTGCACCTTGCAAAATATTGAACTTAAGTGAAAAAAGCTTAAGCTCTTCCCTAGGACACTAATAGACAAAGCCAACAGTTGGTATAGATCATTGGAACTAGATTCAATCCATCGGTGGTCCACAATGCTAGAAGTCTTCAATGAAGAATACCAAACCTACGTGAAAGTGTTCAACCTAAGAAAAATATCCAAGGATGGAAGCAAGAAAATCATGAATCCTTGGATATGGCCTTGGATAGATACTATTAGCTACTAAATAGATGTCCCAACCATGAATTCTCTCAAATAGAGGAACTTTTCCACATCATAGATGGGCTTCGTAATCAAATGAGGAAGACTCTTGGAATTTATGCCTAATTTTCATTATACAAACTAAAAGCCCATCATATACAAAGGCTAATCGAGTGGGTGGTAAAAGAAGAAGGAGAGCTATGCAAATGAGTGAATGTAGAGGAATATAATTAGGATCCAACTATTCAAAAGAAGAGGGTACATATCTATGATGAGGAAAAAGAGGTAGGTCTCAATGAGGTGATTTCACAACAAACCTTGCCAATACAAAAGTCTATCGCTGAGCTTAAAGCAAGAATAGATAAGATGTGGGAGTTGATGAATGGAAAAGTCACAACCTACATGAAAACCAAATAGGAAAAGGTGGCACAAAATAAATTAAGTGATCAAAATAAAAAGAGAAAAACAAACCAAGAAACAAGCAAGAACACTTATCGATAGAAACACAAAATAATTGTAGCAAAAGATTCTATAGACTCAACCATAGAAGAGGATGATGAATGTAACATTTGCCAATATGATCATCCAAAGGATTATTGCCTAGTCATGTTACATCTACATGAGTATTGGGCTTTTGCTTTGAATCCCAAGTTCATACAAAAGCAAATGCTTAGAAAATTACCTTACTCACAAGGTAATTATAGATAGTCCTACAAACAACCATATTATCCTAGTGGGACTTCTTACCAACCTCAAAACTACTATCAACCATAACGGCAAAACTCACAATCGTGGGGGACGCCATCATCAAACCAGCACTACACTTACTACTAGCTAGACCTATGCGGATATTATGTTCAACAACCTATTTCTCCATATGGTTTTACTTCCTCTACCTCAAATCACTACTATCACTCTTCTAAATGTCATCAACCTACAACATCTCTTGTGGGATCACTAATGATGCATCACTTAGTTGCATTGAAGTAGCAGCTCTAACGCAACCACGTCAACCAAGCCCTATCGATGCATGCAATGATGTGATGACATGGCTTCGTCGATGCAGTGTATATTTTCACCTATAAATTTGCATGCTCCTACTATGTATTAGCATTCTTTTATTAATAGAGTAGCTAAACTCTTGCAGTTTTATTCCATAGTCTTAGAGAACAACTAGTGAGTGCCTACAATGTGGATCTAAGTTAGTTGTACAACATCTTATTCAAGTCGCAATGTACCTGGACACATTCCATGAATGGTAATAAGATCTAGATTGATTCTTATTCATTACAGCATTTTGAATTAGTCTAAATTTACTTTTAATGCAATTTATATTCCATGTACTTAGTTAATATTTACATTTCCATGCATACTGATCAATCAACGAAATGAAAGTAACCAGTTTCAAGTGTAAACACATATTCGCTTGGTAATCCCAATAGTGTTATTGCTTGGTTTACCCAACAACATAACGCTCGGTAATCCTAGTAGTGGATATATGGGTTCAAGATGTGTACGACAAGCTAGGAATGGACACTCATCGCTTGTAGGATAATTTACACTTTATCTATATGTTGTTAATTAGATTAAATAATTAATTTTTCTATTATGATTAGGAGTAGCATAAGGCTAAAACAACATCAAGAATCATATGCATCACTCTGGACTGAACCATATGTGACAAAGCTACCACTAGTCCAAGTAGGAAGACAACAAACTGTGATCAAGGCATAATGATCTAGATGCCACAACTAGTTCCATCCATAGAATTTGACCAGATCATGTGTAAACACTTATAATTCATATGGTTGGGCATAGGGGGTACCCTCTGCTCATCATTGGCACCATTGACAAGGATGGTGCTAGTTATTCAGATTAGTTATATTATAAATGATCACTATTAAGGTGTTAATGATTTATCTTTCAGAACATATTAAGTTACACATATTAAAAACATGTCTTCTTCACATAGAACCAATAATGCATCATATGATGAGAACATTCATTGGAGAACTAATATGATCTATACTGAAGAAAGTTGGAGTAAACAACCTCATGCAGGAGTTTCATATGTTCATTTCCACCCTAACTACACTCAAGGACTACAGTCATCTAAGGAAGACAATTCTAGAGAAGATGGTGGAGTAGGTCCTAGAACTAGGAGGGCCTCAAGGCCTAGGACCTCCTCTAAATTTAGAAATGATACACCAAGGAACCATTAGGAGAACTATAGAAGCCATGGCAATTCTCCTAATTCCTCATCTTCCCCTTCCTTTTCAATGTTTGGTTCTAACAAAGATGAACGTAGGTATAGAGATAGAGCTTCACTATGGGGTTAAGATAAAGATAGAAATTGAACCCAAGGGAAAAATCAAAGACATCAAAATGAGCATAGATAAGATCATCACTATCAAATAAATAGAAATAGAGATCATCAACATGAAATGTTTGATTAAGATGATTCATTATTGGCTACTAGGGGCATGACATAGACTAGGAAGGTCATTCAAATATCCCAAAGGCATCAAAGGGATAGCTGCATCAAATGGCTTAATATGGACAACATTCCTAAATATAGGGGAGGCTATCATTTTGATCCACAACATCATTTACAAGGCTTCCATGATGTTTGCACCTTGCAAAACATTGAACACAAGTGGCAAAAGCTTAAGCTCTTTCCTAGGACACTAATAGATAATGCTAAAAGTTGGTATAGATCATTGGAACTAGATTCCATCCACCAATGGTCCATAATGCTAGAGCTCTTCAATGAAAAATACCAAACACATGTGAGAGTTTCCAACCTAAGAAAACAAATCCAAGGATGAAAGCAAGAAACTCATGAATCCTTGGATGTGGCCTTGGATAGATACTATTCTCTACTACATAGATGTCCAAGCCATAACTTATCTCAAAAATAGCAACTTTTCCACATCAAACAAGAGAGACCCTTGGGATTTATGCCCAAGATTGATTATACAAATTAAAATCCCATCAAATACAAAGGCTAATCAAGCAAGTGGTGAAAGAAGAAGGAGAGCTATGTAAATGAGAGAATGTAGAGGAAAATAGCTTAGACCCAACGTGTCAAAAGAAAAGGGTCCATATCTATGATAAGGAAAAAGAGAAAACTCTCGATGAGGTGATTTCACAATAAACCTTGTCAATACAAAATTCTATCAATGATCTTGAAGAAAGGCTAGATAAAATATGGAAGTTAATGAATGAAAAAGTTACAACTTACATAGAAACCATAGAGGAGAGAGTAATGCAAAACGAACCAAGTAATCAAAACAAGAGGAGGAAAAGGAACCAAGAAACAACTAGGAACACTTATCAACAAAAAGGAAAAATAGTTGTAGAAGAAAAGGTTATAGACTCAACCACAAAAGAGGATGATGGATGTGACACCTACCTATATGACCATCCAATGGGCTATTGCCGAATCATGTTACATCTACATGAGTATTTGATGAGCGGTGAGGTACCCCTACGCTCAACCATACGAATATGAGCATTTCATGCATGATCCAGGTGAATTCCAAGAACTAAGTGCCTATGCGCCTTCATGGAACAATAATGGGTTGGTTAATCGTTGTCTTCCAAAAATTATTTGTATGTCATGGTTGTATGGTTAAGTAAGCTTGAGGCATATGATTTTTATCATTTTTATGTATTTATATCCTATGCTAGTAAGGAGAGGAAGAGATAACTAAGTAACTAATCTAATTTAACTACTCATTAACTAATTTCTACGTTCTCCTAACACCAGTATCCGTTCCCACTTGTCATACACATCCTAAACCAATGCAACGTTGTTGGGATTACCAAAAGCTAATCGTTACTAGGTTACCAAGTGCTACACGCATGCTCAAAGTAGTCGTATTTAGTTTATTTAACTAAGAGAGTTGTAGGGTGAGAGAAATCATTAATTAACTAGGAAAGCATTACATAATAATTAACACTAATTAATCTATTTTGTATGCTGCAAGGTTTATCATAAAGTTTGTCTTTATTGCCATACACAAAGTGTAATCAGGTACACAATGCTCGAATAAAGATCCATTCACTCTATGACTCCTACTGTAGGCACGCAAAAATAATTCTAACTCTAGAGGGGAAAATGGCAAGAGTTTGGCTAAGGGACTAACCTCTAAAGTGGAAACCAAGGGAACCACCTCTTATTTATAGGTAAGGAGGCAAGCCGTGATATCAAGTATCTGACATTACATGGTTGATCCAATATCGTGGATGCGATATCGCTGTTCATCATACCCCCATGACTGAATGAAAACTCATCCTCAAGTTCCTTACAAAATATTGGGAAGGTATGGGATTATTGACTGAATGACCATTGATGGTGGAATGGGGTGACAAACTCAACATGCTCGGTGAACGGATCAACAATACAATACATGACAGCATTAGTGTTCATAACCACAAAAGTGAACACTGTACATAAATGACATCTAGCATTATTTGGTGGTTGGAAGAGAAGGAGAGAGAAAAAGAAGAAGACGTGTTGCTACCGATGCCAAGATTGTGCCTTCCATTGTTTATCCATAGCCATGCCACCAATCTTGCTTCTTTCTTCAACGTTCCAGTTCTAGGCCATCGTAAGTGTTTCCTCTTGGCCCAGTCCATTATTGTATGATCCTGCACACACAACACCATCACAAATAAGCGAGGGTAGATAAATCACAATTCAGGTGATACCTTGCCTCGATGTAAAGTGCATTGGCTGAGTTATGGTTATGGCATATATTGGTTCTAGAGATTTAACACTGGTGACTACCTAAGGTGTAGGGGTTAGGAAAATTAAAAAATTTGTGCCTGGGCCCCCATGACTAAGAGAAAACCTTCGGTACCGATAGGATGGAAAAAGATAAGGAATAAGAAAGGTGGAGAAAAAGTAACAATGACAACGCCAATAAAATGGATGTCATGGATGGGGATGAAAAAAAATTTGTTGATTGTAGGAAATTTTTAAGGGAAAGAAGTTAACAAATGCACCAAAAAGGAATGCCAGTGGGTCCTCCCCAAAGCAAGCTCATGTCCTTGATGCCCTGACAGATCCACAAACTAAAGAGTCCGTAGGCTCTAGGAATGTCATTGGGAAGCAAGAGTTAAAAACTTACCCACAAGAAATTACCAAGGAAGGATAATGCATCAACCAAGATACAGACTAATGATAAAACTGGCAATGAGGTGAAAAATGGAAAAGAAAGATGGAGAGGAGAGAATGGAATGAAAACCCAAGAACAAGGTTGTGTAAAGTCCCTTGTGTGTTTTATGGTTAATGTGACTGAGCAGAACTCATTCCAAATCCAAGCTCAACAAACCACATTCAGTGACCTCGCATCAACACATTTGACCAACCTATCCTCTTGAAGCAACAAGAATGCCTCTACAAAAAGGCACCACCATTCCGAGGAGAGTGAGATGGAGGATCAAGAAGCAAGAAAGGGCATTAGTTAGAGGGAATCTTCAGGCATGGGTAACATGTCTTTCCAATGCCATAACCAGTGCATGTAGCCCAAGTTTATTATTTTTTCTAAGGGATGTGCTTTGAATTCTCACTTTTTTCACCATGCAAAGACTTATTTTTATGTACTCAACTTCTGGTGATTTGATGAATGGTCAAAATGGCAGAAAACCCAAGAAAAAGCATCTAAGCACTCGAGAGAATAGCTAGCATAAATGCATCAAATCCCTTTTTAAGTCACAACATTTTCATCTCTTAAGTCCTTCCTTAGTTTGAGAAATAGCCAACCACCAATTCATTAACAGTTTTATTAGAGAAAGGGACTGTACGGTTCCAAGCCAAGGAAGACCATAGAATTTTATGGATGTATGAACGACATGGACTCATTGCTTGTTTAATCAAAAGAACCATACCTTAATATCAACATCATACTTCAAAGGTAAAATCCAAACATTAGCAATCAATATGATATTATTCATGCCACCATCATGAACACTTATTGGTTGATGAACAAAACAAAATAAAGTAATCACACAAAGAAATGGTAAAAATATGAACAATGGTGTAAAACAAAAACAAGAAAGATTAAAGAGATGTGCAAAACAAAAATGTGTAAAACAAAAATTTAGAAAGAACTTAGGGTCTTCAATGGTTAGTAGAGGTGGCCATCTCCCCCATGACTGAGTTGGAAGGAGGAGATCCGAAATAATGAGCAAGGTTGCCCACCCACAGAGTTAGCATATGTTTTGGCCGTCCTAAACTCATGGAAAGGTTTTGTTTGTTGCATGTTGACTAACAGTCTCTTATCTAGGCTCTCAAGTTTATATATGGTCATGGATCCTAAAGGAAAAGTGGCATGGATAATATAAGGTCCTTCCCACAGTGTTTGAAATTTGGTATGTTGTGACATGTGTGGAGTTCCAGTAGAGAACCTTGTCTCCTGGCTTATACTTAACCTTCCTAATTTTTAGGTCATGACGTTGCTTATTAAATGCCTTATGCACTAGATGATAGGGTAGCTAGTCAGTTCTCATCTAGCAAGGAAAGAGTCATCATCCTTTATTTTTGTGCTAGGTCAAGGTCAAGGTTGAGGTCACATGTTGTGACTAGTGTACGAAGCTCAGTTTGGATAGGGAGCATTGGAAGTTTTCCATACACTAACTTGTAGGGAGAGTAGCCTATACGGAGTTTCCGTGTGGATCGGTATGCCCAAAGAGCATCATTCAGTTTAGTGCTCCAATCTCACCTATACTTGCTAATGGTTCTTATCAGTATCTTAGTAATCTCCTTGTTGGTGACCTCGGCTTGATCATTTGCTTGGGGGTGGTATGGTGTAGTCAATTTGTGCTCAACCCCTAAGCATTGCATTAACTTCCAAAAAGTTGCACCTATAAAGTGTGTTCCATTGTCTAAGATAAGTGCTTGTGGCACACCAAACCTATTGACGACTTGTTGTTGAACAAATCATGCAGCTGTAGACGATGTGCAATCTTTAACGGTAGCTACTTTAGCCCATTTTGTTAAGTAGTCTATGGTAACTATGATGTAAGATTTTCCATTGGACATTGGTGTAATTGCCCCCATGAAATCAATTCCCCAAATGTCAAAGGGTTCTAATGATTGAATCCATTGTTGCAGATCCTCCATTCTAGCAGTCATTCCCCCATCACGTTGACAACGTTCACAAGATTGGAGGAATTGATGGGTGTCCCGGAACAAGGTAGGCCAATAATACCTTGCAAGCAGGATCTTAATTGTCATTTGTCTCCTAGCATAATGACCCCCACAAGGGCCCTCATGAGCATCTTGGAGAACTCTCAGTTGATCTCTATTGGGAACACACCATCGAACCAAGCCATCAAGACATACTTTGTAAATTTGTCCATTGATCTCCATAAAGTACTTGGATCTATGAAGAAACTATTGTTTCTTCTTAAGGTCTAGCTCTTATGGTGTTTTTTGGGTAAGGAGATAGGTAAGAATGCTACTGTACCAGTTTGTCTCCATGGGTGATTAGTTATTCACTACACTGGCAAAGAGGAACTCATCAGGGAAATGATCTGAAATTGGATACTCATCCTCTTTGTTGTCCCAATGCAACCAAGATAAATGATCGGCAACTACATTCTCGGTGCCTTTACGATTGATCATCATTAATCGAACTCTTATATGATTACCAGCCATCATATAATATGGGGGCTTACCATTGGCTTATTCATGAGGAACCAGATTGCACTATGATCCATGTGTATGAATACTTTGTATCCCAATACATAGTGTCTAAATGTTTCTAGTGCAAACACTACAATCATTAATTCTTTTTCTATAGTAGTGTAGTTAAGTTATGCACTAGCTATACTTTTACTTGCATAGTGGATGTAATAAGGGCGTTTCTAGTCATCTAACTGTGTAAGCACGGCTCCTAAGGCATAGTTGAACACATCATTCATGACATGAAATGGTTTGGACCAGTTGGGAGCTTGTAGAATGGGTGTTTCTACCAACTTCTGTTTCAGAGTTTGGAAAGCTAGTTTGCATTCCCTGGTCCACTCAAAAGATATGTCCTTTTTCGTTAACTCTACCAATGGTTTGTTAATCTTTGAAAAGTTCTCTATGAATCTCCTATAGTAGCTAGTGTGTCCAAGGAATGACTGAATGTCTTTGATAGTTTCTGGTTAACAAGTGATTCCTTGGATGACTTTGATTTTCTCAGGGTCTACCTCTATCCCTGCATGTCAAATTTTATGCCCAAGTACTACACCTTCTTGGACCATCAAATGGCTTTTTTGCCAGTTGAACCTCAAATTAGTTTCTACACATCTTTTCAGCACTTGCTCTAATTTGTCCAAGGCTTGATCAAAGCTTGCTCCATAAGTGGAGAAGTCATCCATAAATACTTCCACACCATTTCCTATCTGCTGCTAGAATATGCTTAGAACTAAGCATTGAAACATTACAGGGGCATTGCACAAGCCAAACGACATTTGTTTATATGCAAACATTCCCCAAGGACTGGTGAACGTAGTTTTGGCTTGGTCTTATGGTGCTATTGATATTTGGTTGTATCCACTATAGCCATCCAGAAAACTCTAATAGTGATGCCCTGCAATTGTGTCTAAGACTTGGTCAAAAAATGGCAATGGAAAGTGATCCTTGAATGTTGCCATGTTTAGTAGCCTGAAATCTATGCACACCCTCTATTTGCCTCCCTTTTTAGGCATGATTACTAAGGGGCTAACCCATTTGCTATCAGTGATGGGGTATATGAACCCAGCCTTTAGAAGTTGTTCAATTTCTTCTTTTACTACTTACTTCAACTTTGGGTTCAATCACCTTTGTGGTTTTTCTCGAGGCTTCATGAACGAGTCAATGTAAATCCTATGCTGGCATATCCTAGGATCTATTCCAATCAATTCTGGATATGACTAGGTGAAGGCTTTTGACCACTTATTTATTGCCTTTAGAAGACTCTTTTTGTTGTGGGGCAAGTCTTACGTTGATGATTAACAGTTTTCCATTCTTAAGGAATGTGTATTCCATACCGGTGGGCAATGGTTTTAGCTCTAGGGGCTCTTGTTTAAATTTCTTAGGAATTTCCAACTTTCCCCAATTGATGTTTTCTAAGTTAGGACTATGAAGTTGGTGGTGGACTTTCTCTAATGCATCTATGCTATCTATGTAAGAGCAAGTCAAACCCTTAGTTAGTTCCATGCATATAAGTGAGCTACTTTCTTGATCAGCTATCAACCACTAGGTGTCTTCTTGTCATGTTGTTATTGCATACAGGCACCTTTTTATGTTGATCATTTGTGCACACTGATTGCATGCAGGCAATGTTAAACTTTGCACAACCCATGATCTCTGCACGTAATTGCACCCTATGTCACTATATGCGATGCATGGAACCCTCTTCTTCTCAATATTTTCGAAAGTGTTTTCCTTAGATATTTGTAGGGAAAGATTGCAAATTCCTAGGTGTGCATCAATAGTGCTTAGCCATGCCCTTCCCATTATTATTGGGAAGTCCCCCTTATTCTTATTCACTTGAATCACCAGGAAGTCCGCTAGATACAACCATCCACAAATAGTGGTAACAATGTCCTCCACTAATTCCAAGGGAACAGCGATGGACTGGTCGGCTAACTATAAATGAACATTGCTCTTTTTTAATGGGGGTAGGTTCTAGGCCTTATAAATTTCCTGGGATATTAGGTTGACATCAAAACCTAAATCCAAAAGAGCTTTGCATGGCTCATTCCCAGCGATTTGTAGATATATTAGGGGACTTCCAAGATCAGAGAATTTCCTAGGAAGGTGGCCAGCTTTGATCCAATTAGTAACAACATGTGTTAACATGACCATATGTGTTGAATGTGGTGTTAAGTTCGAAGGGGGCTCTAAATCTTTAGTTGATACGGACACGTCCAAAGACTCAACCACTTAGGGTTGCAAAGGCTTGGTTCGACTGTTGGTTCTGAAGAAAGATCTTTTCTTCATACAATTTTCAGAACCAATAGTAGGTTGAGGATTAACAACCCTTGTGGCATTGCGTTGTTGTGGCTAAGCAGGGAGTTCACCTTGCATTGCAAGAGCAGGTGGTAATGGAGCTATTGGTGGGAGAGATCCAACCGGATTGGAAGGATGGTACACTTGTGGACTGTCGCCCCTAGGATAAGGAGTTCTATAGTACTCATGAGCTTGGTAGTGATGCTGAGGAGTAACATGACCAACAAAGTCACGTGAAGAGATTGGATGTTGCACGTAATATCCATATGGATCAAGTTGTCGGTAAGGATATTATTGCCTTGGTGGTGGCATTCCCCATGATTGTGGGTGTTGCCACTATTGATGTTGCTCAATTGGTTGTGGTGGAGTTTCACTTAGATAATACATTAAAGGTTGGTAGAACTGCCTTGGGTTACCTTGGGGATAAGGTAACCATCGGGATGTTTGCTATTTGTTTAAATGTGGATTAAGTGCATACACCCTAGACTCCTGCAAATGTGAGATCACAGGGCAACATCCCTTAGGATGGTCATATTGATAAATCTTGCATCCACTATCATCATCTATATCTGAGTCCACAACCTCTTCAATAATAGCAACTTTACCCTTACCTTTGTTACGTGCATTTTCTGCTTCTCTCTTTTTCTTTTTGTCACGATCACTGCCTCGCTCTCTAGACTCCTCTACTACTTTGAGAACAGTTTGAAACCTACTATCTAGGGAGTCCCACATTTGGTCTACCTTTGTCGATACTTCTAATGCTAACTTTTGAATAGGCAAGGTTTTCCTATTCACCATCTCTTCAAGTGGTGACTCTACCTCATCCTCATAAAATCTTACTCCCTTCTTCCAAAGGGAAGGATCTTGGTTATATTCTTCTGCATCTCTCTTTCGTAGCTCACCTTCTTCCTTAGCAACTTGCTCTAGTAGACTATGAATTTGATGGGACCTAAGCTCAGATAACCTTCCTTTGGCATAAGTCTCAAGGGTTCTTCTCATTTCATGCCTAAGCCCATCTACAAGATGGTGTAATTGATCCCACTGCGAATAACCATGGCCAGGACAATAATGTAATAGTGCATAATAACGGTCCATGGCAGCATCCAAGGGTTCATGATTTTCTTGTTTCCATCCTTGGATTTTCTTTCACAGGTTAGACACCTAGGAGTACATTTGGTACTTATTGTTGAATAACTCTAACATAGTACTCCACCTACAAATGGATTCTAATTCTAAGGACCAGTACCAGCTTTTAGCTTCTTTTATTAGTGTTCGTGGGAACAACTTAAGTTTTTTCCACTCATTTTCTATGTTTTGCAAGGCTCATGCATCATGAAATGCTTGTAACTGATTTTAAGGATCAGCATTATATCCCCCTTCAAATCGTGGGATGTTATTCATGTCTAACCTATTGATCCTACTATCTTTTTGTTGCCTTGTTGGAACTCTCATAGCCTCAGTTATATCTAGCATGCTTCACATGGTGAGTAGGGGTTCATCATGATCATCTCATTTGTAGCATCTATGGTGCCTACGTAGTTCCCTACTCTCCCTTCTTCTATGATGTGATTCCCTAGAGTTCCCTCATTCTCTATCTTGGCTATCTCGTCTATGACTTCCACTTTGCTTACCCTTATCCTCATGATCTTTTTCTTTATGGCTACATCCAAACACTAAAGGAGATGGTGAAGGGGATGATGAAGGTGAAGAAGAAGGAGAACCACCACCATGATTGTGTCTACTACCTTCTCTTCAATGGTCTCTACCTTGATCGCGATTGTGATCAGAATGCCCATCTTTGTCATGTGCCTTTGTTCCTTTTTCAGACACTTTGTGTCTATTGGTATCAGCACATGGGTTGTGAATAGTAGAATGGAGGTTCTGATACACAACCCCTTGGCCAAAGTTAAGGGGAGGAACATCGTTATCTAGGTGACTACCTAAGGTAGGTTCATCACTCTCAATTTCGCTTAAAATGTGGGGGGCATCCTTGGACCATTTTCCCTTCAAGGACTTATGGTATCTCTCCTATTGCAAATCCCTTTGACATTGCACTTTTGTGGGATGATATTCTCTTGAATCATAGTCCTACACAATGTACTCTATGTGTAAGTGTTGCATGCCTATTCGTGTGAGAGCATGAAGAAGCATACTTGGGACTGAACGGTTAGGAGGTAATACCATGTTACCTTCCAAGTCATGCCAATGCAGATGTTCGTCTTGGTGGAGAATAAAGGTGAAGTTAAGTACATATTCATTAGGATGAATATATACTACACAAAACTGTTGAGGGATTGGCGGATCAATGTCATGTGCATCCTGCCACTGATTGCTTCTTGTGTTAGTCCTAGGTGGTGAAGTGATTTTGTGTGAAAAAGAAAACATCTTGTCTTGTTCAGTGTGCAATATAATATTATCTTTTTCTTAAGCAACCCTAAGGGTTTGTTCCAATGATGTAAATGATTTCCTAAGTTCTACTTAGAACATAAACAACTAAGTCCTTGGCAACAATGCCAATGATGAGCAGCGATGTACCCCTACACTCAACCATACAATTATGAGCATTTCACGCACGATTCGATCGAACTCCACAGACGAGCTAGTTGTGGTATCTAGATAGTTACTTGTTGATCGCAGTTCACTATCTTTCCACTTGGACTAGTATTTGCTTTGTCACATATGGTTTAGTCCAGAGTGAGGTGTATGATGTGTTCCTAAACTAATGCTACTCCTAAAGGCGATGGAAAATAATCTTAGCTAAGCTAGGAGGAAAAGGGAAGAGAGAGAGCTATACTAAGAGGAGATAGGGAGAGAGAGTCTAAGCTAGCCGAAGTGCGATGAGCATCCATTCCTTAATCATCCATACACATCTTGGACCTCGTACATGACTACCACTGGGATTACCAAGCACATAGCCTAGGTACACTACTAGGATACCAAGTAGTCACACTTAAATGCTCACGATTAAGTTGTACTCATTCCACATTTAAGGAGTTTAGGGAGAAGAGATATTAACTATGAAAGTAATAAATAAAAATAAAAATTAAATAATTAAACTAAGTGAATGCTGCAATGATGAAGTAATCTCGATCTTTATCTCTGATCATGTGTGTGTCCAAGTACGTCACACTCAAATAAAGGTGACGTACAATTACAATCATCACACTGTGGGCATGCACTAGCAGAAAAGAGTTGAGAGGAAAAAGTGACAAAAAGACTCTACTCTAACACTAAACTAACTCACTAAAAATTGACCATTTCCTGTGCGTCCCATTGTGTATTTATAGGCTCACACAAGAACCGCGATATCATGTACCCGATATCGCCTGTGTCATGATATCACGTACCTGATAACAAGGGTCCGATATTGGGAGCCATCAGATAATGAGGGTCTGATAATAGGGGTCTGATAGGACCTGATAAACCATGATACCTAACAGACCATGACTCATCAGTATTGGTCTTTTGCATTAAATCCCAAGTTTGTACAAAAGCAAATGCCTAGGAAATTACCTTACTCACAAGAGAATTATAAACAATCCTACAACCAAATATTCTATCCTAAAGGGACTTTGTATGAGCCTCAAAAATACTAACACAATGGAAAAACCCATAGTCATGGGGAAGGCCAACATCAAACCAACACTACCCTTAATGCCAACCAAACCGGTATGGATATTACATTCAACAACCTATTTCTTCAACTAGTTCTACTTCCTCTACCTCCAATCATTACTACCACTCTCCCAAATATCATTAATCCACAACATCTTCTAAAGGATCACCACCTTACTCCTTTCATCCTTTTTCATACCCTCAATATTCTCATACTTCCCTCCATTACATGTCACAGCTAGCAACACAAGAAGGTTTGACATCACAATATCAACAGAAGAATGCCACTTGTGCTGTGAACATACATAGAAATGATAATGCTAGTAGATCTCAACCACAACCTCAAAAATGTCTTTTCTTTAAGGTAGTTTCCTCGCATAAGCATAAAACTTGTAGACTTACTAGTGCATCAAAACCCACACAAGGCTAATTTGGTGCAACATCCTTCCTCACAAAAATAATGTCTCCTGACCATATGCAAAATTCAACAATCATCACCACTCCAACACAAGATATAAAGGATAAACCTATCACTGTGGAAAGATAAAAACCTCCATGCATCACTAATAATGATAAAGGATGTAGCCATAGGCCAAAAATTCAAAATATTAACATGACCTATAACAAAGCTGTGGAAGAAGTGTGTGAGCAAAAACTAGTCTATGTAGTAGCCACTAAACTAGAAGACACCCAGTGGCTTGAAAATTAGAATATAAAACTATTTCAAAGATGCATGGAAGCAACTGATTTGCTTATTAGCTATAGACTTAAGAAAATTGACCAAAAAAAGGACTTAGACATAGATATCTTACACTTTGATTATACATTAGAAGAAAATATTAAACATGGAGACCTAGGAATTAGAATAGAAAATGAAGAAGAAGAAGCAAACACATCTAGATCCCCCAAAATGGAAATCCCTTCAAGTCCAGATGAAGATACATCTCTGAATGATCCAAACGAGACTATCACCAATGTTAGATGTGCTACCACACAATTAATTAAATCAGTAATTGTGATAGTTAAGAAATCGGTGTTGCATAACCAAGGGATTGTGCGGTCCATCTCCCGAATGTGCAGCCATAAGATTAGTCATGAAGGAGATGCTCCATCCTAGTTCAAGAACTAACAATTGTTTTTCACTTTTTTTTTTTACAAATTTTTATCATTTTCTTATTTCTTTCAAAATTTTCTGACTCTTAATATGTTTTCCATTTCTTAATATTTTTCTCTTTTCTTGAGTCATTTTCTTTATGTTTTATGAATGTTTTTTTTATGGTTATGTTAATAATATTACTAGTCATGATGTAGAAGTCAATGCTATGTGTTGGGTTTTTATGCTATGCTATCAAGATGATTGGGTAAGTAATTGTGTAAAGCAATGAGAGCACCTCATCCATCCCTTCAGTTCTCTGAATAAAAGGTCTTTTTCATGGAAATAATTTGGTTCTTTTTTCATGAAACTAAAATTAATCAATAATCATTGTAACTTGAAAAAAGAGGGAACAGCCAAGTGGGAATGGTAAGTGTGTGACCTCAAGGGGATTTGTTAAGTTCTCTTCTTGACTTCCTTCGTGTGGTTATGACTCCTCGAGGAACATATCATCACTCCTTTGTTGATCAAAAATAGGAAGATATGTCTTTGCATGGTGTGGTCCCCATTTCAAAAAAAAATTAAAATCCAAAAACAAAATACAAAAATAAAAAATTTAAAAAAAAACAAAAAAATGAAAAAAAAAATCAAAAAAACGAAGAAAAAGAAAAATAATAATAATGGGAATTCAAAGCACATCCCTTAGAAATAATAATGAGCTACAAGCACTAGTTATGGAGCTCAAAAAACATGTTACCCATGCCTGAAGACATCCTTCTAACTAAGGCCCTTCCTTTCTTCTCTTTTCTTCTCTTTTTGGAGTGATGATTGTTCCTTGAGGTGGTTGTGGACTCATGGTGGTCAGCAAGAAGGAACACATCAATGTGAGGTTACTATTTATGGTATGGACCTAGTCTAAACTTGGATGGTTAGGTATGTTGATCATTTTAATCACATTTTTCATAAGAACCTATTGTGGACAAGGTCAAGTACCTTACATCCTAATCTCTGCAATCCCTTCTCATCCCATTATTCGCCTCATTGTTGCATGTGATTATGAGCCTTTTGGTTTTGTGTAGTATAGTGCAACATCCACACCACGGTAGTTGTGTGTCATTTGGAACAAAGGCATGGTCTACATTTATGCAAGGGAATTATGGCAAGAGCCTACCTTGGGAAGGACCCACGTGCATAACTTTTGTTGATCATGTCTCTAAACTAACCTTCACATGTTCCAGAATGTCAGTGATGGTTTCTCTGAATTTATGCATGATTTTGGGATTACTTATCATCCATTTCATTAATTTTTCTACTTTTCTATTTTCATATCCACTAATATTTCTTGGCCATCTTATAAATCAAACCTTTGATTTCAATCATTCGAAAACTTGTGTGCTTTTGGAACTACACTTATTAGTCATGGGGGCTAAGGATGTTTGCTTTGAAATTTTTCTAGCATCTTATTTTTGAACATCATGGTAACTCATAATAATTGATCAAAATAATGTGAACAACTTAATGATTTAGTTACCTCATAGCCTTGAGCATAGTATGCTATCAACACCTTGTGCTTAAATGAAAACTAAGGAATCCAAAAAGGGTTAATTATTAAGGAAAATTTAGCAAATCTAATGTTGATCCTTTGGTGACTACAAGTGATGCTAAAAGAACTGCCTAACGAATAAGGTCTTTTTCCAAGCAAGAAAATGAAGCCAAAAGACAGGCAATGGAGGATATGCCCATGGACAAATCATAGCACATATAAGAGAGCAGCTCAAGCATCGATGTTTGCTAGATCCACAAGATTATATCCTTTAAGAATGTTCTACATAACCAGAGAAGCATCAACATAACAATCAAGGTTGGAAGTCTACCATGGCTAGTAGAAACAAGAAGAATCATCTTCAGTGAATTTTTGAAGACCTCTACAAATTTTATAATCTTCAATGTCTGTCCAATTCTTTTTTCATTTTGTCGTTTTGTAATGCATCCACTTGAATAAAATTTTATAATGTAGCACTCAGAGTTAGTTAGTAGTTAACATCAATAAATAATCCCATCATTCCCAATTTTTTTGTAAAGAAAGCTTGATCCTATCCTCTTAACTCAAGGACAAGTTTTTATTCAATCATGGGCATATGATGAAGCATTAGTTGGCCTCTTGGCTACCTTGACACCTGTCGATGCATGCAATGATGCATTGATGTAGCCCCATCAACGTAGTGTCTATTTTTTCCTATGAATAGGCATGCTCCCACCATGTATTGGCATTTTTTTGTCAATAGAGTAGTTGAACTCTTGGAATTTTATTCTGTAGTCTTTATAGAATAGTTAGTGGATGCTTGCAGTATGGATATGAGTCAATTATATGACGTCTTATTCTAGTGGCAATGTACCTAGATACATTCCATGAACAACAATAAGATTGAGATTGATTCTTATTCATTGCAGCACTTTGACTTAGTCTAAATTTACTTTTCATGTAATTTATATTCCATGTACTTACTTAATATTTACGTTTCCATGCATATTAATTAATCAGAAAAATAACCAATTTCGAGTGCAAACACGTATTCGCTTAGTAATCCCAGCAATGTTATTGCTTGGTTCGCCTAGTAACATAATGCTAGGTAATCCTAGTACTGAATACGTGGGTTCAAGATGTGTACAGTAGGCTAGAAATGGACACTCATCACCCGTAGGCTAGTTTAGACTTTATGTTATTAATTATATTGAATAATTAATTTTTCTATTATCGTTAGGAGTAGCATAAGATCAAAAAAACATCAAGAATCATATGCCTCACTCTAGACTAAACCATACGTGACAAAGCTACGACTAGTCTAAGTGGGAAGACAACAAACTACGATCAAGGCATAATGATCTAGATGCCACAACTAATTCCATCCACGAAATTTGATCGAATCATGCATGAATGCTTGTGATTCATATGGTTGGATGTAGGGGCTACTCGCTACTCATCAATCACCATCTTAAACCTCTTATCCTTTGTCACATCCTTAATATTTTTATACTTCTCTTTAACATATGTCACCACCAACAACATAAGAAGGATCAATAGCACAACATCAACAAAATAATGTCACTTGTGCTATGAACATACAAGTAAATGATAATGTTAGTAGATCTTAGCAAAAGTCTCAAAAACATCCTTTCTTTAGGATAATTTTCGCACCTAAGTATAAAACTCGTAGACCTACTGGCTCATCAAAACCAGCACAAGGCCAACTTGGTGCAACATCCTTCCTCATCAAAACAATGTCTTCCAATCCTATGCAAGGGCCAACACCCATTACCACTCTAGTGCAAAACATAATAGATGAATGTATCACTATGGAGAGACAAGTAATTTCATGCATTACTACTAAAAAAGAAGGATGTAGTTCTGGACCGACCTTCCAAAATGTCAACACAGTTATTACAGCAACCCACAACAACTGTGAAAAACAAGTGTGTGCACAAGAGAGAGCAAGGGCCACTAAACCAAAAGACACTCAGTGGCCAACAACTAAGAACTTTCAATTATCCAAAATGTGCATTGACTAATCTAAAACACTTATTAATTCCTATTCTAAGAAAATGATCCCAACTAAGAGCTCACAAATGAAAATATTAAATCATAATCATACACCAACAAATAGAGGAAATAGGGACTTAGATGATTAAGATTCAATTACCATCAAGATTACATGAGATGATAATCGAAAAACTAAGTGACTAAGGATGGTAAGTGAGAAACCTCAAGTGTATGATCCAAGGGAACTAGGGTCCATTTTCTGAACACTCACCCATGAGTTCAATCATGGGGGAGATACCAATCATGATCAAGAAATTAATAAGCATTGTTTAATTTTTTTATTTTATAATTTCTTTTTGATTTCTAATTTTTTGTTATGCCTTTTCACATTCCTTACAAATGTCCAAATTCTTTGATATCTTTTCATTCTTTTATACTTTTCCATTTCTTAAATCATTTGCAATTCTTTAATATTTTCTACTTCTTTTTAATATTTTTCATTCTTAATATAGTTTACAATTTTTCATACTTTGTTTACATGTTACTTGTACATATTTCTATCAATTTTGAATAAAACACATTGAATAAAGCAAGATGTAGTCCCAATAAGACCAAGATTTCTCTATGTTATCAAATCATAAGGCACTGATTATTTGTAAAGTGAGACCATACCGCCTATCCATCCATTCCAATAATAAGAGGTTCTTACCATGGCCATAATGACATTCTTTCCATCATCAAACTAAGAATAAACTTGTGATCATTATGCCTAGATAGAAAAGTGAAAAACCAAGTCAAAATGTGAAGGGTGTGACATCAAGGGGACTTGTGAAATCTCTTAGACCACTACTATATGTTTTATCATGTTGCTAAGGTTGTAATTATATCCTTGTAGATCTAAAGAAAAATGGGAGTAAGAGTACAATAAGTGTTGCCTTACCATGTCACTAGAAAGACATGTTACCCATGCCTAATGGTGGTCCTCTAGTAAGGTTGACACAAATAAAAATAAAACTCATGCACTATTTAAATTTGTGGGGGTCCTAATAAAAAGAAATGTTACCCATGCCTAATGTAGGTGACTTCTAAGGAATTTCAAAAAAATAAAATGAGGTGCAATGAATAAACTCCTTCCTTGGACAAAATGCCAAGTGATGATACTCCTTGCAATAGTAGTAGTCTTAAGGTTGAAATCTAAGAGATGAAATAATGCAATGTCACTAGAATGTGGTCTCGACTATATTTGAATCTTAGAAAGAAATACTAATGGTTATTTTAACCACTAATAAAACACAAGAATTCATTATGCCTATGGTAAGACACCTCATGTCCTAATTTCTGCAATCCCTTCTAAGTCTATCTCATCTCACTATATCAATAATTATAACTTGTCATTTTGTATAACATAGTATAATTTTCCCAACCTGGTGATGCTAACATGTGTGTTTTGCTAGATAGGTATGTCTTACATTCAACTCCTTGAGTGTCTAAGGATAATTTGAGGCATGTTTATACAAGGGCACTAAGGGCTAAAGCCTGCTTTGGGGAGGATCCACTTGTATAACTCTTGTATTTCATACTTGCCAAGCAATTTCACCTCATCTTATGCCTTCTAAGATCACCCAAAATCTAATAAACACTTCTTGTATCATCTAATAATCTATCCATACATTAGAAATTCATTATCCATTTCTTATCCATACCATAAATTTTCATTGCTTGAGATTCCTTCTTCATGAACTTTGAATGCCAAATTTTTAAAAACTATGCATCATTAATGGCCATGACCCTCTAGATAAGCTTGATATTTTCCAAATATTTCATTTGAGTCATTTATTCTAAGAAAAATCAATGAAAAATTTTAATTTTTTAATGGTAACATCGTAGTCATAATGTCATAGGCACCTATGATGTCATATCTATGATGTATGATCTACAATGTTGTGCATATTGATGAGACACGATATGCACAAGCCGCGATATCGCATCCCCTGCGATATTGCGTACGTGATATCGCGTCTTTCTCTGCGATATCACGTACGCGATATCGCGGTCCGCCGCCATATCTATAAATAAGAGGCGACACTCCCCTCATTTCTCATCCTAGGTGTAAAGTAGCGAAGCTCTGGCGGATTGATCACCCTAGAGATAGAATGTTTTCCATGTGCCCACAGTAGGAGTCCCCTAAGTGAATAGTTCTTTATTCGAGTAGCATTGTACCTAAACGCAAGTTGTGTACGGCAATAAAGACGAGCTTTGCAGATAAACCTTGCAGTGCATGGATAGGTTTAATTAATGTTATTTACTTCATTCCTAGTAACGCGGCATGAGTACGACTTGGTTACGAGCGTTGACAAACGTGTACGGCTAGCCAAGGAATCAGCTACTCATCGCGAGTAGATTCTCTCAACCCTTTCCTCCTAGAACGTGGGACAAGTACGACTTGATTACGAGCATCTACGGATGTGTACGGCTAGTCAAGGAATCGGCTGCTTGTCACACTTAGGTTAGTTAAGTGCCTCAGTACGACTGCTTCGAGCACGTGCGTTACGTGTGGTGATCCCAGTAACGATTAGAATTTGGTAGCCACAGTTGCATAGTTCAGGGTGTGTACGGTAAGTGGGAACGGATGCTGACTCTAGGACTTAGTGCTGTAGTTAGAGTTAGTTAGTTTCTCAACCCTTCACCCTCATAGCTTAGGAGATAAACTGAAAAATACCAAAAAAATCATATACCTCAGACTTGCTTAACCATACACTGTGACACATACAAGCAAGCCTGGGAAGACAACGAACGATTAACCCCAAGTGTTTCTTGTGGCATTAAGGCATTTAGTTTGTGGAGTTCGACCGAATTGCGCGTACACGCTCGTATTCGTATGGTTAAGTGTAGGGGTACCTCGCCACTCATCATTGGCGCCGTTGCTGGGGACTAAGTGTTTTTATGCCAATTGAACATAAGGGATATCACTCATATCGTTGTGAGCTTTAACGAACCTTCGGGTTAATAAGTTAATTAAGAACATAAATAATGATAAATAGCACACCATTAGGATGGCTTCTTCTCATAAAACCAACTCACCTAAGGATAACACAAGAGACAGTCAACATCACACGCATAACCGAGACCAACCATGTCCTAAACAATCTAAGGTCACATATACTCATCCTGATGAGTATGTTCCTGACTTTACTTTTATCCTCCATCAAGATGAGTAATTGCAATGGAGAGATTTGCAAGGTAACATTGTGTTACCCCCAGATCAATCTGTCCCTAACATGATTTTCCGTGCCTTAGCACAGATTGGCATGCAAGAGCTGTTTGTTGAATACGTTGCGGAAGATTATGACATAAGGGATTATCATCCCACAAATGCCCAACGTATTCGGGACGAAAGGCAGGAGAGCCAACATTCATTGTTGAAGGGCAATGTCCCCCATGTCCTTAGTGAAATAGGAGACAAGGAACCCCTCACAATGGGTTTCTTAGAAAATGATGTTCCTCCTCCTCACTCTGGTGAAGAGGTAAAGCATCAGGGCCTTCGATCAACTATATGTGCTACAGGCTTTGATCCCCGTGAGCACCAACTGTTCACGGCAGGAACAACCACTCACACTAAGGACAGACACTTAGATCGTTACAACGATCGGGGCCAAAGTAGCCGAAGAGAAGGTAAGAAACATCGTCATGGTGATGGATCCCCTTCCTCTTCTCCTTCATCTCACCATTCACACTCTCCTTCCACATCTGGGCGCAACCATTGTGAGCATAACAGAGAGGGTAAAAGTAAAAAGGAAGATGAAATACCTCGACAAGAAGGTCGAGAGGAGTTAGGACAAGGGCAAAGACGTAGGGAAAGTAGGGAACCACCACGTAGACATCATAGACGTCATGAAAGAGATGATCATGACGAACCCCTACATGCAACCCGAAGCATGCTAGACATTAGAGAGGTAGTTAGGATCCCCACAAGGCACTTAAAAGACAGTAGGATCAAGCGTTTAGACATAAATAATATCCCACGTTTTGAAGGGGGATACAACGCTGATCCTCAACATCATTTACAAGCATTCCACGATGCTTGTGCCTTGCAGAATATAGATAATGAGTGGCAGAAGCTCAAGTTGTTCCCAAGGACACTCACCAAAGAAGCAGAGAGCTGGTAC
>MNCI01021413.1:413424-456150 GCA_015680685.1 Gnetum montanum
TACGGATGTGTACGACTAGTCAAGGAATCGGCTTCTTGTCACACTTAGGTTAGTTAAGTGCCTCAGTACGACCGCTTCGAGCACGTGCATTACGTGTGGTGATCCCAGTAACGATTAGCGTTTGGTAGCCACAGTTGCACAGTTCAGGGTATGTACGGTAAGTGGGAACGGATGCTGACACTAGGACTTAGTGCTGTAGTTAGAGTTAGTTAGTTTCTCAACCCTTCACCCTCATAGCTTAGGAGATAAACTGAAAAATACCAAAAAAATCATATACCTCAGAATTGCTTAACCATACACCGTGACACATACAAGCAAGCCTGGGAAGACAACGAACGATTAATCCCAAGTGTTTCTTGTGGCGTTAAGGCATTTAGTCTGCGGAGTTCGACCGGCTCGCGCATACACGCTCGTATTCGTATGGTTGAGTGTAGGGGTACCTCGCCACTCATCACATATAAAAATAGTATATATGTGTGCAGGAGTTCATGAAATTTTTCATCTCTCATTTGTAGCAAGAAAATTTTTTGTAGTTATTCCTCAACCTTCTTGCATGCTAGCTTCCAAAGACCATAACTTCGCCCTCATAGCTCTGGTTTCCAAAATTTTTAAATCTTGATGATGCTGAAGTGCTAAACTTAGTCATGAGGGGATGCATTACATGATATAAGTGAATGAAAATTTTTACATTATGCGATATAAGTGAACAAAAATTCAAAAATTTGAGCCAAAAAATTCATAACACCTAGAAGATATTATAAAGGGTAAGTACAAAGAAATGATAAGAATCTTAAAGTTAATCAATCAAACTAAGGCCGAAAAGATTCAGATAATACTCTTAATAAACCATATCAACTATTTTAGGCCATAATAAGCTAGGAAAATGATAGAAGATCATAAGTAACTAAAAGATATAACACCTAAGGGGTTCCTTTTTAAAAATTTTTCGAACTCTACAATCGTAATAAGATAAGAACTTGATCTAACCAAGGGCATGAGCAAGGTAAAGAACTATTAAGAATTGATAGAAGCAATATAATAATTTCAAACCCTTGTTAATTGCTCATGAGTCATGTTTTGGTAGGGCTCTGATATTGGATATTTGATATCAGGGCACAACCTTCAATGTTAGGGATCCAATATCACCTCATCTATGCTAGCCTATAAATACAACACTTGGATGCATGTTTGGATATAGATTTAGACATAGAGAAGGGAGTAGATAGGTGTTAGTTTGTTTTTAGTGCACGCCTGTAGTATGATGTTAAGTGATTGTATGGCATCCTTATTCAAATGTGAGGTATTTGGACAATTTACATGTTTAGCAATAAAGATTGAGATTACTTCCATCATTGCAACATCCACTTAGCTTTATTATTATTAATTACTTAAATGTTTACTATTTTCCTTAGTTAATGTTTATCATTTATTTCTCTTTATTATTTCTATCATCAAGCAGAATGAGTACGACTAATCATAAGCACTTAAGTGTAATTACTTGGTAACCTCATAGGGCTATCGTTTGATACGCCTAGTAATGGTACGCTTGGTAATTCCTATGATAGTGGCATGAGGTCCAAGGCATGTACAAAAGGTTAGGAACAGATACTCATCACATGTAGGCTAGTTTAGACTTTACTTTCCATTGTTAATTAGATCAAATAATTAATTTCTCTATTATCATTAGGGGTAGCATAAGGTCGCAACAACATCAATTATCGTTTGCCTCACTTTGAACTAAACCATACATGACAAAGTTACCACTAGTCCAAGTGGGAAGATAATGAACTGTAATCAAGACCTAATGATCTAGATGTCATAACTAGTTCCATCTATGGAATTTGACTGAATTGTGCATGAACACTTGTGATTCAGATGGCTGAGCATAGGGGTATTCACTACTCATCATTGGCATCGTTGCCAAGGATGGTGCTAGTTATCTAGATTAGTTATCTTATACAAAATCATTGTAAATGCATTAACGATTATTTTTCAAGAAATATTAAGTCACACACATCATTAACTAATAACAATGTCTCTTTCACATGGAAGCGATAATGCATCATATGAAAGAAACATTCATTGGAGAACTAATGAGATATATATTAAAGAAAATTGGAGTGACCAGCCTCATGCAAGGGTTTCATATGCTCATTTCCACCCTGACTACAATCAAGGACTATATTCACCTAAGGTAAATAATCCTAGAGGAGATGAAGTAAGTCCTAGATCAAGAAGGGCTTCAAGGCCTAGGACCTCCTCAAAACCTAGAAAAGATAAATCAAGGGACCATGGGGAGAACTATAGAAGCCATGGTGATTCTCCCAGTTTCTCTTCTTCTTCTTCCTCTAATAATGGTGAATCCTTATTGGCTGCTAAGAGCATGATGTGGATTACAAAGGTAGTTAAAATACCCCTCAAGAATTGAAGGAAAAGTCGCATTAAAAGGCTTGATATGAATAACATTTGTAAATTTGTGGAAGGCTATAATTCTTATCCATAACATCATTTATAGGCCTTCCATGATGCTTGTGTCTTACAAAACATTGAAAGTGAGTGGCAAAAGCTTAAGCTCTTTCCTATGATACCAATAGACAAAGTAGAAGTGTGGTATAGATCATTGAAACCAAATTCAATCCATCAGTGGTCCACAATGCTAGAACTCTTTAACAAGAAATACCAAACCTATGTGAGGGTGTGTAACCTAAGGAAATGAATCCAAGGATGGAAACATGAACAACATGAACCCTTGGATATGGCCCTAGATAGATACTATTCTCTACTATGTAAGTTTCCAAGCCATGGTATTTCTCAAGAAGAGAAACTTTTCCACATCATAGATGGGCTTCATACTCAAATGAGAGAGACCGTTATGTATGCTCAAGGTCAATTATATAAACTAAGAACCTATCGGATCCAAAGGCTAATTGAGCATGTGGCAAAAGAAGAAGGAGAGCTATGTAAAGTAGAGAATGTTGAAGAATATCATTGGGACCCAACTCTTCAAAAGAAGAAGGTTCATCTCTATGATAAGGAAAAAGAGGCAACTCTCAATGAGGTGATTTCACAACAAACCTTGCCAATGCTACAGTCTATTGCTAAACTTCAAGAAAGGCTACATAAGATGTCAAAATAGATAAATGAGAAAGTTACAACTTGTGTAGAAATTGTAGAGGAGAGAGTAATACAAAATAAATTAAGTGAGCACAATGAAATGAAGAAAAGGGACCAAGACATAGGTAAGAACACTACTTGATAAAAAGGAAAATGGCTAAATAAGAAGAGGCTATAGACTCAACCAGCAAAGAAGATGATGGATGTGACATATGCCTATATGACCATCCAAAGGGTTATTTCCCAGTCATGTTACATCTACATGAGTATTGTGATTTTGCATTGAATCCTAAGTTTGTACAAAAGTAAATGCCTAGGAAATTACCTTTCTCATAGCGTAATTATAGATAGTTCGACAACCAATCGTACTATCCAAGTGGAACTTCTTACCAGCCTTAACACTATCATCAACTATAGTGGCAAAACCCACAATCATGGGGGAGGCCATCATCAAACCACTACTACCCTTATTGTCAACCAAACCCATCTAGATACTATGTTCAACAACTTGTTTCCACAACTAGTTCTACTTCCTCTACCTCAAATCACTACTACCACTCTCTTGAATATCATCAACCCACAACATCTTTTATGAGATTACCACATCACACCATTCACCCTCCAGCATATCCTCAAGATTCTCATACTCACCTCCATCACATGTCACAACCAAACAACACAAGAAGGTTCAACACCACAACATCAATGAGAGAATGTCACTTGTGCTACGAACATACATAGAAATGATAATGCCAATAAATCTCCACCACAATCTTGAAAATGCCCTTTCTTTAGGATGGTTCCCATGTATAAGCACAATACTCATGGACCTACTAACTCATCCAAACTAGCACAATGACAATCAAGTGCAACACCCATCCTCTCACAACCAATGTCCTCTAATCCTATGCAAAGGCCAACATCCATGGTTACTCCAACACCTTACAAAAATGATGAAACTAGAACTATGGAGAAATAGAAGAATCCATGCATCATTAATCATGATAAAGGGTGTAGTCATGGGCCAAACATTTGCAAAGTTAACAAAACTCCTATTCTAACCCATTGTACATTTCAAACCCAAGTGTATGAGCAACAACTAATCTACATAGTTATCACTAAACTAGAAGATACTTAGTGGCCTAAAAATGAAAGTCCAGCACTATTTCACAAATCATGGAGCCTACCTACTCACTTATTAATTCTTGTCATGGTCAAAAGCTTAGTCATGGGGAAGATGCCCCATCATAAAATTAAGAATTGAGAAGTGTTTTTCATCTTTTTTTTTTACAATTTTTTATCATTTTCTCATTTCTTAATACAAATTTTTTCCATTCTTTTTTAACTCTTTCCACCCATTTTTTTTATTTCATTTTTCAATAATCTCGATTGTGAATGAAACAATAAGATGTAGCCTAGTGAGGTGAGGTTTTCTCTATGTTGTCAAAGTCATGAGAAACTAATTATCTAGATAGTGACACCATATCATCTATCCATCCATCCCATTAGTAAGAGGTTCTTACCATGGTCATAATAGTATTCTTTTCCATCATCAAACTAAGAATAAACTCATAATCATTGTGCGTGGACAAAAAAGAGAAGAACCAAGGGGAAATATGAAGGATGTGACATAAGGAAACTTGTGGAATCTCTTTAACCACTTCTATATGTTCTATCATGTTGCTAAGGTTGTAATTATATCCTTGTAGATCTAACAAAAAATAAAAGTAAGGGTAAAATAAGTGTTACTTTACCATGTCACTAGAAAGACATGTTACCCATGCTTGAAGGTAGTCCTTTGGTAAGGTTGACACAAATAAAAATAAAATAAAAGAGAACAAAATAAATTTCTAAAGGTCCCACTAGAAATACATGTTAACCATTCCTAAAGGTTGGTGATGAGTGGTGAGATACCCCTACACTCAACCATACAAATACGAGCATTTCACACGCGATCTGGTTGAACTCTGCAGACGGGCTAGTTGTGGTATCAAGACAGTTATCCTTAGGTCACAGTTCGCTATCTTCCCATCTAGACTAGTGTTAACTTTGTCACATATGGTTTAGTCCAGAATGAGGTGTATGATGTGTTCCTATACTAATTCTACTCCTGAGTGTAATGGAAAGTGAGATTAACTAAGCTAAGAGAGAGAGGGTGAGAAAGAATCTAAGCTAGCCTAAGTGCGATGAGCATCTGTTCCTCAATCATCCGTACACATCTTGGACTTCATGCACAACTACTACTGGGGTTACCAAGTGCAAATCCTAGGTATGCTACTGGGTTACCAAGTAGTCACACTTAAATGCTCGTAATCAAGTCGTACTCATTCCGCGTTTAATAAGAGTTTAGGGTGAAGACATATTAACTAAGAAAGCAGTAAATAATAACTAAATAAATAATTAAGCTAAGTGAGTGTTACAATGATGAAGTAATCTCGATCTTTATTTCCGATCATGTGCGTGTCCAAGTACGTCACACTCAAATAAGGATGTCGTACAATTACAATTACCACACTGCAGACATACACTGGGAGAGAAGGGTTAAGAAAAGAACTACATAAAACTTAACACTTAAACAAAGAATTGAAAAACTACCTATCGAATCTATCTATCTCTTATTTATAGATGAGGAGATAGGCTATGATATCACGGCTAACTAAAATGGTGGCTCATCATACCCCCATGACTAAATGAAAACTTGTCCTCGAGTTACAATGAGAACAAGCTCCATTGATTACACAATGGATAGGTATGGGATTATTGAATGGTGAGAATGGGTTCATGCCGTAGTGTGGAATCAAAACAAAATTGAGACACAACACGAAGAATGCAAAAGAAAATCCTATAACTACAAGATTGGATGGAACTCATGTAGTTCCTCGTGGCGGTAGCTCCTCCATGGGTGTCTTTCCCTTGTCTTACGCGCCAGGTCTTGGGATTTAATGGCGTTGAAGTATGGCCTAGAGTTTCTCCTCTTGTAAGGCCTTGAGTGCCTTGGCATGCACATAAGTTTGCGCTTGTGCCATAGAGGCATCCCAGTCAGCCTTCTCTTTTTCTTCTACCACCCTTTTATTCTCTGTCAACAATTTATTAAGTTGCTCAGTTTTGAAAGTGTCCAGCTGGTTCTAAGCAACCTTTGGCCCTATATTTGCAAGCTTTAATACTTTCAAAATGGCTTGAACAGAGAAATCAATAGTCACACCACAAATGTTAACTGTGGTGCCTTCTTCTTTGTTGTGCCAAAATTAGTACGTTTCCCCTAAGTACCAAGCACCGCTTTCAGAGAGGGTAGGCTATAATGGGTACCCTTTGAGGTGATCCCTAATAGCCTCTGGAGCAAATGTTGCGAAAGGTCCAAAGTTTAATTCCATGATCACTACAGTGAATATGGACCTTTCATTGATGGTTTGAATACAATCCTGGGGCAACATGAGATATCGTCCCTATTCAAACGCTGCAGCAGCTCCTCCTTCCGCCTACCTTGATTGTATAGTGGCAGGGTCTTCTTGGTGGATACTAAATGATTATTCCTCCTGCTCTGTATGTTCTTTGGTAGGAACTTGTCCTTCACCTCTCCTAGGTCATTTGATCGCACCTTGACCAGGACCTTCCTGTTGTCCACATTTTGGGGCCATCTGTAATCACATGAGGCCAATCATTAGTAAGGTTGTTACCAAAGTTAGGTTATACCTCACTACTTGCCTTAATGAATTTTCTTTATCTCTGTGTGACGTTAATTAAAATATCCCCGAAAGATTATGGTGTTAAATCCTCTTTGCTTAGGTGATTTCCAAATCTAGTTTCTTGGTATAACTAAGGAGATGAAATTGTTTTTTTGGGCGATGATGAATTTCAAAAAACATTTATGTGCTATTCAACGTGTGCCCCTCCCCCATGACTGAGCTGAACACTCTAGGTTCAAGTGGGTTCAAACAGAATGAAAATCGGAGGACCAGCAAGCAAGATATGGGTATGAAAGCCAAGGGAGCATAATCACAAGTCGTTGAGAGAAAATTGGAAAACTTACCTCATGTGAATAGTTGCAAATGATGTTGATAGGTGCAAGGGGGCCATGTATATATATATATTTTTGAGATGTGATATCACGTAGCCTATCGAAGTTAGGCACTTTATAAAATGTATCGAACATTTTTCTGAAATCAACGTTGTAAACTAAGGACATCTGGACGATTGTTAAAGGGTTCCAGGGTAATTCAATTAGTTTTGAAGGCACGACAATTATGATGGTGTGGAATTTGTCAATAAGGACCTCGGATGAGAGAAAAAGGCTATGTGATGGTTCACAGGGATGTGTGAATCGAAGGGATAGTAATAAGGGAAAGAATATCATTGACAATACGCAGAGGGTAGTAGATGTTGTGCAGAAGATATGTTATAAGTGAAAATTACAAAAATTACGCAAGTGGGTCCTCCCCAAAGCAGGTTCCAACCTATAATGCCCTTGCGTAACCACACCTTAAAATGTCCATAGGCACTAGAAGGGTTAAATGTAATCCACAAAACACACATATGTAAGTATCACCGAAGTGAGGTAAGAATTCTATGCTACACAAGCCACAAGCCACAATTACATGAACAGCGAGATGAGATGGACTATAGAAGGGATTGTAGAGATCGGGACATGAGGTAACTGACCTAGGGCATAGTGAATCGTACGTGTAAAGCATGATTAATGTGTACTCATCATTCCAAGATCAGGACCAAGTCCATTCCTCTAATCAGTGACATCGCATTGTTTTATCCCATGATGAGTGACTATGAGAGTACCATAACAACAAAGCATACGATCACTTGGCATTTTATTCAATGGAGGAGTGATTTTTTCTTTGTGGCACTTTTCTTTTCGTTTTCTGTTTTTTTTTTTTCTCTTTCTTTTCTTCTTTTTTTCGATTATTGAATCCAAAGAAGCCGCTAACCTTCAGGCATGGGTGCATGTCTTTCCAGTGGGACCCCCCTAGAATAGCATTGGATTTTTTAGTGCCTTTTGATTACTCTTACTCCCATTTTGCATTAGATTTACAAGGATCTTAGTACAAGCTATTGCCTGATAACTCCCACAGACGTCACCAAAGAGAATCCACAAGTGCCCTTGATGTCACACCCTAATTATTCCCTCTTGATCCATCCTTCTTCATTTTAGGTACAATGAACATAAAATTAATTTTAAGTTTCAAGAATGTCAAGAATATCATTGTACCCTCGAACCAAACCTCTTATTTGTAGAATGGATGAGTGGGTGTAATGGGCTCACTATCTAAATAATTGATCGCTCGAGACTCGATAACATAGAACACACCTCAACCAACAAGCCACATGAGTGTTTTATTTGTAGATGAGATTACTTATAAAAAAAAGTAAAAAGACAAAAATATAAAACAAGAAATTGAAAAATGAAAAACTGGAAAACAAAAAGTTGTAAAATTAAAGAAAATGAAAAATATTTATTAATCCTGCTTATTATTAAAATGGGGAATATCCCCCATAATTAAACGGTTGAGGATGGCAAAGATTAATAAATGAAAGATGAGGATCCTTGCATGTTGGAAACATTGAAACTTGGTCATACTTACCCCATTGGGGTTCACACACTTGGTTATAGTAAACATAGTGGGGCAATTTATGAGATGTGGTTCCCAGATAAAGAGGTGACGCACTATGATATTTGGGACCGTAAGATGGTATGCAAGGATCAGGATGTTGCCCTCCATGGTTGTATTCATTGGGCCATATGGTTGTTGGAGTGTGAGTTGGTGGCCTTGATGAAGTAACACAAGGCATTGGGTCTGAAGAGAAGGATGCACCACAGTGTTGGGCTTGTGTCGAGTTGGAGAATGCAGTGGCCTTGGAATTATGTTGTCCCTTCCTACGGTCATGTTTAAAGAAGGGACGCTTTTGATGTTGAGGAGGTCTCTCACTATTGTTGGCAATAGTAGCACAAGTAGCATTCTTGGGTTGTGGTTGTGGTGCACACTTCAAGAATAATAGATGGTAATGTAGAAGAAGGAGGGAAAGGATGAGAATGTTGAAATTTTGGAGAAATGTAAGGTACACAAGGCGGTGGTTGTGTTGAGGACATGGGCAGGTAGTATTGAGGAGAATAATAATGCAGCAAGATAGAGTATGTTGGCCCAATTGGAGAAACAGGGTACTAGACTAGATAAGCATTTGGATTCAGATGATATGAAGGGTGTCTCCAATTTAGGGGTGGTTTCCTCCATGACTGGGATTGTTTCCACTGTGATTGAACATAGTATCTCTGTACGAACTCTAGGTGTAACATGTTTCCCCAATGCTCATATAAATATAACAAGATTGGGCATTGGCCCTTGGGGTGATTGTATAGGCAAAGGTTACATTCATATGTATGATTGGCAGTTGAGCTCTTATTTTCTTCATTCCTTCTTTCCGATTGTCTAATGATACTTTGTTGTGCTTCTCAGGTTGTCAAGACTATCTCCAATAATATTGATATATTCTCCACACTTTTTATGTGCCCATTCCAGCATCTTATTGATCTTTTCTTCGACTTCCTCTAATGATTGTGGTATTGGCAAAGATGGTTTTTCCTCCTTGAGATTGGTTGATTTCTTCTTTTTGTGATTATGGACCTTTGTTAAGTTGAGATTTTGGTCCCGTTGATGTTTTTCAACACTCTCCCATCTAGCCATTTCTCCTTCTTCTTTTTCTACCTGCTTAATAAGCTCTTGGACTTGATGGGTTCATCGTTCGTATAGTTGACCTTGGGCATACATCCCTAAGGTCTCTCTTGTTTCATCACAAAGCCCATCAATGATATGGTACATTAGCCTTTCTTCGAAGAACTCATGGCCTGGACAGTTGTTTAACAATGCATAATATCTTTCTAAGGCCATGTCCAAGGGTTCATGTTGTGCTTGTTTCCACTCTTACATTTGTTTCCTCAAGGCTGACACTCTTGCATAGGTTTGATAGATTTTGTTAAAGAGTTCTACCATTGTTATCCAACATCATATTGAATTTGGTTTTAATGATCTATACCATACTTTTGCTTGGCCAACGAGTGTCATAGGAAAGAGCTTGAGTTTTTTTCAACCATTATCAATGTTGTTCCATGCATAGGCATCGTAGAAGGCTTGTAAATGTTGATGCGGATCTAAGTCATAGCCTCCCGAGAAATTGGGAAAGTTGTTTAAATCAAGCCTAGGTAGATGGCTCTCTTTATGATGCCTACGTGAGATTCAAACAGCCTCTTCTATTTGCGTTAGGCTTGTAGTGGCCAATAGGAGTTCATCATCATCAAGTAAGTTATGCTTTTGTGCGTTGGGATGATGTTGCCTTCATTTATGCTTATAAGAAACCCCCACCTTGGGTTGCATACTCCAATCTCCATTGTCAAATAATTCGTTGGTTCTCCAATGAATTTCCCCACTAGATGTGGCACTATTATAGTCTTGTAGGAGAGCCATGGTTATGCAATTGTGTGTGAATTTATATGTGACTTTTTATAATGATTTCTTTCTAAAAGATATATCGTTAATTCCTATACAGCAACCTTGTATGATATAACTAATCTAGATAACTAGCACCGTCCCCGGCAATGGCGCCAATGATGATTAGTGGCAAGATACCCCTACACTTAACCATACGAATATGAGCGTTTCACACACGATCCAATCAAACTCCGCAGAAGGGCTAGTTGTGGTATCAAGACAGTTATCCTTAGGTCACAGTTCGCTATCTTCCCATCTAGATTAGCGTTAACTTTGTCACGTATGGTTTAGTCTAGAATGAGGTGTATGATGTGTTCCTATACTAATGCTACTCCTGAGTGTAATGGAAAGTGAGATTAACTAAGCTAAGAGAGAGAGGGTGAGAAAGAATCTAATCTAGCCTAAGTGCAATGAGCATCCATTCCTCAATCATCTGTACACATCTTGGACTTCGTGCATGACTACTACTATGGTTACCAAGCGTAGATCCTAGATACGCTACTGGGTTACCAAGTAGTCACACTTAAATTCTCATAATCAAGTCGTACTCATTCCGTGTTTAACAAGAGTTTAGGGTGAAGAGATATTAACTAAGAAAGTAGTAAATAACAATTAAATAAATAATTAATCTAAGTGAATGTTGCAATGATGAAGTAATCTCAATCTTTATTTCCAGTCATGTGCATGTCCAAGTACATCACACTCGAATAAGGATGTTGTACAATTACAATCACCACACTGCAGGCATACACTGGGAGAGAAGGGTTAAGAGAAGAACTACATAAAACTTAACACTTAAACTAAGAATTGAAAAAATGCCTATCGGATCTATCTACCTCTTATTTATAGATGAGGAAACAGGCTGCAATATCACGTACATGATATAGCGGCTAAGCTACGATATCACGTACGCGATATGACATACGCGATATCATGGCTAACTAAAATGGTGACTCATCAGTTGGTGGCTTCTTAGAAATTTTTTTAAAAAAAGTGCCATAAATAAACTCCTCCCTTGGACAAAACACCAAGTAATGATACTCCTTGCAATGGTGGTAGTCTTATGGTTGTAAATCCAAAAGATAAAACAATGCAATGTCACTGGAATGTGGTTTGGACTTGGTTTGAATCTTAGAAAGAAGTGCTAATTATTACTTTAACCATTAATAACACACAAACATTCATTACGCCTATTGTAAGGCATCTCATGTTCCAATTTCTACAATCCTTTCTAAAATCCATCTCATCTCACTATTCATATGATCATAACTTATGGTTTTTTGTAACATAGAGTTATTTTCCCAAATTGGTGGTTCTAACATGTGTGTTTTGCCAAATAGGTATTTGTTGCATTCAATCCCTTTGGTGCCTATGGACATTTTTAGGTGTGGTTATGTAAGGGTGTTAAGGGTTGGAGCCTGCTTTGGGGAGGATCCACTTGTATAACTATTATAACTATTGTAACTTGTACTTTCCTAACACAACCACATCATCTTAAACCTTCTAAGTGCATAAATGTCAATTTCAAAACCTTTCCTTATCATACAACCTATCCGTTCTATATCATGGATTTAATACCCTTTTCTTACATCTTCCAAAGTTTTTAATTCCTACAATTCCATTTTCCAACATTAACGATGCCCAAATATGTATTCTCACTTATCCCAGAACTTTGGACTCCACATAAAACCTTCCAACTAATTAAAAAGCTTCATTTTCCACACTGAATGTCCCCATGAAATGTAAATAAGAGGCCTTTGATATCAAGGGGAGTTGATATCGACTACTTGATATTGGGTCCACAAAAACTATAAATAGGGTCTTTGCAATTCTTTGGAAATCATTTTCATCAATTGTAACTAAGGGAGTTTTTCCATTTTTCTCTTTCAAACAAGAGCTCTGTGGATCCAACTTCCATATGCAATATGTTGCTTCATACCACTCCGATTTCCATGGTTTTTGAACCTATTTGATCTCGAAGTGTTCAATTTAGTTGGGGATCCTTGTGTGAAAAACTTGTTGTCACTTGGAAGGTATTATAGGGGTAATAATGTTTAAAAACTTAAAATTTTTAATGAAAAATTAATTGTATGCATGTCAAAACCTTTAATTAACACCCCTAAGGAATCATCACTGTAATTATAGGTCATACATAAGCAAAAAGAAGTCAATTGTGAAGGGTTATAAAAGAAGTTAACAATTTTTGGGCATTTTTCTTGAATTTTTCTAACTTTGCAATCGCATGAACTAAGGACTTAATGAAACTAAGGACATGAGTAAGGTATAAACCTATTGATGATAAATGAAAAACACCTTAGTAATCCAAAATCCTTGATTGATTACAGATGGCTCCAAAAAGAGGAGGATAAGAAGGACCTTCGTTGGGTGCAAGTAAATGCCCGAGAGGTGGCAAGGGCTAACTAGGAGAATAAGGCCCACCACGTGAGCATGATGAAAAGGAGGCCCAATAATTTAGCATTTATTAAGAGGCCCCTGTTATAGGGTAGTCAATCCAAGTGAAGGCCACAAGACCACAAGTTCAACCACAAGGATAATGCCTCATGTTGTCCCAAGAATGCCTCCAAGCCATCTAAGAGTGATCCATGTTAACCACGTTCATCATGGAAATGAACTTCAAGCCATTCATGGAATTTGTCCCTGAGGCAGTTAGAACACAACTTCAGGCATTACATTTATGGCACATCCTATCTAAAAGTCGTGAATCATACCTTGGTGAGATGTACCAATTCTAGCATAATAAAGAGGAGGGCACCACCGTCAACATTGGTGAAATCTCTATTTCTTTCTCAATCAAAGCCATTGTGAAAGCTCTAAACATACCCAATGTGGAGGCCAAAGTAGTACACTTGTCCATAAGATCTAATTAGAAACAAGGAAGTTGTGGCTGAAATGAACATATAATAAAGAAGACAAAATATACAATGAGCTGACTCTTGAGGAGAGAACTTACTTCAAAATTGGCACATACCACCTCTTCCCCACTAAAGGGCTTAATAGGATATTAACCTACATGATTAGAGGAAGTGCAATCTTGATGGGCAAATATAATATCAACCTTTTCCAACTATATTTCATGGAGATTTGATGATTCAAGGAAAGAAAGGCAGGGAAGCTGACACTTCCATTTCCTTGCCTAATCAGGAAGTTATGCAAGTGAGCCAAAATCCTAGGTTACACCAATGACATTCCCAGGAGGGCCTGAAATGCTTCATTCTCTAAGTTTCTTAGACCAACGACACCAAGGAAAGATCATTGTAAAGAGCAAGAACATGAACCAGAACAAGAGTAAGAACAAGAACTAGAAAAAGAGCAAGGGCAAGAACTAGAGTAATGACAAGAGCAGCAAGTCCCACCACCACTGCCACAACATTATAGACCTACAATGAGCCATTTGCAGCAAATTGCTGAAACTCTCAGTTGGGGAAGTAGGGATGAATCCAACCTCTTCCAAGTCATTGATGATGTCGTTCAACCCATAGTCTTAGCTGATCCATCAAGGGAACATATTTCTTTGCAATCAAGAGGAGAGGCCCAGTGGTCACAAAAAATCTCCAGGAATTTTACATCTTTCCAAGTGGTGCTTGAAACTGAAGAAGGTGCCACAGTTGTGGTCATGTAGCACCAAAATGCGGCAAGCATAGCAAAAGTTATAACAAATTACATCAAAGAATCCTTTAATGTGCTTATTGTACCCCTAATGGACTTAACTAGAACCAAAGATGTACAAATGTTAGCTGAGACCTCGATGACCCCTACGGCTCATTAGCATGAGCTAAATAGATTGCTACAGCCTAGGTAGGTCATGACAACCCTCTTTGACATCCCTAGTGATGTCACTACAGTTCAATTCGACCTCATAGCCACCAAAGGAATACTGGTCATGGCAAAGACCAGGGAAAAGCATGCAAAAGTAGAGGTTCATACATTACAATAAGAGCTCATTGCCCTAAGGATCAAAAGAAGGGATCCTTCCCAATTCATTGTGCCTAAACAGTTGGAGCAATTTCGAATAGAGTAACTAGGCCAATTGATTGAACAAAATAAAATGGCTAAATAAGAGAAGAAGAAAATGGTCTAGAATTCCTCAACCACCAAGGAATAAGCATATGCTCATGCGAAGGTACTGACCACTGCTTAGGAGGAAAACAAGTAGCTTGCTACAGAGAATGCAAGGTTGATCACCATTGAGAAGTAGAAAAACATTTTGGAAGAGAACATCCACCAATTGAGGAAGAAACTAGTGAGGATCAACTAGGACATAAGAAAACTGGCTAAGAAGAACCAAACCATCTTAATGAAGGAGCTACACACCATACATCAAAAGTCTACAATTGAGATAGGCATGTGGTAGAATGAAGCCAAAAAGCACGAGAAGTTAAAAGAGCACTTTCAAGACTAGATCAGCATGTACAAGTAAATCAATGAGAAAGAAATCCATATGGCAAAGGCTTGCATCAGTTCCATGTCAACGCAAAATTGAGGATTTGAAGGAGTACATGGAGTTAGCTGACCTTTGTTATGCTAACCTAGCCATGTTAACAGTAAGTTGGCCCGAAAATTAATTAAAACAGAAAGTAGTATCCACTTATGCTTTATATGAGAAGTAGTTTGTAGATAGAAAAGATATTCAATAGAAACTTCATATGGAAAACTTGGAACTAGAAACAATTAAGACTCACTATCATGGGCAAAGAGATGTAGCTTCAAACTTGGCCAAGAGACTAACAGATTATCATGAATTAAGAGAAAAGGCTAAGGCTTTTGATGATAAATGAAGGTAGTTCATGGCATGGTATGTGAAAGCTAATCAAATGTTCCCATAGCTACCATGTCTATGGGATGTACTAGCTCTAGCGCACATTGGATCATTAGCCTAGATGGTGCATGACATGAGAACAGAGGAGGAGAAGTTGTAGGCACTCTTGAATCATTAAAAATTCTAAAAGTCTAACAATAAAGGGAAGTAGCCAATGGAAGAGCCACTACCTCTAGGAACTACATACCTTCCCCAATTTTGTTATTTTATCATGTCATGTCCATTTTTTATAAAACACCATTGCGACATGAAATAGTTTGTTTGTCTATCTATTAGAGTCAATCAGTAATCACATACCTTCCCAATGTTTTGTAAAGAACTTGTTCCTCATTTTGTTTAACTCGAGGACGAGTTTTCATTCAGTCATGGGGGTACAATGAGTCATGTTTTGGTAGGGCTCCAATATCAGAGCCGTGTTATTGGGTATTAATATTAGGGCACAACCTTTGATGTCGAGGATCTGATATCGTTTCATTCGTGCTAACCTATAAATACAACACTTGGGTGCATGGTTTGAATATAGATTTAGACATATAGAAGGGAGTAGATAGGTGTTAGTTTGTTTCCAGTGCATGCTCATAATGTGATGTTAAGTGATTGTATGACATCCTTATTCGAATGTGACGTACTTGGACACATTACATGTTCAATAATAAAGATCGAGATTACTTCCATCATTGCAACACCCACTTAACTTTATTATTGTTAATTACTTAAATTTTTCCTATTTTCCTTAGTTAATATTTATCATTTATTACTCTTGATTATTTCTATCATCAAGTGGAATGAGTACGACAAATCATAAGTGCTTAAGTATAATTACTTAGTAACCCAATAGTATTATCGTTTGGTACACCTAGTAATGGTATGCTTGGTAATCCCAATGGTAATTGCACGAGGTCCAAGGCATGTGCAGAAGGTTAGGAATGGATACTCATTGCACATAGGCTAGTTTAGACTTTACTCTCCATTGTTAATTAGATTAAATAATTAATTTCTCTATTATCGGTAGGAGTAGCATAAGGCCACAATAACATCAATTATCATATGCCTCACTTTGGACTAAACCATACGTGACAAAGCAACCACTAGTCCAAGTGGGAAGATAGTGAACTACAATAAATACATAACAATCTAGATGTCACAACTAGTCCCATCCACAGAATTTGACTGAATCATGTGTGAATGCTTATGATTCATATGGTTGAGCATAGGGGTATTCACTGCTCATCAATTGTAGATGGCCTTGAAGAGGATACCAGAAGGAGGACCTTCACAACATGGGAGCAAAAGACCAAAAGGCTATGGGAGAGGCCAAGCAGGGGAACAAACCCCACAAGCAGAACACATAGAGAAGGAGGCTCATTTATACAGCATTTATTAAGAAACTCCTACTACAAAGCACTTAGCCCAAGGAGAGGCAAAAATTGCATAATCACCTAAACAAGGATGGTGTTTCACACTGTCACTAGATTGCCCCTAGGCCATCCAACGAGATCAATCATGTCCACAATCATCATGAAACTGAATTTTGGTCCCTTTATGGAATTTGCTCTAGAAGCAGTGAAGACACAACTCCAAGCATTTCCATGATGGCCCACACTAACCAACAATAATGAATGGAACTTAGGAGAAACCTAGCAATTCTGGTAGAACAAATAGGGCAATGCTACAATGAAAATTGAAGGAGTCTCTATGACATAATCAGTAGAGAAGACATGAAAAAAGAAGAAGGCAAGGATAGAAGAGGAGAAGCTTTTTAAAAGCCTAACAACAAAGGGAAGAAGCCGATGGAAGAGCCACACTACTTAAAATATGAACTACAACAAGCCACTTCAATTTTTTTTTATTTTTTTCATGTAACTGTGTCATTTTTGTATACACCACTGCAACACTCAGAGTCATTCAATAGTTAAAGTTAGTTAATAATCCCATACCTTCCCAATATTTTGTCAGGAACTTGTTCCTCCTTTTGTTCACTTAAGCATGAGTTTTTATTCAGTCGTGGGGGTATGATAAATCATGTTTTTTGTAGGCTAAGATATTGGGTATCTGATATTGGGGATGAGATATCTTAGCCTCGATATCAAAGCAAATGCTACTATATCGAATATCTGATATCGCAGGGTGTGTTCCTGATTATAAATACAATACTTGGGTGCACGATCCAAAGAACTTTTCATTCCATACTTAGGTAGATACTTGCAATTTCATTTCATAGTTTTAGTAATAGAGTGAACACCAGCAATGTGATGTTGAGCAGTTGTACGGAATCTTTATTCAAGTGAAGTGTACTTAGGCACAGTTCATGTCTAAAAATAAAGATCAAGATTTCTTTTCATCATTGCAGCATCCACTTAGTTTTACTATTTTACTTAGCATAGTTTTTACTATTTTCTTAGTTTAATCATTTACATTTCCAAGTACTTTACTTTCTTGTTCATTAGTGATGAATCGTGTTTTGATGTGCTCTGATATCGAACTCTAAGACGCAATGTGAATATCTAATATTGTGGGGTATATGCTGGCCTATAAATATAGCACTTGGACACATGATTTTCATACAATTTTTGTCATAAAGTAACAAAGTTCTTACAATTTAGCCATTCCAAAGTTAGAATATTTCTAAGTGCCTGTGATAGGAGTCTAAGTATGTACGAATCTTTGTTCAAGCACTAATGTACCTAAGCATAGCAATGTGATTGAAATAAAAATGAGCCCTTTTGATAATCCTTGTAGCACTAAGAATAGATTAATGTTTCCTTTAATGAATTTAATATTCATGCACTTTACCTTAATGCACTTTAATTAAGCAATTAATTTCCAGTTGTTAATGAACATAAGCACGACCACTTTGAACATGTGTAGCACTTGGTAACCCAAAAATGCTTAACGTTTGGTAACCCAGCAACACTATATGTGTTTATGATGTGTTTGAAAAGTGGGAATGGGTACTTGTGTTAGGCTAGCTAGGCAGTAGATTAATTAGATATTAAATTCCTATACCTTTCATTCTTGTTCTAGATGATTAAACTTATAAAATAGAAAGTGATAAAAATCATATACCTCAATTACAATTAACCATATAGTTGTACCACACAAGTGGAACTAAGAAAACAACGATCATCCCAATTAGATTTCATACCAGTGTACTTAAGAACTTAAGATTTTTGGAATTCAACCAGATCGTACCTAAATGCTTGTAATTCGTGTGGTTAGGTGTAGGGGTACCTCACCGCTCATCATTGCTGGCAAAACGCTTGTAATTCGTGTGGTTAGGTGTAGGGGTACCTCACCGCTCATCATTGCCGCCATTGCCAAGGACCTTTTAGTTGTTATGTGCTATCTAGGACTTAGTGAAAATTTATTCAAATTGTTGGAACGAATCTTAGAGTCATATCATACTTTTAAAATAATTACAACAATTTTAAAAAGCACACTACATTTTTATTTTTCTAACACAAGATGTCTTTTCTCACAGGAGTGTTTCTCTACCCAAGTCTAACGGAGTACATTAGTAGGTGCCCCAATAATATAGAGTGGTATATGCTCAACTTAATAAGTACATACCCAATTTCACCTTAATCCTACACCAGGATGAACTATTGCGGTGGTGTGACATGGAGGGCAACATTGTGTTGCCACCAAATCGATCCGTTCCTGCGATGCTCCAACAAACTCTTGTGTGTTTGGGTTTCTAAGGACTTCATGCTGAGTATGTTATATAGGATAGTGACACCAAGGATTATCATCCCGCTGAGGCATAATGTCTCAGGGATTGCAAGTTAGAAAAATGTTATGAATCTACAAAGGGGAAAGGGTTTCATGATTCCCCATTTCTATTGTACCAAAAAGATGATGGAGAACCCTTCTCTAGGGATTTTCCATTTAGTGAAATTCCTCTCTTTAACTTCAGTGAAGGGGATCAAAACTAGAAACTATAATCCACGATCCATAATCCTAGTTTTGGCACGAATGGATCCAATAAAAGAAGGATCCAAAGAGGAGAGTTAAGGTAGGGATGCGGATAAGAAACAAGATCATGACCATGGCTACAACCACCAAAGAGGGGGTAGCATGCACTGTGATGATGCTAGTCCTCCTTCTTCTTCACCTTCATCATCATCTACTTCTTCTTCAACATTGCAAAGGTAATATGAATTCCCACAAGGCACACTAAGGATAGTTAGATCAAAAGACTAAACATGAACAATATCCCTCAATTTGAAGGGGGATATAACTTAGATCTGCAAAACCATCTCTAAGCTTTTTAGGATGCATGTGCCTTGTAGAATATAGAAAATGAGTGAAAAAAGCTTATGCTATTCCCAAGGACACTCATTAAAGAAGCAAAAAACTGATATTGGTCCTTAGAACCGGAATCTATTAGATGATGGAGTACAATGCTTGAATTTTTTAATGAAAAATATCAAATGTACTCCCGAGTGTCCAACTTGAGGGGGTAGATCCAAGAATAGAAAAAAGGGACACATAAACCCTTAGATGCCACCATTGGTCAATACTATTCTTTATTGCACAGATGTCCTGGCCATGGTTATTCTCAACTAGACCAACTTCACCACATTGTAGACAGGCTTCAATTAGAAATGAGGAGAACCCTTGGGGTCTATGCCTAAGGGCGATTGTTAGAATTAAGTGCCCATTAGATCCAAAGATTGATTAAGTAGTTAGCGAAAGAGGAAGGAGAATTGAGAAAGTGAGAAAGTGCAGAAGAGTACAACCATTATCCTTCCATTCATAGGGGGGAGGTTTAATTTTTTGACAGTGGGGAAGAATCAACACTTGATGAGGTGGTGGATTGGAAAACCTTGCCACTTCGAAAATTTTAGTTTGAAATTACAGCCAAGGTTGATCAGTTATGGGACTTCATGGATAGTATAGAATAAGATAGTGATCATGAGCACAGGGGGCACAAAAAAGCTAAACATGCCTATCAAAGAGGTAAGGGCAAAATTTTTGAAATAGAGAAAGTTGCAGGAATTGAATTAGATGATGATGGTGGATGTGACATTTGTCATTATGAACATCCCAAGGGATGTTGTCCTATTATGTCGCATTTATAGGAGTCTAGGGTGTATGCTCTAAATCCACAACTAGCATAAAGGCAAACACCTAGAAGATTGCCTTATCCTCAAGGCAACTCTAGGTAGTTCCACCAAAAACAATAGTATTATCCAAATGGAACTCCATGACAACCATATGAGCAATACTAAAAGTGGCAACAACCACAGTCATGGGCACTAGCACCACCAAGGTAATAATACCCTTACCGATAACCTAATCCATATGGGTCTTACATTCAGCAACCTCTGTGTCCACATGACTCTGCCAGTCACGTTTCCACCTTCCAATGTCACTACTACCCCCCCCCCCCCCCCCCCCCCCCCCCCCCCCCCCCNCTCCATCACCTAAGGGGGGGTGGGGGAATTGTTCCTACCTTTCAACCTCCTCATTCTTTTTCCAATGCTCCTACACCCTCAGCTCCATTATCTCCTACTTTATCCATACAAGGTGAAATTCCTACTCAGCCGCAACAATGAACTACTACAAGGGTTGTCAACATAAAGATGACTTCCCAACCAAGTGGCTCGAAACATAGATCCTAGAAGAGGCCATTCATCCACACCAAAATTCCTAAAATTCCCTCATAGACCGATGCAGCCAAACACCCTGTCTCTCCTCCATCCTCTACATTAAACTTTGTCGAGGTCCCTTCAAACCAAACATCTCCTCAGGCCCGCATAGTCACGATAAATCATGCCATATCTAATTGGATCAAGGCTGGAAATTTTCCCAAAAAACTATCTAATCTTGGAAGTCCTCTCATTTACCTACAAATTTCTGGAAACAACTCATGTAAAGCTCTCCTTGATTCAAGTTCTAGTGTCAACTTGATTTCTCATGAAACGTATACTTCATGGAACCTACCCCCTCTTAAGAAGAGTAATATCAAATTAGAATTGGCAAATCAATCCATCACTGTTCCATTGGGACTATTGGAGAACATAAAGATCATTGTTTATGGGTGGTCTTATCCTACTGACTTTATGGTCATTGAGGTCAACAATTGCAACAAGGGCTTTCCTATCATTATGGGAAGAGCTTGGCTAAACACCGTCAATGCGAGAATAGACATCTGTGACCTCTCCTTGGAGATTTCCAAAGAGAATGAATTTGGTTTAATCAAAAGAAATAAAATTACATGTATCAAATATAGTAATACTAGGTGCAACTATGTGTGAAAGTTATGGTCCATCAAAAGCATATCCACCACCACATGTAGTCAGTGTGCAATTAAACTTGAAATTCACAAGTGCATGTATGCAATAGCCACTAAACCAAAGGGCACCTAGTGGCTGATAGTTGATTCTACAAGTAGCACAAAATGCATGGAACCTACCAAGGATCCAAATAATAGGCCATTGATTAATATAAAATAGACAAAACCTTTTCGTAAGCCAACACAAGCCAGTACAACCAACACCACATCAGATGGACAACCATGCTCAATCTTTCAAATCTCCTCCTCTCAACTTAATCATGTAGGATATGGCCATCCATACTAACCATATAAGTAGCTCCTTATTTTTTCATCTTTTTGTTTTACACAATTTTTTATCTTACACCTTTTTTTTATGTTATTACTTTTTCACTATTTTTTGTTTTACAACATGTTACATCCCATCCAAAGATAGTAGGTACAGTCATCCACTTATGATTTATACATTACATGTGGAGTCCCGGTGAGTTTTCAGGGATGACTTAATGTATTTTATATGTTATGAGACTTTGTCTTTATGTTAAAGTTATGCTATCTTTACATGCTTAACTAACATGATTACGTACACTAGCCCTGTGTGATGTGTTAGACAAGTGATGTTGCTAGCAAGGGTGTTGGATTGGGGTACAACAGCACCTATCTGATATGTTATTATGCTTTATGTGTAATTTTGATATTTTGGCATTTGTATTATAGCACTATGTTGCATGATGTTTGGGTATGGTTTTGACATGTGAATGTGTAGAGCATATGATATGTTTGGGTGTGGTTTTGACATGTGAATGTGTAGAGCGTATGATAAGGATATCGTAGGCTTAAACAGATTTTGATTTGGAGTCCCAGTGTGTTTATTATGTAGGTTTAAAGTTAATGATATTAATTGTGGAGGAGAAAAAAATATATTAACTTATGAAAATCGTTTGTTCATTAAAAAATGAAAATAATAAATAATGCAAATGAAAAAAAGAAAAAGTAACTCACATGATGTGAGGAAAAGCACATCGTTGTGCTTTATGCTTATGCATAGTTTTATTTAATATGTTTTTTTTATGTTTTTTCATGCCACCACCTCACCACTACTTGTGAGAGAAATTGGGTTTTGGGTTCTATTTTTTTTTTCTGTTCATAGAAACAAAAACACACAAGAGTCTGTTTTCTTTTATTTTTCTTTCTGCTCTCTTCTTTTTTTGGATTCTAAGCCCTGTGGATGATTTTTTCTTGTTCTAAACCTAGATTTGGGATTGCTATGGTCATATCTATATGGGTGCAGAACTTGTTGAGAGCGAAACGGAGTCCTACAGGATTTTTGACGATTTTCTCCTTGTTTCAGCCTTTCTACCCTAACAATTTTAATTGGTGGGTTGTATTTACCTTTTCCCTATATTTTTGTGCTAGATTAGTGTATATGATTATGCAATGGATGCATGTGGGGCAATAGCTCAAGGATTGAGCTTGGACATGTCATTTTTTCTGTTTTCCCAAAATTGTCTGATTTTGGTTACAAATTGTGAATTAATATATATGTAATGTATGGGATGATGTGGACTTATAGAATATGATATGTGATGTTGATAAGACTCGTATGATTGGAATATGCTATTTGTGGGGCCTATTGGAGCATGAGCATTTTTGGGCATTCCAATCCTTTTTGGTGGTACTTAATATTATTTAAATATTAATTTATTAATCAAACTTTGAACACACATAACTTCACTTCCAAGAGTTCGATTTAGGTAAAATTAGTGTCGTTGGGATCATTTTGGAAAGTACTTTCTAATCGTTTCTCTTTGGGCATATATCATTTTGAAGGTTATTCTAGTGGTCATTTGTATGGAAGTACATGTCTTTTAAGGAACATGGTATTGTTTTGTCATATCAAGGTCTTCATGTTATTTTGTTGCATTGTGGTATTGTTTTCATGGAATGATTATAACTGTTAGGGATGGATATGTGTGGTTATGTTTGTTTGGGTGTGTTGTGCTTATGACACGTGTTGGCTTTAGTTAGCCGGAATGTGTCCATGTTTTCGCGATGACACTTATGACAGTCATTGGCATGTGGTGCTAGCATGAGGGTGTGGATCAATTAGTGATGAGGCACCCTGGAGGTAGTATGGATTGATCCCCACTGTGATGCATTAGTGAGGCTCCTATCTTAGGCCTCATCCTGAGAGTGGAAGAGTGTAGGTGTGTTCATCCCTATGGCTGGTCCATGGCATAGATGTGTTTGTCCCTATTGCCAGTCCTCTAGAAGTCTAGTGGTTACAGGTCATAGGTTGATGGACCCTAGCACTCGTTGGATAAATAAAAGACTAATAAAAGACCTGTAGGTAATGATTGTTATGAGTACTCATGACAACGTTTCACATGCTACACTGAGCATGGATATGATAGCAACCATGTGGGCTATGTATGTGATAGTATTGGTTTGTGAGTCATATCGTTGAGAATAGGTGTTATGTTTGAATTATGATTGTGTGGCTCATGGACTATTTATGGTATATTATGGGTATGATGACATGGGCATGATAGATGATGTTAGACCATGGCTTTGTTTGTGCTTGTATGACAGTATGTTAACTTTATGGGTGATATGGTGTGTGTTGTTTTGAGCATGCATAAGACTAATAGTGTTGCAAGTTGCTTTGTACCCCACTCCTCTCCTTTATTGCAGTACTTGTTGACCATATAACAAGGAAAATGTAAAGGCTTTCCACTTAGTTGTGTACTAACTTGATTTAATTACAGGTGAAAGGCGCATGAGCCTAGACAAGCAATTAGAGAGAAAGTAGATGAAGGGAAATCCTTCAGTGCTTGGTTACTGTGTATTTTCATGTACAATAGTGTGGACTAGATATTATTGTATGAAACTCTCTATACTCTTCTATATACGATGATGAGGTTTATGTGTTTTTGTATTTTAGCAAAGTAGTGCATAGTTTGATTTATGTAGAGACATGCATTTTGATAAAGTGATAGTTATGTTTAGTTTTTGGTGTGGTAGGAAATTTCTGTACCATTTGACCTTCCAAGATATCATGTATTCTACACATTATTGGTTTTAGTTATCATGCTTTTGTTCTATGATTTCTTGATCCTAGGCATCACCCTACCCTTGCTAAGATGGGGTGTTGCACAACATCATTAGTATGTTTTATTTTTCTTAACTACTTTACAATTTTTTATATATTTTTCTTTTTTTCTTTATTTGGATGTGATTTTCTTATCATGTTTTAATAATAACATGCCTTATTGCCACTTGGGTACAGTGTGGTTTAATTGATGTGGGCATGTGCTATCTGATTATTTGTTTGTTGATGTTTGGATTCTAGCTTTGAATGTTGTTATAGATAACTTCAACATGGTTTCTTTTTCATGCAACAAGTAGTGAGTCCACAACATCCACCCATCCACAAGCTCTATGATTTTTCTTGTTTAGAAAATGTGCAGTCCCTTTTTCATTAATAAAACTTTAACAAACTTGTGACCTTAGTAGTTTTTGAATTTGGAAAGGATTCAAAGGTTTAAACAAGGTGCAACTTTAAGGGAATTCAGTACTCTATGTGCCTTTCTTCTTACTTGGGTGCCTATGTGTTTTCATGGATTTTTCATGGATTTCTTACCATTCCATGTCAACCAATAACAAGAAGTTGAATAAGTCTTTGCATAGTGTGATTCCCATTTCTATATATATATATATATATATAATGGAAATTCAAAGCACACCCTTTAGACAAAATAAATGAGCTACAAGCACTAGTTATGGGACTAGAAAGACATGTTACCCATGCCTAAAGGTCCCCTCTAACTAAGGCCCTTCCTCTCTTTTTACTTCTCTTTTCTTCTCTAATAAGAAATGGTGGTTGTTTTTTGGGAATACTCTTGTGTCTCAGGGGGGTGGACTAGTCTTAGAATAGCGATGCGAAGTCACTAAATGTGGTTGATTTTAGTCTAGACTAAGGATGGATTTTATTAGGTTATTTAACCACAAAATTCATAAGGGACTTCATGTGAGCTTAATCAGGAACTCCATTTCACCCTCTATCATCCATCTATGCTATCCATGTTTCACCTCATTGTCGGTTTCATGTTCTTGTTTGATGTTTTAGTTTGATGTGTCAAAATTCTTAGATAGTTTCTTCTAAGTTTTTTGTGCTTAAATTTCTGTAACCATTAATCATCCATGGGGTCCACAGACTCCTTAGTTTGAAGTTATGCAAGGGCTATAAACAACTTGTGCCTACTTTTGGGAGGACCCACTTGCATATCTTTTGGTTAGGTTAGTTAAGTTTTTTATCCTTAGACATTCTCACAATCAAATCCTTTTGTGTACCCCATGAATGACATCCAATTATGCACATCGTCAAATTTTTTTTTAATGAAATCCTCTTTCTATTGTTGTGAATTCTTAACCCTCTTCAAGTGTTTCATTATGTTTGAACTTTTTTTGAATTTAATGAACCGCTTATTCATTTTGCCTTATTATTCATTTTTTTCTACTAACATTACTCAAGGAATCAGTTTACCATGATCACAACCTAGCCAAGTGCAATCACTAATGAGACAAGGTACTTCAAGCTATATGTTACACATTACATACTAATCTACAATTTTTTTATGATTACAGTGGGAAGCATGGACTAGAAGCAGGGTTATCTTCACTAAGGAAGAAGTAGCAACATCATGCGATGAGAATCATTCATGATTGTTGGATCTTCTCCCTCACTCTTTAGCTACAAGAGGATTTGGTTGTCAATTTTGTCCAAGGTGTTCGATTCTATTGTCATGAACATCCAATTTTGTAAAAGATTGTAAATTCATACACTCAGGCACTTTGAATTTGTTTATTCCATTTAAGTTGGTTGTATGTCAATCAATAATCCCATACCTATCCAATATTTTGTAAGGACCTTGTTCCTCCTCTTCTTCACTCGAGGACAAATTTTCATTCAACTGTGGACGTATGATGAATCATGTTTTAATGTGCTCCGATATCAAAGCCTCAATATCAAATACCCAATATTGGACTCCAAGATGCAATGTCAAATATTTGATATTACAGGGTATATGCCAACCTATAAGGATAGCACTTAGGCACATGATTTCCATACAATTTTTATCATGGAGTAATGAAGTTCTTGCAATTTAGCCATTCAAGAGTTAGAATATTTTTGAGTGCCTACAGCAAGAGTTTGAGTGTGTACGGATCTTTTGATAATGTACTCAAGCACTAATGTACTCGAGCACAGTAGTGTGATGGAAATAAAGACGAGCCCTTTTGATAATCCTTGCAGCATTGAGAATAGATTAATGTTTCCTTTAATGCATTTAATATTCATGCACTTTACCTTAATACACTTTAATTAAGCAATTAATTTTTAGTTGTTAATAAACACAAGCATGACCACTTCAAGCATAAGTGTAGTGCTTGGTAACCCAGAAATGCTTAATGTTTGGCAACCCATCAACATTATATGTGTTCAGAATGTGCTTGGAGAGTGGAAATAGGTACTTGTGTTAGGCTAGCTAGGTAGTAGATTAATTAGATATTAAATTCCTCTACCTTTCATTCTTGTTCTAGGAGACTAAACTTATAAAATATAAAGTGATAAAAATCATATACCTCACTTGCACTTAACCATATACTTGTACCTCATGAGTGGAACTAAGAAGACAATGATCGTCCCAATTAGATTTCATGTTTTAGAACTAGTGTACTTAAGAACTTAAGGTCTGCAAAATTTGACCGGATCATGTGTGAATGCTTGCAATTCATATGGTTGGGCGTAGGGGTACCTCGTCACTCATCAATTAGTAAAGTGGAATGAGTATGATTGGTTTCGAGCATTTAAGCGTAATCATTTGGTAATCCCAGTAATGTTATAGCTTGGTTTTCCCAATAGCATAATGCTTAGTAACCTAGTAACGGTCACATGAACCCAAGGCATGTATGGTAAGCCAGAACTAGATGCTCATTGCTCTAAGCTAGAGTAGAGTTACATTATTGTCATTACTTAGACTTAGGACTAAATTTCATTCCCAATTATGTTGACTGTTAGGAGTAATTAAGGCCTAACAACATCAATTATCATATGCCTGACTTTGAAGAAGACAACAACCTACGATCAATGCTTAACAATATAGGAACCATAACTAGTCCCATCAATGGAATTTGACTGGATTATGTGTGAACACTCGTGATTCGTATGGTTGGACATAGGGGGTACTTGTTGCTCATCAAACATCTTTGAAAGTCTCATATATAACTCTTAAAGAAGGATCATCACCTAGAGCCTCAATACTCATCCTCCCAAGGTAGGATTGTGGGAAGGTAATAGACGAGGAAAAGCCTAGCCTCTTTTGAGTGTGATGGGATGCGATATCGCACGAGCCGTGATATCGCATCCCTCGCGATATCGCTTATGCGATATCGCATCGTCCCCTGCAATATCGCGGTGTGCCATCATATCTATAAATAAGAGGTGGCTCTCCCTTGTTTCTCATCCTAGGCTTAGACCGTAGTGAAACTCTGGTAGTTTGATCCCTCCAAAGATAGAATATTTTCCATGTGCCTGTAGTAGGAGTCCTAAAGTGAACAGATCTTTATTTGAGCAAACATTGTACCTGAACACAAGTTTGTGTACGGCAATAAAAACAAGCTTCTTGGATAAACCTTGCAGTGCATGGAATAGGCTAATCAGGACTTTTATTTATTGTTATTTACTATTTTCCATTTACATGCTTTATTAGGAATTAAATCTTTTGCAACCCTTCTCTCCTAGTTAAGTGCCTCAGTACGACCGCTTCAAGCACGTGCATTACACGTGGTGATCCCAGCAACAACTAGCGTTTGGTAACCATGGTTGCATTGGTTCAGGGTGTGAATGGTAAGTGGGAACGGATGCTGACGCTAGGTTAATTTAGACTTAGTTCATTAGTTAGAGTTAGTAATTAGTCTCTTCAACCCTTCACCTTGTTAGCATAGGAGATAAAACATAAAAAGATATAAAAATCATATACCTCAGACTTGCTTAACCATACACCGTGAAAAATACAAGTAAGTCTGGGAAGACAACGAATAATTAACCTTAAGTGTTCCATGAGGCGTGTAGGCACTTAGTCTACGGAGTTCGACCGGATTGTGCATGTTACGCTCGTATTCGTATGGTTGAGTATAGGGGTACCTCGCCACTCATCATTGGCACCGTTGCTGGGGAATAAGTGTTTGTGAGCTAAGTAGAACATAGGATATCACTCACAACGTTGGGAGCTAAATGAACCTTAGGGTTGATTAAAATAAAAATTATATAAATGGTTAATTAGCACATCGATAAATAACAATGTCTTCTTATAACAAAAGTAATTCACCGCCTAGGGATAATACACGAAACAGTCGGCAATCTAAAATGCATAACCTAAATCTGCCAGTTCCTCAACAATATAGGGTGGAATATACTCATCCCGATGAGTATATTCCCAACTTTACTTTTATCCTCCATCAGGATGAACAAATGTGCTGGAAAGACTTGCAAGGTAACATAGTGTTACCTCCAGATCGGTCAGTCCCAAACATGCTCCTCAGTGCTCTTGCACAGATCGGCATGACTTAGCTCTATGCTGAATACGTTATAGGTGATTTTGACACAAGGGATTATCATCCCACAGCAGCACAATGTATGAGGGACTCAAGGCAGGAGAGCCAACATACACTTTTGAAGGGCAAGGAGGTCCCGCACGTCCTAAGTGAAATCAGAGATGGTGAACCACTTATAATGGGTTCTCTATCGAAAGATGTTCCCCCTCCTAACAATAGTGAGGAGGTAGGGTATCAGAACCTATGATCAACGATACATCACACTGGTTCTGATCCCCGTGAATGGCAACTGTTCACAGAGGGAACAAAAACTCATGATAAGGACAGGCACTTTGATCGTCATCACGATCGGGGCTGCAGCAGCCGAAGAGAAGGTAAGAAGCATCATCATGGCGATGGTTCTCCTTCTTTTTCCCCTTCTTCACATCATTCACCCTCTTCTTCCACATCTGGGTGCAGCCATCATGAGCACAACGATGAGGATAGAGGTAGACAAAATGAGAGACCTTGACGAGAGAGTTGAGAGAGAGGACAAGGGCATGAACGAAGGGAAAGTAGGGAACAACGTAGACACCATAGACGTCATGAAAGAGATGATCATGACGAACCCCTACTTGCCACCAGAAGCATGCTAAATATAATGGAGGCAGTGAGAATACCAACAAGGCATTTAAAAGATAGTCAGATCAAGTGTTTAGACATGAATAATATCCCACGCTTTGAAGGAGGATACAACGCTGATCCGCAACATCATTTACAGGCATTCCACGATGCTTGCGCCTTGCAAAACATAGAGAACAAGTGGCAAAAACTAAAGTTGTTTCCCAGGACACTCATTAAGGAAGCAGAGAGTTGGTACCAGTCCTTAGAACCGGAAACCATTAGGAGGTGGAGTACGATGTTAGAACTCTTCAACGATAAATATCAAACGTACTCCAGAGTGTCTAACTTGCGTAAGCAGATCCAAGGATGGAAGCAAGGTACTCATGAACCCTTGGATGCAGCCATGGGCCGCTACTATGCATTGCTACATCGTTGCCCGGGCCATGGTTACGCACAGCGCGATCAACTTCGCCACATTGTAGATGGGCTAAGGCATGAGACTAGAAGAACCATTGGGACTTATGGGGGAGGGAGACTATCAGAACTTAGAGTCCATGAAATACATCACTTGTTGGAGCAAGTAGCCAAAGAAGAAGGTGAGCTACGAAAAAGAGAGAGTGCAGAAGAATACAACCGTGATCCTTCCCTTCGGAAGAAGGGAGTGAAATTTTGTGATGAGGAGGATGAGTCACCACTCAAAGAGTTGGTGAACAGAAAAACCTTGTCAATTCAAAAGCTAACAACAAAAGTATTGGTTAAGGTGGACCAATTGTGGGATTCCTTAGACTCCAGACTTGAAACTGTCCTGAAAATCATAGAGGAGTCTAAGGAAGAATGAAGTAGTGACAAAGATAAGACAAAGTGGAGAGATTCAGGCCCTGCACATGACAAGGGTAAGGGGAAAATTACTACCGCCAATGAGGTTGTGGATTCGGACACAGATGATGATGGTGGATGTGAGATCTGCCAATATGACCATCCTAAGGGATGTTTTCCAATCATCTCACATCTACAAGAGTCTGGGGTGTATGCACTCAACCTGAGACTTAACAAACGGCAAACACCCCGAAGGTTACCTTATCTTCAAGGTGACCCAAGGCAGTTCCACCAACTGTTAACGTACTATCCAAGTGGAACTCCACCACAACCCATCGGACAACATTAGCAGTGCCAATACCCACAGTCATGGGGGATACCACCGCTGAAACAACAATACCCTTACCGGCAACCTGATCCTTATGGATATTATGTGCAACAGCCGGTTTCTTCAAGTGACTCTATGGGTCACACAACTCCCCAACATCACTACCAAGTTCGAGAGTACTTTAGGATGACTCCTTCTCCTCCGGGAGACATTCCACATTCATTCCATCCTCCAACTCCATCCGCACCTCTTCCACCTGTAAGGAATGTCAATGATCAAACACCCCCATAATGTGTAAGGAATGCTAAATAATATTCCATTCATAACTCTAACATATTTGCTCCAAGCAATACCACAATTTCCATGTTTATCTCTTCATATTGCAATGCACAAAGAATGGATTTTGGTAGGGCAAGGGGAGCATGCATGGAAAAACAACAATTCAAACATATTTTGCAATATAAGATTTATTATCCAACTTAGAATTAGTTATCTTTTTCATCATGCAATCACATTGATTTAACCAAAATTCTTATGAAATATATCAAACTAAAATTAAACTTACTTTTTGCAAAATTCTTTTGACCAAATTATTGCTATACATTATAAATATATAACTAACACTTAAAATAATTATCTTAAAAGTAAAGATTTAAAAGGATTTAAATAAAACATAATGGTGCATTGACCATAATTTCAACGTGATAACCTCTTACTCTGTAACAATTTAGGTCCAAGTGCAAAAGATACATTGAATATAGGTTACCGGTTTGCCCCACTTTCAATTTCAAACATGGTTGTAGTATTTAAAAAGTTGATAAAATTAAAGAATTGCAACAGCCGGTATGTGAAAATGAGTTGGTTAACGTAGAAACCCAGAGACCAAGTAAATTGCTCGACGTTGTCGTCAAATCACATGAAGAAAACATGAATTTCCTGAACCGGTACAATCCCACGATAAAGGCTGGGAATGACCTGACATCTATCTTGATTCCTTGTCCGAATGCCTAGGTACTCAGATTCTGAAACGGAAGAATTTATTACCCCCGTTAACCCAAATTAATCTTTCTGCCAGAAAGTATTGTACAGTTTCAGCCCACAGTTGTCCTGTTCAAATTTGTCGAGCCAGTGTGACGCAACGTTAATGAGTAGTGGGGCACACTACACGACTCAGTCACATTCACAAGTTAGGGTTTTTGGATTCTGGCATAATGAATAATTAAAGAAACAATATTAAATTAAAGAAATAAAAATAATAAATTATGTGACTGATGGTTTTTGCGTGACTGATGGTCTTTGCAAAAGAAACAATAATAATAAATTATGTGACTGTTTGCAAGTGTCCAGATTGACTGGCCAAATAACCATGGTTAACCATATCAACGGAATACCAATTTCCCGAAATTCTGACAGCCGATCGCATCGTCCCAAACCATTTTAAAACCATAAAATCGCATAATCCATTGCACGGGTAAAGTTGCAAATACGCGCAGACACTGGTTATAAGATTCTCGAAGTTGTTTTTAACAAATCGCAACGTGGACTTTGACGCCTTCAATTTTATCGCATTTGATGACGTAACGCTAAGCCGGACAAGGGAAACTTCGGCGATCAAAACCTCCGTTCCTGATCGATTGCCTGCCTATTACCGCTTCGAATTTGCAAATAAACTGCAACTTTTGATCGCTCATACGGTCCTTGGTGGAGTGGTTGGATTCCAGCACATTGGCAATGGCAGGGGAAAGATGATGCTATGCTCTTTCCGCGTGACCATGATCTGTCAATACCAAGAAAGCCACTGTAACAGATTCATGCAATCGATCATCTAGCCAATTTGCTGCGCAGAACTGAAATTTCCGAGCGAAACTCGAGTGGGGGTAGGGGGGGCTAGCCCCTGTGAAGAGCATCCTCAGAAGAAGGCAAAGAATTTAGAGTTCCGAGAATTTGCAATTCGCGGACGAGAAGAAGCAAATTGATTGGGGAACGAGGAGGAAGGAAGAACGTTTTCAGGGTTGAAGAAGAATTAAGGAAGAAGAAAACATGTATCCAGGTTATCCAGCACCACCAATGCTCGTGAATTGCTCCAACTGCAAAACCCCTCTGCAACTGCCGCCAGAAGCAAAGGCGATCCGATGTGCTGTGTGTCAGTCAATTACACACGTCGCCGATCCTCGTGGGGCACCCGGCAATCCTCATCCTCCTCGATATCCACCTGCAAGTGCCCCTGTTCCCAACCCACAAACGTATGCCCCTGCTCCCCCTCCTTCACACGGCAGAAAGAAGGCTCTCATCGTAGGCATCTCGTACAAGTTTTCTCGCCATGAATTGAAAGGCTGCATCAACGATGCCAAGTGCATGCGCTACATGCTCGTCAATAAGTTCAAATACCCCGAGTCCTGCATCCTCATGCTCACTGGTACGGGCCCCTTTCTTATTCGATTTTAGGTTTATCTGCAAATCATTGCTGTTCTTGCTGCTTCATCATGTTTGCCAGCGTCCACCTTTCTTATTGGGTTTTGTTTAGTAGGTTACTTAAGGTCTGGTTAGGCCTCTCACTTTTTGCTTTGTTCGATGACTAACTCTATAATTAGAGCAGTCTAAGGTTTCCTCGCTATAGCTTTTCTGTTTGCTTAGGATCCCAAAAGATCAAGAATTGTTATTTAAAGCTATGAATACTACGATTCTCCATCTCAAAACCTGGGAGTGTAATTCTTGTCATAAAGGTTAGGCAGGATGGCCAGGACAAGAAAACTAGATGAAAGAACTAAGATCACAGAACCTCGCTCCCGAAAAACCTTAGAAATTTGAGGCAAATATCCAAATTAGATCAAGCAGCACCTTAGAAGATATCTATGAAAGCTTCCTGTCATCTTTGAATATATAGCAAGGAAAAACTGAGATTTGTTGCAGTTTATGCGTTTTTGCAGTCGAATTCTGTTCAAGTGGATGTGTTCTTGTTTCAGCAGCTCTCTTTAAATTTTATTCTTTTTAACATGCCCGTGAATTTTCTTTTCATTATTGGTTGATTAACATGTCCACTCTTAAAGAACACATTAGAAGGGTAAAAACCATATTAGACTTGCACCATGCTGAGCTTATACAATGTAAAGTATACGATCTTCCAACATCCCATGTATATAGCAAATGTGAATATAATAGCAAATGTAATGCATGTTGGTAACTTGCTATTACATGTAGGTCCAGTTAAGTTGTTCATTGTACGCAGTAAGTACAATTGTAGCTTCCTACATCCTGATTGTTTCCGTTAATCATTTAGTGCCTTTATCCCATCAACATGGGATACTCCATTAATATAGCTGAAGGATTTTACCATAATTTTTTTCTATGGTCACTTGTCTACATGACACCATAGTCTATGAACTTGTATTTCAGTTATTCCCTTCAATATTTTAAGGAAATTATCAACCTTTACATTGATGGATACACTTCAAATTCATCTAATAAATGCAACTTACATATTTTTGTGATTTTATGTATTTTGATTAATTTTATTAGTTAAATGGGGATAATTCAGGGGTATAGACGTGATTCAGAACCAACAACATGATATTGTGACTCAGAGGTGAAGTTATGCATCAGATTCACTGATTCTTATGAAGAAAACACACACGTAGGCAAGATTCATTTTGGAACAGTTGAGTGTCCTAGGCATTTAGTTTTTTGTATGCAGCAGCATCATCATCATCCAAGCCTTGTCCCAACAAAATGTGTCAGCTACATGAGTTATCTTGTGCAATATCTAGGAATATACGTATCCAATAACTATTTAATATTGAGAACATAAAAAATGCACTTCATTGAATCAATGATTTCTGGTCCTTAATGAATTAGTTATTTTGTTAAAACCATGAAGAGATAGCATTCTTCAATGGATAGTTAAGTGAAAAGTTGGTAAAATTTTCTTCTGGCTGATGGATAATGCTTGCATAATATCATTTTCCCTTAGGATAATATAACAATATATTTCTGGTATATTAGTTTGAATTGGATGTCTTATAGGCTAGTTGCTAAAATGTACAGAAACTATGAATTTTTAATAACAATTTCAAAATTTTCCCATTGGGTTGGTATTTTATTTATTTGAATCATACATTTCAATGTTGTGTGTGTCATAGTTGTTTTTTATTTCAAAAGGTGTATCATATTGTTAATTTTCAATTTGCAAATGTCCATAACTACCCAGTTATTGAATTGTCAAGTTATTCTCCTTCCTTTTTCAATAATAAATTGAAGCTGAGACAGGCTGATGCGCTATCAGCTGAGCTATAATGCTATTGGTGGCCTATCAAGCATTTATATACACATTTATCCAAATTTTTATTTGAACATACAAAATTTTCTGCTTGCACTCAAATTCTGTCCCATTATTTTGTTCCATGTTATAGGCATTAAGCACAGTTTGAGCTTACTGATGTTTCTTGTACGGTCGTTTGCAGAAGAGGAAAGAGATCCTTTGAGAATCCCAACAAAGCAAAATATGAGAATGGCACTTTATTGGCTAGTGCAGGGCTGTCAGCCAGGTGACTCTCTAGTGTTTCACTATTCCGGTCATGGTTCACAGCAAAGGAATTATACTGGTGAAGAAGTTGATGGATACGATGAAACTCTTCTTCCACTTGATTTTCAGACACAAGGAATGCTTGTTGACGATGAAATCAATACAACTATTGTTAGGCCTCTTCCTCATGGTGTAAGATTACATGCTATCATTGATGCCTGCCACAGTGGCACAGTGTTGGATTTGCCTTTTCTCTGTCGGTTAAACAGGTTTGTTTCACGCTTTCCTTTGGCATAGGATTGATTTTAGAACTTTAGGAGGATGTTTAATAAGTTTTAAGTACTTTGCCTAAAAATTAGAATAAGGGAGCGAATCAACATTTTACATTTGAATTTCTTTATTATAGTTTTTTTTCTAGGCTTTTTGTTTTTATAGAATTTGTTAATTGGGTTTTGCATTTTTGTTTGTTTCTTTAAGAAGTTGATAAATCCAGTGTTTTTCCCATGAGGGAACATGCTAAAACTCATGTGGAAGAATTATATTAGAATATGATTCAATGTCATGCAGTCTTTATAGGCTTCTGTTGCAAATAAGGTCAAATATCACTCATTCTAGATGATATTTGTTTCTGCTATTTTTGAAGAAGTAAGAAGATATAATTCACGGGAAAGCTGAGATTTACAGTACACGATCAAGGATCCATTGCATATGCAGAACATCCAAAATAGAGATCAACATAAAAGGTTCAATATAACAAAATAATCACCTTTATGGTACCAGTCTATGGCTAACGCCAATTTACAGTTTTGAATTTTGCCATTTTCAAGGACTTCTGCATCTGCATGTTGCATTCTTTTCTAATTACAAACACCACACATTTCATTTAAAGTTGGCTTTCACTTCATTGGAAATTTGACAGTTTCTATAACAACGTTGTCCTTGAGAACGTTGTTTGACACCCCAGGAATTTCCCAAGTAGATTCTGAATCAGGACGAAACACAAGAGGAATATGCCTCAACAACAAACAATCTTGAAACAGATGCCAACAAACAATGTGGTAGTGTTAGCATGCAAACTGAGCGGTGTTTCAAATCAAATGTGCACATTATCCTAACAAGCTCAATAGCACTCCCTTGCACCACTTGCATGGACACCGCGGGGACTACCAGTTGAACCCTCTAGATTCATCACTGCGTGCTGGTAGTTGGTGTCACGCTCTTACGAGCACATGCAACGTTCCATAGCACGTCCCATGACACACCCGGTTAAACACCCCAACATAGAGTTGAACTACGCAACCCTCCCAAGCAAGGTCCTACCGAGTGGGGTAATGAGGAAGGTTGTAGCCTCCTCTTACTAATGCATGGAACTGCCATGCCAGCATGGTTCTGAAGACACAAAGAGCGAAGGACTCTTTGGGCCTCCATGACCCCTAAACCGTGGGGAAGGTAGTAGGCCACCACCAACCCCTACTACCTCTCTTGCAATCCTCCCCCGCTTAAAATGAGTGACGACCTTAGAGCATAGCCTTGGTAAAACCCACGAGGCAGCTACACCAAAATTGAGGGAGGGTTCCGTCAATTTTGGGGAAGTAAGCTCATGCTATTCTGAGTCAAGTCTGAAAGGTCCTTAGGTTCTAGAAGGTCCAACTGCTAGGGCCTAAGGCCTTAAAAAGCATTTTTGTTGAACTCGATTGTCTTCCTAAGATCCGAACCCATTATAGCCATCTGACACCCAAGTCAAGAGTGTTACCCTTCAAGACTTGGCCTATCCATCCTTCCACATTTGGCCTGAAATGTAAGACTATGGAAGGACGTCAAGTGGTTTGTCATTGTGACATGATAGAACACATCGACCTAGGCATGTATGAGTCCCAAGGCATCCCCCAACTCGTTTGTATCCAAAGGTCTAGGGGTCTCAAGTTCAACATAGCTCTTTTTCTATTTGAAACTTAAGCGCCATCGCCTATAGAGCACTTCGAAAGGCTCTAGGCATCTTCCTCCCCTATTTGAGGCAGGCCCTCATAGGAATTCACTCTTGGATCCTACGAGACACCACATGCCATGCCTCTTTTTTTTATGGGAGGTTTCTCCATCCATCATTGGAGCAGCCAAGGTGGGAGGTCAATTGCTTGCTCTTGAGAGAAGTCCAAGATCAAGGTTTTCGAGGACCTTAAATGCTCCAATGGTTCCCAACTATCATTTGAGTCGGGACAGTGTTTCTAGTGGACGAGAAATTCCACTTTCAAATCTGCACCATGGTCAGTGGTTCGGAAGTTTTGGATGCAGTCTGCTCTCTTTCCCTGTATCGATTGTATACAAGGTCATTCTTGTATCGAGAGACTTCTTTCTGGATAAGGGAACCCATCAGGCAGTAGCTTCAGCATATTGACATGAAAAATTGGATGGACTTTATCCATATTGATAGGTAACCGAAGCTTATATGTCACAAGGTTAATCTTATCGATGATCTGGAAGGAACCATCATATTGCCTCATCAATTTGGAGGTAGTTCCCTATTTCGATTTAAACTAACACGGGTCCAATTTTAAGAGAACCCAATCTCCCACCTTGAATTCACGGTGTTGGTGTTTTCAATCAACATACTTTTTCATATGCTGCACCACCCTCTCTAGATGACGTTTTGTTGTTTCAATGTTTTCACACCACACCTTCAAGAATTCATTGGCCGAGGAATGTGACCCTATAATGAAGGGGAGACCATGTGAGGGGTAATGGGCTACCTTCCCATTACCAGTTCTGCAGGAGAAAACCCAATAGTTGATGACTTCTAGATGTTGTAACTTAGTTGAGCAATTCCCAATAGAACAAGCCAATTCTTTTGATCATTGCGAACATAATGTCAGAGGTACTCTTTGAGTACATGGTTCATCTGTTCTATTTAGCCATTTGTTTGTGGATGAAAACTTGTTGATAATTTGAGGGTGGTACCCATCATGCCAAAGAAGGCTGGCTAGAAGGCACTCATAAATCGGGGATCACGATATGATACAATGCTCATAGGTAACTCGAAATATCGGACCACCTTGTCAAAATAACATGTTGTAGTGTCCTTAGTTGGGCATTGAGATGGGCAGGGAATAAATATGGCAAACTTGGAAAATTTGTCCACCAGTACAATGATGTTGCTTAAGCCTTGAACATTCAATAGTCCTGTGATGAAATCCATAGTCATCATAACCCATGGAAATGGAGGGATTTCCAAGGGGAGCAGAAGTCCACCTGGATGCTCTGTAGAACCTTTGTCCTATTGACACACCAAACACTTCTGAACATAAGAAATCACATCTCGATACATTTTTGGCCAGAAGAAGGTTCTCTTGATAAGTGCCAAGGTTCTTTGTTGTCTAGGGTGCCTAGCCCACTGTGTGTCGTGGCATTCTCGGATTATCTCCTTACGAAGGCCATCCCAATCTAGGACACATATTCGATTGTCACGAAACCAAAGTAGGCCATCCCTTATTTTGAATTGTAGAGCTTGCCTAGTTTCTATCAATTGCATCAGATCAATGGCATGAGGGTCCTTTTTTAGACCATCTTGAATTCAAGTTAACAACACTTCGTCGCACTGAACAAGTGAAGTTTGTGGCCCAATGATAGAAAAGGGCTGGGAGGTAGGTTGAGGACGGCGACTCAACGCGTCTGCCACCATGTTCTCCTTACTAGGGCAGTAGGTTAGTTGCAGGTCAAATTCAGAAAGCATAGTTAACCATCATGCCTATTTGGGCCTCAACTTCGTTTGATTTAGTAGATAACTAGTGGCTAGATTATCAGTCTTTACATGGACATGACTTCCCAACAAGTAGTGTTTCCACGCTCTCAAGCAATGAACAATAGCAAATGTTTCTTTCTCATAGACTAGCCATCCTTGCTCCACTTGATTCAACTTTCGAGACTCATAAGTGACAGGATGACCTTCCTATAGCAACATGCCACTAATTGCATCTTCATTGGCATCAATATAAACCTCAAAAGATTTTGAGAAATCTGGCAATGCCAACACCAGATGAGAGGTTAAAGCTTCTTTGATTCTGTTGAAGGCTTGCTTACAATTTGAATCCCACTACCATGGGACTTCTTTCTTTTGCAAATTGGTGAGGGGAGCAGCAAAACCTAAGAAATTTCTGATGAATTTACAATAGAAGCTAGCTAACCCCATAAATTGTTTGATGTCATGAACATTAGTAGGAGCGGGCCATTGGCATACAACCTCCACCTTTTTCGGATTCGGCTTCACCTATCCATGCCCTACGAGATGTCTTAAAAATTTTAGCTATGTACAACATAATTCACATTTCTCTTTCTTAATGTATAGCTTATTTTCCTATAGCTTCTGAAGGACTAACTGCAGGTGGAGGGCATGTTTCTCTATGGTCTAGCTATATGTTAAGATATCGTCAAGATAGACAATCACAAATTTATCTAGGAATGGTCAAAATATCTCATTCATCAATGTACAAAAGATAGCTGGTGCATTGCAGAGCCTAAAGGGCATCACTGTCCACTTGTATGACCCATATCGAGTTACACATGCAGTTTTTTCTTCATCCCCATTTGCGATGCAAACCTGATAGTACCCTTGCTGAAGGTCTAGCTGGGTGAAATAACAGGCCCTTGCCAATTGATCGAACAAGTCTGAAATAAGTGGTACTGGGTAGTTGTTCTTGATGGTATGTTTATTCAATAGCTTGTAGTCACAACAGAGATGTAGCATTCCATCCTCCTTTGTGACAAACAACATTGGTGCCCCATAAGAAGATTTTGAGGGATGAATGTATCCTTTGGACATCAGGCTCTTAAGTTGTTTTTTCAATTCCCCCAATTTTGGACCTGTTAACCAATATGGTCTTTGGATAGGTGGGTCAATACCTGGCTGCAATTCTATTTTATGATCTACGGCCCTTCGTGATGGCAGACTTCCTGGCAACTCATGTGGCATCACATCTTTAAAACTATCCAACACCTCTGCTACGTGTGGGTCAATGCTTGTTGGAGATCCACAAGCCTTAGAAGGATCTCTTGTTTGCATTGCTAGTAGAAATTTTCTTGGGGGATCCCTGGCCAAACATTTCATCACCATTGGAGACACAATTTGGGGGCTAAAGCCCTCATCCTTTCTGATCTATGCCCCATGAGTTTGAACTATGCAAGGTGAGTTTTCCTGTGAAATAAAGATCAAGTCTAGGTGTGGAGCAGTGAAAACTTTGGCCTTGCGTAAAAATTTTTGCCCCAATATAACCTTAAAGGAGTCCATATCTAGGATTGAGAAATTTAGAACTCCTTGCCATGATCCTATTTGAACTGGGACACTGCGACACACCCCAATGCACCGAAGAGGTCTGAACTTGGCAAGTTTGCAGGAGGCTTGGGCTGGTTCCATTTTTAGCTGCAAGTCTCTTACCAAGGGTAGAACCATGTAATTGTGGCTAGCCCCATTATCAATGAGGGTACTTATCTGACTTGAGCTCATAGTGATTGGGCCCAATTGAACCTGATGTAAATGATCAAGTTTAGCATTTTGAGAGCTTCCAGTTCCTGACCTCAGTGTAACCATATCAGACAACTCTATCATAATAGCTAATCTTCGCTATTCCACAAAAGTGCTTCCATCTGTAATCTGAAGGCATGGGTCAAGGTGATAATCGAGAGCCATTAGTTGCCTCCCTGGAGGCTACCCTTGCTTATTTTTTGTCCTTCTTGAGCTCAAGGGGCAATTTCTCGCTAGGTGGTTCCCTTGACACAAGAAGCATTGAATTGGCCCCTTAAAGAGACCTCCTAAAAATTGTTTCTTCTTGGCCCTAGGTTGCCACTTGCTCCCTGTATCTTTATGTTTTTGTTGGGAGTCTTGGTTTCCTGGAGGACCACCCATCAAACAATTGCCTTGCTGAATTGATTTGAATGTGTTTCCACCTTTGATGGAATCTGTATCTATTTTTTGAGAGTGGGAGGGCGTTACATGCTTTCGCTTCCCATGCTTACCCTTGTTTGGCTTTGTTGCCTTGAAGTCAAGAAAAGTGCTAGCAGCAATGATAGCCTCCGTGAGTGTGTCAATGCCTCTTCAATGTAGTTCCATCTATGTCCACAGCGGCAACCCATTTACAAACTTGAAGAAGCGATCCCGATCTCCCATATCGGGAATCAGCAACATAAGCTCTTGGAAGCTATTGATATAATTTCCTGAATGTTTGAGGGACTCCAGCTTGGTTCTAGCTACCCACTCAAAGTTCCGTGGGCAGAACTGTTTGATCAATGCAACCTTAAATCTATCCCAAGTGTGTACCTTTTCTGTAGCATTACCCTTTTCTTGAGCACGGAGGAGGCTAAGCCACCATAGCTTAGCACTTCCTATGAGCTACTAAGATGCTGTGGAGACCTTTTGGGCTACAGGAACACCCCTAGTATTCATGTACATCTCCACATCATGGAGAAAGGTATCAATTTTAGCATCACTCCTCTCACCATCATAAAAACTCAGTTCTCTAGCTTTAATACAAGCCATTGCTACTGGCTCTTCTTCCAAGCATCCTGCCAAGGAGGATTTTAGGATGGAATTTTCAATTTTCGAATCAGATAGCTCCTAATTTACCCCCACCAGGGCATCCTCCAGAACTTTCACTCATCTAATTAGGTCCTCAACCAGAAATGCTTTTGTTTGTGCCTCCTCCAAGGATCCGAATAGATCCTTGTAGAGGTTAAGCATATGATCCAGACGACCTTCCAAGATCAAAACCTTAGTGATGAGTGGCGAGGTACCCCTACACTCAACCATACGAATACGAGCGTGCATGCGCGATCCGGTCAAACTCCGCAGACTAAATGCCTTAACACCACAAGAAACACTTGGGGTTAATCATTCGTTGTCTTCCCAGGCTTGCTTGCAAGTGTCACGGTGTATGGTTAAGCAAGTCTGAGGTATGTGATTTTTTTGGTATTTTTCGGTTTATCTTCTATGCTATCAGGGGAAAGGGTTGAGAAACTAACTAACTCTAACTAATGTCCTAAGTCTAAATTAACTAGCGTCAGCATCCGTTCCCACTTACCGGACACACCCTGAACTATGCAACTGTGGCTTACCAAACGCTAATCGTTACTGGGATCACCACA
>MNCI01021413.1:466843-496925 GCA_015680685.1 Gnetum montanum
GAGGGAAAGGTAGTATGAATAATGTAAGGTCCTTCCCACAAGGTCTGAAACTTCGTACGTTGGGGTACATGTGTGGGGTTCCAGTAAAGAACCTTATCTCCTGGTTTATATCTAAGCCTCCGGATCCTTAGGTCATGCCGTTGTTTACTGTGTGCTTTGTGCAACTCATTTAACGACAGGGCAACCAATCGATTCTCGTCTAACACATTCAAAGTTGCCAACCGTTGTTTGTGTGCTAGGTCAAGATCCAGGTGAAGTTCACAAGCCATGGACAGTGTATGAAGCTCACTTTGTATAGGCAGTTTTGGAAGTTTCCCGTACACTAGCTCATAGGGAGAATATCCTGTAGGGAGTTTCCAAGTGGAACGATACGCCCAAAGAGCGTCATTCAATTTCGTGCTCCAGTCTCGCCTAAATTTGCTAATCGTTCGTGTTAATATTCTAGTAATCTTCCTATTAGTAACTTCAGCTTGGCCATTAGCTTGGGGATGGTAAGGTGTGGTCAGTTTAAGCGTTGCATCAACTTTCTAAAGGTTGCACCTGTAAAATGCGTTCCATTGTCGGAAATAAGTGCATGTGGCACACCAAATTTGTTAACGATTTGTTGCTGTACAAATCGGGCAACTGTAGATGATGTGCAATCTGTTACAGCAACTGCTTCAGCCCATTTGGTTAAGTAATCCACAACAACGATTATATATGCTTTTCTGTTGGACATTGGTGTAATTGGTCCCATGAAATCAATCCCCCAAATGTCAAAGGGTTCCAAAGGTTGAATCCATTGTTGTGGACCCTCCATCCTAGCAGTCATTCCCCCATCACGTTGGCAGCGCTCACAGGATTGAGCAAAATGATGGGCATCCCGAAATAGCGTTGGCCAATAATATCCTGCAAGCAGGATTTTAGTGGCCGTTCGTCTCCCAGCATAATGACCCCCACAAGGGCCCTCATGAGCATCCTGGAGGACTTTTAATTGATCTTGATCGGGAACACACCATTGAACTAGGCCATTAGAGCAGACTTTATAGAGTTGTCCCCCAATTTCCATGAAGTATTTGAGGTTGTGAAGAAACCGTTGTTTCTTCCTAAAGTCTAACTTCTGCGGCATTTGTTGGGAAGTAAGATAAGTGAGAATGCTGTTATACCAATTTACGTCCGTGGGTTGATTATTTATCACACCAGCAAAGAGGGTTTCATCAGGAAAATGGTCAGATACCGTGTATTCGTCCTCTTTGTTGTCCCATCGCAACCGAGATAGGTGATCGGCGACGACGTTCTCGGTGCCCTTGCGGTCTACAATAGTTAAATCGAACTCCTGAAGAATCACCAGCCAACGTATGATACGTGGGCTAACCATTGGCTTATTCATAAGGAACCTAATTGCACTATGATCTGTGTGGATATATACCTTGTAACCCAATACATAGTGTCTAAACTTATCCAGTGCAAACACAACAACCATTAATTCTTTTTCTGTAGTTGTGTAGTTAAGTTGTGCACCGGTAATACTTTTACTGGCACAATGGATGTAATAAGGTCGTTTTTGTTCATCTAATTGTGTTAGTACAGCTCCTAAAGCATAATTGGATGCATCGGTCATGATATGGAATGGTCTGGACCAGTCGGGTGCTTGTAGAATGGGAGTTTCCACAAGCCTCTGTTTGAGAGCTTGGAATGCTTGTTCACACTCCCTGGTCCATTCAAATGGTGCATCTTTCTTTGTTAATTCTACCAACGGTTTGGCAACTTTTGAAAAGTTCGCAATAAACCTCCTGTAGTAGCCAGTGTGTCCAAGGAATGACCTCACGTCTTTAACGGTTTCTGGTTGTCGGGTAATTCCTTGGATGACTTTAATTTTTTCTGGGTCAACTTCGATTCCTGATTGTGAAATTTTGTGCCCCAACACGATGCCCTCTTGAACCATCAAATGGCTCTTTTGCCAGTTGAGCTTAAGGTTGGTTTCAACACATCGTTTCAATACTTGCTCTAACCGGTTGAGGGCTTGATCAAAGCTCGTTCCATAGGTGGAGAAGTCGTCCATGAAGACTTCTACTCCATTGCCTATTTGTTGTTGAAAAATACTTAGAACTAAGCGTTGGAACGTGGCAGGTGCATTACACAAGCCAAAAGGCATTTGTTTATATGCGAACGTTCCCCAAGGACTGGTGAACGTTGTTTTGGCTTGGTCTTCTGGTGCAATGCGTATTTGGTTGTACCCGCTATATCCATCCAGAAAACTGTAATAGCGATGCCCTGCTATAGTGTCTAAGACTTGGTCCACAAATGGCAGTGGGAAGTGGTCTTTGAAGGTTGCCATATTTAACAGCCTAAAATCTATACATACCCTCCATTTACCTCCCTTTTTCGGTACGATGACAAGAGGGCTAACCCATTCGTTGTCAGCGATAGGGTAAATGAACCCGGCCTTGAGAAGCTGTTCTAGTTCTTCCTTAACAATTTGTTTTAGTTTTGGGTTCAATCGCCTCTGGGGTTGTTTGCGAGGTTTCATAGAAGGGTTTGTATAAATCCTATGTTGGCATATCCGAGGATCTATTCCAGTTAGTTCAGGATACGACCAAGCAAAGGCGGCTGACCACTTGTTTATCACCCTTAGCAAACTTTCTTTTTGCGTGGACATGAGCTTTGCGTTGATGATCACCGATTTTCTGTTTTTGAGGGTCACATATTCCAAACTGGTGGGTAACGGTTTCAACTCTAGGGGTTCTTGTTTAAACTCCTCAGGAATCTCCAACTTCCCCCAATTAATATTTTCGAAGCTAAGGGCTGGAAGTTGGCAGAAAACTTGCTCCAATATGTCTACGCTTTCAAGGTAAGCACTAGTTATTCCCTCAGCTAGTTCCATGCAGGTAGTTGGTCTGCTATCTTTATCAGCCATCAACCACTGGATGTCTTCTCATTGTGTGGTTGTTGTATATAGGCACTTCTGTATATTAATGTCCTGTGCACATTGATTCCATGCAGGCAATGTTAAACTTCGCATTACCCATGATTTCTGCACGCAATGACACCCTGTGTCACTATATGCGATGCATGGAACCCTTTTCCTCTCAATTTTCCCAAATGTATTTGTCTTGGATATTTCTAGGGAAAGGTTACGAATGCCTAAGCGGGCGTCGATTGTGTTTAGCCATGCCCTCCCCATGATAATTGGGAAATCCCCTTTGTCATTATTTATTTCGATCACTAGGAAATCGGCTGGATATGACCACCCACCGACAGTTGTAACGATGTCTTCAACCTGTCCCAGAGGAACAGTGATGGACTGGTCAGCCAGTTCAAGGCGAACATTGCTCTTCTTGAGTGGAGGCAGGTTCCAGGTCTTATATAATTTTTGTGAGATTAAGTTAACACCGGAACCTGAATCAAGGAGAGCCTTATGGGGTTCATTCCCAGCGACTTGAAGGTAAACTAAGGGGACTCCTGGATCTGATAATTTCTTTAGAAGGTGGCCAACTTTGATCCAGTCAGTTACTGTATGCGTTAACATAACTGTGTGCATTGGACGTGATTTTGCTGCTGGAAGATTTCCCGAAACTATGTTAGGTGTGGGATTGTTATGAGGCTCAACTGCTTGTGAGGGCGGAGGCTTAGTTGGATTGTTGGTCCTAAGGAAGGATCTTTTTGGTGAACGATTGTTAGAACCAACTAAGGTTGAAGGTTTAGGGGCCCTCGCAATGTTGGGTTGTGTCGCAGCTGAGTAGGATTTACTCTGGGCTTTGTTGGGGCAGTGGATGGTGCAGCTGTAGATGCAAGAGATGCGGATGAACTTGGAGGATATCGTGGGTATGGGACGTTCTTGAAGGAGGGGGAGTCTGAAAATACTCCTGAACTTGGTAGTAACATGGAGGTTTTATGTGACCTGTAAAGCTACTTGGAGGAACTAGCTGCTGCACATAATATTTATGAGAATCAGGCTGCCGGTATGGGTATTGATGTGTTGGCAGTGGCATCCCCCACGACTGTAGGTATTGCCATTGCTGATGTTGTCCAATGGGCTGTGGAGACGTTCCACTTGGATAATATGTTAAGGGTTGGTGGACCTGCCTTGGGTTACCTTGTGGATAAGGTAACCTTCGGGGTGTTTGCCGTTGATTAAGTCTTGGATTTAATGCATACACCCCAGACTCCTGCAGATGTGAGATAATTGGACAACATCCCTTAGGATGGTCATAGTAGCAGACCTCACATCCACTATCATCGTCTGAATCAGAATTTACAGCCACATCGAAGTTAGTGATTTTTCCCTTACCCTTGTTATGTGCAGGGCTTAAATCTCTCCACTTTTTCTTTCCTTTGTCACTACTTTGCTCAACCTTAGACGCTTCTACAATTTTCAAGATTGTTTCTATTCGTGAGTCTAAGGAATCCTACATTTGGTCTACCTTAGCCGATACCTCGGTTGTTAACTTTTTGATCGGCACGGTTTTCTGGTTCACCAACTCTTCGAGTGGTGACTCATCCTCCTCATCACAGAATTTCACTCCCTTCTTGCGAAGGGAGGGATCGCGGTTGTATTCTTCCACACTTTCTCTCTTCCGTAGCTCACCCTCTTCTTGCGCTACTTGTTCCAACAAGCTTTCAACTTCATGGGCTCTTAGTTGGGAGAGTCTCCCTTGGGCGTAAGTCCCAAGAGTTCTTCGCGTTTCATTTCTTAGCCCATCCACGATGTGGCGAAGTTGAGCCCGCTTAGCGTACCCATGGCCCGGGCAACGATGTAGCAGTGTATAGTAACGGGCCATGGCAGCATCCAAGGGTTCATGAGTACCTTGTTTCCAGCCTTGGATCTGCTTACGCAAATTGGACACTCTGGAGTACGTCTGATATTTGTTGTTGAACAATTCAAGCATCGTACTCCACCTCCTAATGGTTTCCGGTTCTAAGGACCGGTACCAGCTCTCTACTTCTTTGGTGAGTGTCCTTGGGAACAACTTAAGCTTATGCCACTCACTATCAATGTTCTGCAAGGCACAGGCATCGTGGAATGCCTGCAAATGATTTTGCGGATTAGCATTGTATCCCCCTTCAAACCGTGGGATATTGTTCATGTCTAATCGCTTGATCCGACTGTCCTTTAAATGCCTTGTGGGAATCCTAACTGCCTCTGTTATGTCAAGCATACTTCGGGTTGCAAGTAGGGGCTCGTCATGATCATTTCTTTCATGACGTTTATGATGTCTCCGTGGTGGTTCCCTACTCTCCCTACGTCCTTGCCCTTGTCCTAACTCCTCTTGACCTTCTTGTCGAGGTATTTCGTCTTCCCTTTTACTTTTACTCTCTCTGTTATGCTCACGATGGTTGCGCCCAGATGTGGAAGGAGAGTGTGAATGGTGAGATGAAGGAGAAGAAAAAGGAGATCCATCACCGTGGTGATGTTTCTTACCTTCTCTTCGGCTGCTTCAGCCCTGATCGTCGTAACGATTTAAGTGTCTGTCCTTAGTGTGAGTAGTTGTTCCTACTGTGAACAGCTGGTGCTCATGGTGATTAGAGCCTGTAGCATGTACAGTTGATCGAAGGCCCTAATGCTTTACCTCTCCACCAAAGTGAGGAGGAGGAACATCATTTTCTAAGAAACCCATTGTGAGGGGTTCCTCGTCTCCTATTTCACTAATGACATGGGGAACCTTGCCCTTCAACAGTGAATGTTGGCTCTCCTGCCTTGCGTCCCGAATACGTTGGGCATTTGTGGGATGATAATCCCTTATGTTATAATCATCCAAAACGTATTCTGCAATCAGTTCTTGCATGCCAGTCTGTGCTAAGGCACGGAAAAGCATGGTAGGGGCAGATCTATCTAGGGGTAACACAATGTTACCTTGCAAAATCTCTCCATCGCAGTTGTTCATCTTGATGAAAAATAAAAGTAAAGTCAGGGACATGCTCATCAAGATGAGTATATGTGACCTTGGATTGTTTAGGACCTGGCTGATCTGAGTTATGCGTATGAGGCTGACTGTCTCCTATATTGCCCTTAGGTGAGTTAATTTCATGAGAAGAAGCCATCCTAATGGGGTGCTGTTTTACCGTTAATTATGTTCTTAAGTAACTGATTAACCCTAAGGTTCATTAGAGCTCACAACGATGTGAGTGATATCCCTTATGTTCAATTGGCGTAAAAAACACTTAGTCCCCGGCAACGGCACCAATGCTGAGTGGCGAGGTACCCCTACACTCAACCATACGAATACGAGCGTGTACGCGCGATCCAGTCGAACTCCGCAGACTAAATGCCTTAACGCCACAAGAAACACTTGGGGTTAATCGTTCGTTGTCTTCCCAGGCTTGCTTGTATGTGTCACGGTGTATGGTTAAGCAAGTCTGAGGTATATGATTTTTTTGGTATTTTTCAGTTTATCTCCTAAGCTATGAGGGAAAGGGTTGAGAAACTAACTAACTCTAACTAATGTCCTAAGTCTAAATTAACTAGCGTCAGCATCCGTTCCCACTTACCGGACACACCCTGAACTATGCAACTGTGGTTACCAAACGCTAATCGTTACTGGGATCACCACACGTAACGCAAGTGCTCGAAGTGGTCGTACTGAGGCACCTATTTAGCTTAAGTGTGATAAGCAGCCGATTCCTTGGCTAGCCGTACACACCCGTGGATGCTCGTAGCCAAGTCGTACTTATCACACGTTCTAGCCTAGTGATGAGTAGCCGATTCCTTAACTAACCATACACATTGGACTACCACTGGGATTACCAAGCGCAGATCTTGGAATACGCTACTGGGTTACCAAGCAGCCAATGCTCGTAGTTAAGTCGTACTCACGCGTTGCGACGAGCAGCCGTTTCCTTGATTAGCCGTACACATCCGTAGATGCTCGTAATCAAGTCGTACTCGTACGCACTAGGAAAGCAATAAATAACAATAAAATAAAACCATGTACTGCAAGGTTTATCCAATCAAATTTGTCTTTATTGCCGTACACAACTTGTGTTCAGGTTACAAAGTTGCTCGAATAAAGAGCCGTTCACTCTAGGACTCCTACTGCGGGCACATGGGAAAAATTCTAACTCTGGAGGGATCAAACTGCCAGAGCTTCGCTACTTCTAGCCAGGATTGGGAAATAAGGAGAGTGCCACCTCTTATTTATAGATATGGTGGCGGACCGCGATATCGCGTACGCGATATCGCAGGGAAAGACGCGATATCGCGGCACTATGCATGTCGCGTCTCATCACCTATGAAACATGTTTCAAGACAATATGTTAATTATTAGTTTGCGAGCAAAGTCTATTACATGTTTCCTTTCATTTAGTTTTACCAACCAGTTTATTAGTTTGTTCTATCTACTAGTTCCATAGTTCAATTATTTAATATTTATATGATAATTTATTTAAAATTATTATAAGTAAAAGTTTTTTATGATTTTTAAAAAAATGTTCACAGTAACTTATGTTTATTCATTCAAATTATCCATGATTGTTAAGTGATGTAGTGCAGATGCACAGTTAAATGTGAGTTAAGTTCAATGCTTAATGAAACATGACAGAGCAATCATGTGGAGCTCATACCCAAATTTTCTGCACATGAAGAATTAAGGATGAAATTCATACTTTCCCTAGTGAGCTTGGTGCGATTTTGTACAATGGGAACGTAGTCCATTACAAATTTTTTAAAAAGTGAATGAATTTGATGAATAAAAAAGCCAATGACAAGTTCACTCATTCTCCTAGAGCTATGCTTACCTACATTAATTAGTATGATTCTGCTATCCTTACAATGGGTAATTAAGGCTGCATGAACTTTTTGTGTGTTGGGGGCATGAGAGTCTTCTTGAACATCATTAACAAGAAACTACTAAAAGCATCGTATCTCATTGCTGATAATTAACAAACTTCCATTAAAATTTACACAACTCAACCTCTAAAACATCAAATAATATTATAAAAAATTAACATATCTAATACAAATCATAAACTAATTGCAACCCATAACGAATCTACATACCATTAATGCAAATTAGGTACACTCCATATTGAAGTGTATTTAAGTTGTCAGAGATTTTTAAAAGTTAAAAAAAGAGAAAGAAAAGGAAAACTTTTAAGCTGGACCCAAAAAAAGGTTAAGCACGTTAGCGTGGGTCAGGAGAGAGCGCCTTCCTTTATCAGACAACCTTAGTGGCCTCACCATGGTGTATTGCCGTATGTATTATTGAGCGTCTCATTATTGATTTTACAAAAACTTGTGTGTTTACGCGAAGAAAAAACGCGAGCTTAGATTAATGCCATCGTGGACCAAACATGAGGTTTACTTCAGCTTTCCAATAACGCACGCAATATGGGAGCACTTTTGTATGGATAAAATATATATAATTCATCCCAAACAAACATCTTAAAAGAAGCCGCAGCCCCTGAATCTAAAGCTGGATACAGCTTAGAACAAAATGCAAGGCCATATCTGAAATGTCTTTTGATCCAAAATTTAAGGTAACTTAAGAACTGGGCCAGATGGTCAAATCTCCAAAATCCCACAAAAATGCAACAAAGCAGATGAGATGCCCATGGCCATGTGGAAACATCATGATCATGATCATGAGCATCATTTAAACCTCTGAACTTTTACAGCGAATCTAAGAATGGCTAGCAATTCACACGAGTAAAGCAAGGTCTGTAAATCAGGGACCGACCTCATACGTTACTTTGATTACCGACCTCGTAGATTACTTTGTTTTTGGGTCTTGCGTTGTTGCTTGAACTGTAGTGCATGAGACCCACAATCCCAGAAAGCGATTCAGTGGCAGGCGCAGGAGCGACGGCACCGTTCATGGTTATTCCACCGTTTTTTACAGACAAGGAATGACTCTGCTCTTACGTAGCCGTGTTAAGGATAACGTTACCCGGGAATAAAGACAACCCGCAACTTATAACAGAAAATGTGGAAAAGGGAAGAATGGTAAAAGACTAAGCCCATATATTTGGATGGTAAGTGTGTGTGTATAGAAGCATCTGGTTTCGGATCTGTGCATCAGAGTGTTTTTTTGGGTAAGCCAAGATGTTGAAATTCAGAATGTTGTTGCTGCCGGTGGCAGTTCCAGTTGTGTCCGTGGCTGCACTGCTGTATCAGTCATTAAGATATGCATTCTCTCCTTCCTCCAACTCTTCTTTTTCTTCTGCTGCTGCTGTTTCTGCTTTGGTATCTGTAATAAGGCCTGGCTATGCTTTCTTGCTTGTCAATTTCATTGTCATTGTGCTGCTGAAATTCCCCTCCGCCTTGTCTGGAAAGTCCCAGGAGCAGGAAAGTCACAGCTGCTGTCAAATTCAGTATTTTCAGAGAAATCAGGAAATAATTCATGCCCACAGAGTTGTTGCAGCCAATCTTCCTGTCCTAGATGAAAAACAGGAACTAGAAGTTGATGAGGAGGAAGAAGAGGCAGATTTTTCCTATCCTGCAATCTCTTTTGGAACAAAACAGGAACCAAAAGTTCAGGAAGTGCAGGATTCTAGTTGTTCTGTAATTTCTTTTGGGATGAAGCAGGAAGAGGAACAAATCAACGTGGAAGAGCATGATTCTTGTTATTTTGTAATTCCGTATAGCAGGAAACAGGAGAAGAAAGGAACTACAGAGGAAAAACATGATTCCTGTTATTCCGCAAGCTGCTGTAACATGGAAGAGGAGAAAATTATAGAGTTAGACTGCATCAAGCATGAAGATGAGCATGAGCATGATTCATTGGAATCAATTTGGGCCAAGATTTCAGAGATCAACACATCCAATCACGACAACAGCGAGCAACAGAAGAATCTGCAACTTCCTCCAATTATTCCTCCCACAAAACGAAGGACTGAAAAGAAGAACAAGAGAAACATCAAAAGTCCAGCACCGCCACCAGCAACATCCGAGGATGATCTGAGAAATAAGGTAGAGGCCTTCATCTCAAAGTTTAACGCAGATATTCAGCTTGAGAAACAGCAATCATATTTTAGATACATCGACATGCTTAACAGAGGAGCCTTCTGATTCCTGCATTATCAATCCAAAATCATGGTTGTTCCTATAGAATACTGATAAATTGTGTACATTGTACTGTAACGTTGTGCCAGTGATCTGTGAAAAATTTGCTGTAGATAAATCTTGTATAATGCTCACCTTAAAGTTTCTTCCCTCGGTTGCTTTGGAGGACCCAAATGTCTTTTAACATACCTTGTAAAGCAAGGCAGTTATACATTAATGTCATTTGCCATAATGATGTTTGGGTCACAGATATTTAGATTTTTTATCTGCGTTACTTTTGTACCGGCCTCCTCCGGAAGCTCGAATGACACCGATTTTCAGTTCCAGTTATGATGGTTGGTTGAAGAATTTTTTTTTTTGTCCATAGAATTTTGTCAGGCGTGTGGTTTGCATAAATCAAATTGGATGCTTAATGGTACGTGATTTCAACTCCGTTTGATTTTTATTTTTCTTTTCCTTTGAATAATCTAAGTTTCTTGAATCTGTGTGCTAGGCTTGTGTGGTTTATGAATTGGTGGCTGCATATCATTGGCATTAAGAGGTAATCCTTTTCAGACATCGATTGGAATCCAATTTCATTAACATTTTTGGACGATAACCAAACAGAAATTTGCTGGGTGAAGTTGTGAACAGCGACGCCTGTTTTCAAGTTTCTACGAGACTACTTTTGAGGTTGAGTCAACCAATTCATAATGGTTATTGAATTCGTAAGCACGTTACGGTGCGGCGATAGGTGCATAATGCTTTAAAAAGTTTGGTTCAGGCACAGTTTCTATGTTGCTCGATGTATAGGTTTTTAACTCGGTGGTAAATCACCTATTCGATTATTATTTATCGGATTAGAAATTTTGCCTATTCGAGGTAAGTTGGCACAACTTTTATAATAAATCTTATTTTTAGAGAGGAATCAATAGATTTAGGTATTATTTTTGTGACTTTTAAATATAACATAGCTTAACTTGTTCATTTACTGTCATTCTTGAAACATATTGACCCACATATTTCCTGACTATGTAAACACTAGCTTGAAGTATAACTTAAATAAATTATATCATGAAATGTAAAGTAAGAGTTTCAAATGACATTGAAATTTTATTACATTTATAAACATTAGATCTATTGGACAACTTTCTTAAAAATTAAACAGAAATTTTGCTATATTTATGAACTTTTGGGCTAAATTAAGTTCTAATCATTTATTTTATTTACTACTGTTGAATTTTTAAATATGATGTAATATAAAATGGGAGGGAGTGTTGAAGCCATAAGTAATTTGATTATAGTACACTTAAAAACATATAGTTAATATGATACTTTATAAAAATTTAAATTGAACATAATAATACTTTAATTATGATTTAAATATGATTCAAAATAACTTCTTACTCTAAGAATTGAGTTTGAAGTTAATAATATCTAACTAAGTAGTATTTAAAAAGTTTATAAATTACCTAATTTGTGAGCGATAAGTGAGCAAGTGAAACATCATTTGGTTACTTGGGCTTTAATCTTAAACATGTGAACTAGTGCTTGAAAAGAATGTTAAAGAAGGCGCTGGTTAGCTTACATGCTTTACACTCTTGAGATATGGGCCATACTTCACGAGTACTCGTCTCAAACAAAGGAAAAGAACGCTAAAAAGCCCAAGAAAAAGAGATTTGCTTAACAAGGTTGCCGAATCCCATGCATAAAACATGACTTTCTATCTTTTTATGATCAAAGTAAGAAATGACCAAACATTGAAGTACCCGTTAGAAGGCTGGATAATTCTACGATTGTCCTTGTCAAATCACGGTAAACAGTTGAGAGGTTGCAGAAAATCTGACAGCTTATAGCGTCGTTCCAAACCATTTTAAAACCAAAACATCACATAATCCATTGCGCGGGAAAAGTTACGAATACGCGCCAACACTGGTTATAAGATTCCAGGAACTGTTTGAATTCATCGCCAGTTCGCCGTGCAGAATTACGTTATTTCACGCGTTCAATTTGATCGAATTTGATGACCTAATGTCATGCCATGGAAAGGAAGCTTAGGCAATCTAACGTCCAGTTCAAATTTCCGAATAAACTGTCACTGTGGATCGCTTATACGATGCTTGGCGGTGGCTGGGTTCCAGCAATTAGGCACTGGCAGGTTAAAGATGATGCTATGCTTTTGAATCCCAAAAAACAAAAAAGGACCGGAATTGATTCACCGACGTGAGCATGATCTCTCAATGCCAAATAAACCCGGTACCACAGATTCATGCAATCGATCATCTAGCCAATTTGCTGCACCGAAATGAATTTTCTGAGCAAAACTCCAGGGCCAGTTACTGTCAAAGAATTTAGAGTTCCAAGAATTTGCAATTCGCAGACGAGAAGAAGCAAAATTGGTTGAGGAAGAAGGAAGAACGTTTTCAGGAGGAGAAGAAGGAAGAAGAAAAGATGTATCCAGGTTATCCAGCACCACGGATGTTTGTGAATTGCTCCAACTGCAAAACCCCTCTGCCATTGCCGCCAGAAGCAAAGTCGATCCGATGTGCTGTGTGTCATGCAGTTACAAACGTGGCAGCTCCTCGTGGGGCAACCGGCAATCCTTATCCTCCTCGATACCCACCTGCAAGTGCCCCTGTTTCCAACCCACAAACGTATGCCCCTGCTCCTCCTCCTTCACACGGCAGAAAGAAGGCTCTCATCGTAGGCATCTCGTACAGGTTTTCTCGCCATGAATTGAAAGGCTCCATCAACGATGCCAAGTGCATGCGCTACCTGCTCGTCAATAAGTTCAAATTCCCCGAGTCTTCCATCCTCATGCTCACCGGTATGGGACCTTTCTTGTTTGATTTTAAGCTTACCTACAAATTGCTGTTCGTGCGGCTTCATCATGTTTGCAAGCGTCCAGATTTCCGATTTCTTTTTTTTTCTTAAGTAGGTTATGATACTATTTCTGCATGCAGCTTTTCTGAAATTAGTCTCTGGTTAGGCCTCTCATTTTTTGCTTTGTTTGATGTCTAACTCTATATGCTAAGACTAGTGGAAGGTTTGCTCGGTTTAGTGTTACCTTTTGGGCCAAAAACTGTTGTTTAAAGCTATGAGTGCAGCTATTGTCCATCTCAAAACCTTGGAGTGTAATTCTTGTCATAAAGGTCAGGCAGGATAGCAAGGACGAGAAACTAGATAAAAGAAGTAAGATCACAGAGCTTCACTTCTGAAAAGCCTTAGCAATCTGATGCAAATATCCAAATTACATCAAGCAGCACCTTAGAAGATATTTCTGAAAGCTTCCTGTCATCTTTGAATTCATAGCAAGAAAACGTTGAGATTTGTTGCAGTATATGCGTTTTTGCAGTGGAATTCTGTTCAAGTGAATGTGTTCTTGGCACAGCACTTCTCCATAAATTTTATTTTTTTAACATGCTCGTGGGTTTTCTTTTCATTATTGGTTCATTAACATGTTCACTTTTAAAGAACATATTAGAAGGGGAAAACACAGATGTGTTGTATGGGGACCTCATCTGCTAGACTTATACTATGTTGAGCTGATACAATGTAAAATATACCATCTTCCAACATCCCATGTATAGCAAATGTGAATGTAATAGCAAGTGTGGTAACTTGCTATTACATGCAGGTCTAATTAAGCTATTCATTATACGCAGCAAGTGCAATGTAACTTACTGCATCCTTATTGTTTCCATTAATTATTTATTGCCCTTATCCCATCAACATGCAATAATCCATTAATATAGCTGAAGGATTGTACGGTGATTTTTTCTATTGCCACTTGTCTACCTGATACCATAGTCTACAACTTGTATTTCAATACTCCTTTTAATGATTTAAGGAAATTATCAGCCTATACATTGATGGATACCTTTCAACTTCATCTAATAACTGCAAATTGTATATATTTGTGATTTTGTATATTTTGATTAATTTTATTAGTTAAATGGGGATAATCAGGGCTATAGACGTGACTTAGAACCAACAACATGAAATTGTGATTCAGAGGTGAAGTTATGCACCAGATTCACTGATTCTTAAGATAAAAATACACACACTGGCAAGATTCATTTTGGAACAGCGAGTTTCCTAGGCATCTAGTTTTGTGTGTGAAAATTTAGATTTCATATGGTAAAAATTGGAATATACAGCTTTGTCGTCATCATCCTAGCCTTGTCCCAAAAAATTGGGTAAGCTACATGAGTTATCTTTTGCAATATCTAGGAATATTAGAATTAAATAACTATTTAATATTAAGAACATAAAAATGCACTTTATTGAACCAACGCTTTCTAGCACATAACGAATCAGTTATTTTATTAAAACCATGAAGACATAGCATCCTTCAATGGATAGTTAAGTGAAAAGTTGGTAGTCTTTTCTTCTGGGTGATGGATAATGATTAATAATTCATTTTCCCTTAGGATAATTCAACAATATATTTCTGGTATTGTAGTTTGAATTGGATGTCTTATAGACTAGTCACTAAAATGTACTATGAATTTTTAATAACAATTTCAAAATTTCCCCATTGGGTTGGTATTTTAGTTATTTGAATCATACATTTCAATGTTGTACGTGTCATAGCTATTTATGACTTCAAAAGGAGTATCATGTTGTTAATTTTAAATTTGCAAATGTCCATACCTACCCAGTTATTGATTTGTCAAGTTATTCTTCTTCCTTGTTCAATAATAAATCGCAGCTCAGGCAGGATGATGTGCTACCAACTGACCTACAATGCTATTGGTGGCTATGAAGCATTTACCTATACATTTTTCCAAATGTTTATTAGAGCATACAAAATTTTCTGCTTGCACTCAAATTCTGTCACATTATTTTGTTCCATGTTATAGGCATCAAGTACATTTTGAGCTTATTTACTGATGTTTCTTGTACGGTCATTTGCAGAAGAGGAAAGAGATCCTTTCAGAATCCCAACAAAGCAAAATATGCGAATGGCTCTATATTGGCTAGTGCAGGGCTGTCAGCCGGGTGACTCTCTAGTGTTTCACTATTCCGGTCATGGTTCACAACAAAGGAATTATACTGGTGAAGAAGTTGATGGTTACGATGAAACTCTTCTTCCACTTGATTTTCAAACACGAGGAATCCTTGTTGACGATGAAATTAATGCAACCATTGTTAGGCCTCTTGCTTATGGTGTAAGATTACATGCTATCATTGATGCCTGCCACAGTGGTACAGTGTTGGATTTGCCTTTTTTATGTCGGTTAACAAGGTTTGTTTCATCCTTTCCTATGGCAGAGGATTGATTTTGGAACTTTTGGAGAATGTTTAATAGATTTTAATTACTTTGCCTAAACATTAGAATAAGAAAGAGAATCAACACTTTACATTTGGATTTCTTTATTATAGTTTTCTTTCTAAGTCTTTGTTTTTATAGAATTTTTGTTAATTGGGTTTTGCGTTTTCGCTTGTTTCCTTAAGAAGTGGATAAATCCAGTGTTTTTGCCATGAGGTAACATGCCAAAACTTGTGTGGAAGAATTACATTAGAATATGATTCCATGTCATGTAGTCTTTTAGGCTTCTGTTGCAGATAAGGTCAAATATCACTCATTCTAGATGATATTTGTTTCTGCTATTTATGAAGAAGAAATAACATGATGTAATTCACGAGAAAGCCTAGATTTACAGTACACGATCAAGGATCCATTGCATATGCAGAAAATCGGAGACAGAGATCAACATAGAAGGTTTAATGGAACAAAATAATTACCCTTATGGTACCAGTCTATATCTAACCTCAATTTACAGTTTTGAATTTTGCCATTTTCAAGGACTTATGCATCTCTATGTCGGATTGTTTTCTACTTACAAACGCCAGACCTTTCATTTGAAGTTGGCTTTCTCTTCCTTGTAAATTTGACGTTTTGCTTCTTTCCCAAGTTCATACATCACACGTCTTGCAATGCAACTCAAAGTTTTTGTGTGCGTTGAATTTCACCAATTGAAATTGGCACTGATTGCAATTTTGTGAAAATCTTAATAATTATCTAAACCATTATCGCAGCAGATTGGAATAGCTGTGATACATACATAAATATCTAAACTGTTATTGTTGTTTGCATATTAAATTTAGTGCTATGATGGGAGATTGATAATTAACAATTTAACTTCTCAGTCAAACATTTCATTGCAGCTCTCTTGCATATCAACACAGTGCTTGCTATTCCTTGTCTGTGGATTAAGTTAGGGGTAGGTGCTGTTGTTGATTTAATAATATTTATTTTTCATGGATTTAATTTGCAGATCTGAGCAATGTGTTTGGGAAGATCATCGTCCTCGCTCAGGGGCTTGGAAAGGAACCAGTGGCGGAGAAGTCATATCTATTAGTGGATGCGATGATGATCAAAGGTCTGCTGAGACATCGGTATTGTTTCTAATTTATTGCTTAGCAATATTTTTCAGTATGTTTGCTTTTTAAACTCAACTAAGATAAAACCACTTATGTACGTTGTGCTTTTTTTTAATGATGCTACACAATCTGCAATCTTTAAGAATAGAAACAACTCTACAGAGTCTGTGATTTCAAAAGCATTGGTGTACTCCAACTCACAATGCAACACATAAATTTACACAAGAGAAGTGTTAGATTAGAGTGGTGGCTATCAATCCACCTTGTTCCCCCTGCTCATAAAGGTTACCATCTGAATTTGTATGCTTCGCATGGGCTTTCTTATATCTATTACTTTGCCAACTTGGATACTTGCTGTCTACAATTTATGCATGATGAGAACAACAGCAGTCGTCGGTCTCTTCCATGGTTTTTTGAGTATCAATTGAGTGGACAGTCTATCGAAATGGCATTTCTAATTTGTACTGTGGGTTCAAGTTCATAAGACGTATATCCTAAATAGATGATAATTTGATTCTGAAATGTTTCATGTCCATTTTCTTTTCTTACATTTGTTAACTAGTTAGTTTATCCACTTTTCGTCTGTTATGCAAGTCTTACTGTTTCCCTATTTAGATGAAAACATCAAGAGTCTTCGTGTGTACAGATATCTTATTTGCTTTAGCATAATAGCATTACAGTAATAACTCACAGTACATAAGGTACTTGTTTCTCAAGTTGTAAGACTTGAATTCAAGCCTGGTAATAGCAATTTAAAAGAGGCTAGGCTTTCACTTATCCACGGACCTTCCCAGGACCCTGCCTCAGCAGAATGAGCATTCAGCCTCTGAGTGATGATCTTTTTCACAGTACATAAAAGGTCAGTAAATTAGCATTCTGGTGCATGTTTTGGAAGCAATGTGTAAAGTGGTAAATTAGCATTCATGTTTTTCCCCCTTTTGTTCATGTTTGAATATTCATGTGAAATAACTCTTGTGAATCTCTCGAACTAACTGAACCCTTCAATTGCAGTCCAATTTAACTGAAAAATCGTTTGCGATTGAGTTCTTGAATGTTACGGAGTTTCTGTCAAATAATAATTGCTTGCAACTGTGGTTAAATAAAATGAACCTCTTAGCTTCAGCGAGGTCAACTTTTTTGAATAGGATTTGCCAACTTTCTCCTAGCAAGATGTCATGTCATGATTACATGGATATCTTTAGCATGGTCAAGATTTGATATCTGCAATCGTTTTATGCTTGTCACATGCATGCCGTTCTAATGGAGTTGTGAAGTAAACTGATGTAGGCAGTTATACATAACTGATCTTTAACGCTATTCTTAAATGTTTGATTTCCTGCTGTCTATTACTGTTTGTGTTCAAGCGCTGTTTATTATTGTTGTTGCTTCGTTCCTGTCTATATGTAAAAGATGTTAACTAACGGCTTTTCCATTCCACAGATAATTTTTGAATCAGTATAGTGATAAGTGATGTATTGCACTAATCTGTAGCCCTTTGTTTTGTTGCATGAAGGCTCTTTCCAAAATTACCTCCACCGGGGCCATGACATACTCCTTCATTCAAGCAATAGAAAGGGGAGCAGGAACAACTTATGGAAGCCTTTTGACTGCAATGCGAAATAGTTTTCGTCGGACAAATGCTGGTGTTGGTGTGGTAACCTCTCTTATGACAATGTTACTGACAGGAGGCAGTTACACTGGTGGACTTATTCAGGTAGGATATTGAACAACAGAAATGCTTTTTTTTTTAATTATTATTTTTCTAATTGATTATACGATTGGACAAAAGCCGTTATACAACTTCCTTTAGTTGCTGAAATTTGAGCTTTTATAATATCTTTGATATTCTCAGTGAATCATGAAACAGAAACCCGTTCAGAATTTGGAAACCTTTATTGAACATTGTCAGAAATCCCTCTTATAAAATCACACAAGATGTATCAAATCTTTTTTACATGTGACAAGGAATTTTACCTGATAATGTTTTATTGCTGTGAAATTTGCAGGAGCCTCAGCTGACAGCAACAGAACCATTTGATATTCATGCTAAACCGTTTTACTTGTGATTTGAATCAATCTTCGGGACTTTATGTTTTTCCATATCTGCTGGAAAATTGCAGAAGATGTCGCTGCTCAGTGCATGTTGAAGTCATGATAAAGAATTATATAAAAATATGATAATGTTGGGAGTATGACTTGAATTAGCTAAGAGTATTTAAATATACTTAAGAGTATTCATTTGAGTTTGCCTTTGCATGTTTTTTGAAAGTGGATTTCACAATGTATTACTATATCTAAATTAAGAATTTTTTCCTCAGGGTTTGATTTACCGTCATCTACCAATGAAACATGTTTTAAAACAAAATATTAATTATAAGTTTGCAAGTAAAGCCTATTACATGTTTCCTTTCCTTTACTATTGCCCACTACTTTATTGGTTTGTTCCATGTACTTGTTCTCTCATTCAATTATTTCATGTTTTTTTCACTATTTACAAAAAAAATTGTTATAAACTTAAAGTTTTATATGATATATAACAATGGATTTTTTTTTTCAACATTCACATTAACTTATGTTTAATCATTCAAATTGTATAGGATTGTTAATTGAGAAGCTTCTTGAATCAGATTTTGGCCAAGAAACGAACAAAAGCATCATATCTTGTCAATCATAATGTTTTAACTCACATTAAAATTTACTCAACCTTTGAAACATCAAATTACATTATAAATTAACATTCTGTATCGTTAATCCATTAGAGATCAGAAACCAATTGCAACCCATAATGAATCTACACACAACCAAATGCATATTTCAGTTTGTTTAAATTGTGAAAGATTTTTTTAAAAGAGGGGCGGAAACACTTTTAAGTTGGACCCGCCGAAAGGTTAGGTACGTTAGCGTGGGTCAGGAGCGAGCGCCTTTAGTACGCAACGGCAGGGGCTCACCATGTGTGTTGCCAAATGTATTATTACGCATCTCATTATTGATGTTACAATAACAAAAATTTTTTAATCATAAAACTTAGCCTTTAAAGTCTTGGAGTCGCTATCTTATCTCCGTTCGGTGACCTTAACACGGTGAAAAAACGGAAGCTTAGATTAATGACATCGTAGACCAAACATGAGGTTCACTTACCTTTTCAAGGACGTACGCAATATGGGCATGCTCTGTGCACTTTGTCCGGATAAAACTCTATAAAACAATACTCATCCCAAACAAACATCTTAAAAAGAAGTAGCCCCTGGATTTAGAGATGGATACAGGTCAATAAAATGCATAATGACCATCTATGATTTGTCTTTGGATCCAAAAATTAAGGTGCCTTAAGAGCTGGGCCAGACAGTCAAACCTCCAAAATCCCACAGAAATGCAGCAAAGCAGATGAGATGCCTATGGCCATGTGCTTTCTTAACGGCTGGACACATCATTATCAGCATCATTTTAGCCTCTCAACTTTTGCAGCGTATCTAAGAATGGCTCGCAATTCACACGGAGAAAAGCAAGGTCTGTAAATCAGGGACCGACCTCATACGTTACTTTGATTACCCACGTCGTAGATTACTTTGCTTTTGTCTTGCGTTGTTGCTTGAACTGTAGTGCATGGTACCCACAATCCCAGAAAGCGATTCAGTGGCAGGGTCACGAGCGACGCCACCGTTCATGGTTATTCCACCATTTCTACCGACAAGGAATGACTCTGCTCTTACGTAGCCGTGTTGAAGGATAACGTTCCCCGGGAATAAAGACAACCACAACTTATAACAGAAAATGTTGAAACGGGGAAGAATAGTAAAATACTAAGCCGCTATTTATTGGACGTTAGGTGTGTGAATTTGTGTGTGTAGAGGCATCTGGTTTCAGATTTCTGCATCAGAGTGTTTTTGGGTAAGCCAAGATGTTGAAATTCAGAATGTTGTTGCTGGTGGTGGCAGTTCTAGTTGTCTCCGTGGCTGCACTGCTATATCAGTTTTTAAGATATGCACTCTCTCCTTCATCCAACTATTCTTCTTCTTCTTCTGCTGCTGTTCATGCTTTGGTGTCTGTAATAAGGCCTGGCTATGCTTTCTTGCTTGTCAATTTCATTGTCATTGTGCTGCTGAAATTCCCCTCCGCCTTGTCTGGAAAGTCCCAGGAGCAGGAAATTCACAGCTGCTGTCAAATTCAGTATTTTCAGAGAAATCAGGAAACAAGTCATATCCACAGAGTTGTTGCAGCCAATCTTCCTTTCCTTGATGAAACACAGGGACTGGAAGTGGATGAGGAGGAAGAAGAGGCAGATTTTTCCTACCCTGCAATGTCTTTTGGAACGCAACAGGAACCAAAAGTTCAGGAAGTGCAGGATTCTAGTTGTTCTGTAATTTCTTTTGGGATGAAGCAGGAAGAGGAACAAATCAACGTGGAAGAGCATGATTCTTGTTATTTTGTAATTCCGTATAGCAGGAAACAGGAGAAGAAAGGAACTACAGAGGAAAAACATGATTCCCGTTATTCCGCAAGCTGCTGTAACATGGAAGAGGAGAAAATTACAGAGTTAGACTGCATCAAGCATGAAGATGAGCATGAGCATGATTCATTGGAATCAATTTGGGCCAAGATTTCAGAGATCAACACATCTGAAATCAACACATCCAATCACAACAGCGAGCAAAAGAATCTGCAACTTCCTCCAATCATTCCTCCTTCCACAAAAACAAGGGCTGAAAAGAAGAACAAGAGAAACATCAAACGTCCAGCACCAATGCCACCAGCAACATCCGAGGATGATCTGAGAAACAAGGTAGAAGCCTTCATCTCGAAGTTCAATGCAGATATTCAGCTTGAGAAACAGCAATCATATTATAGATACATTGACATGCTTAACAGAGCAGCCTTCTGATTCCTGCATCATCAAATCCAAAATCATGGTTGTAATCATCGTTGTTCCTATAAAATACTGATGGAGTGTGTACATTGTACTGTAATGTTGTGCCAGTGATCTGTGGAAAATTTTCTCTAGATAAATCTTGTATAATACTCACCTTAAAGTTTCTTCCCTCGGTTGCTTTGGAGGACCCCAAATGTAATTTTCCCTGCCTTGTAAAGCAAGGCATTTATTCATTAGTGTCATGTGCCATAATGATGTTTGTGTCACAGATATTTAGATTTTTTATCTGCATTACTTTGGTGCCGGGCTCTCCTAGAAGCTCGCATGACCACCGATTCTCGGTTCCAGCCATGATTGTTGGTTGAAGAATTTGTTTTTATGGGTCCATATTGGAATAAACAGTCTGTCGTCGGTGACAAGAATTTTGTCAAGCTTTTGATTTGTCTAAATCAAATTGGCTGTTTCGTCCGAACGGCCGGTCCGGGATAGAAAAGACATTTCGTAATAAAAGAAATTCTAGTTTCATTTATTGTATTTCGACAAGTAAATCTATTGACCAGATCGAACAGTAAACCAAAGCAGATAATCATTGTTGGAGGAAATAAACATGAAATTTGTAAATGGTTAGTATTTATGGTTTCTTTACGTAAGGAAAGACGATGGCATTTCTAGATGGATATAATTCAAGGCTCCTTTTGGGTGAGTCCTTGATTTTGCTTTATTGCGAAAAGGTAGAGCTTAAGTTAACAAAGATCATGATACTTACATTTTATCTTAAAAATATGTGAACGCAATAGTTGCTGTAACTTGAATGCTAAACTTAGATATTTGCTGAAGCTATATTGCTAGTTCATGTTCTGTGAAATCGTAATTCCTCTCCGCCAGCGCTTTCAGACTGCAGGCTACCCCAGTTTCAGCAAGGAAAACGTGAATTGTTTTAAAATATCTGGTAAAATTGTTTTAAGCGTATCTTATAATTTCAAGAGATTAGTACCGATTATCTTTTTATTAATTTATAAATGGTTTTATAAAAAATACATGATGATTTAGAACCTCGATTATCCGTGATATAATATGAAATTAAAACTGAAATGCTTTTTACTACTTTCAGATATAATATTAAGCATTTATAAATGATAATTATTAGTAAGCATTTTTCCGAATATTATTATTTGTTCAAATTATGATATTTTTATGAAATAAAAGGATAATTAAATTTATAAATTTATTCAATAAGATTTTGAAGGAAAGGAAAATGTTATTTGTTTCAAGGAGAAGCATTGTAGGGCTGATCGATTGGAATTAAGCTTATGAATATTACCCCAAGTAGAAGCCTGAATTTAATTTTTCTTCAAAATTCCAGCATATTGCTGGCCATGGCCATTGCCAAAACAGCGGCGAGCGAAATATCTTCCTTCCTATGGATTTCAGCCTTTCTCGCTAGAGGTTGCCAAAAGCGATCGAGATCGATATGAGCCTTGTCGCATCGCAAGAGGCTGCCTGAGCGGTAGAAATCGATATTGTTGTTTCTGCATCCCCAGAAGCCGCCCAAGCATTGAGAAACATGATAACACAAAATTTTAGAGCATATCCCTCGGAGTCGCTGGGAATCAATGAGCAACGACTAGCAAAGCATTTGAATTTTGATTTGCCCAATCCGAATGAATTTCAATCTGTTTTGCTTCAAATTTGATACGAATATGCAGATCTCGGATTGTAGAGCATAGAATAGAGATTGAATGTTTCAATTCAGACTCGAGACAAATGAATGAAATCTGAGAAATTTGATCTTTAACATATGAAATGAGAATAAACTTTATGAAATAGCATCCTTAATTTGTCGATCTCATCAAATATGGTTCAATATCAATGATGAACTGAAATATGCTTTAACATATGCAATGAAATTTAATCAAAATAATCATCAAAACATTCATAATAGAACATCAAATGAGATCAAATAAGAGCAATCTTCTCCTTATTCTTTAAGATACATTTCTTTCTTATTCTTCAATGACTTTTGATAATTTTGTTAGATGTAAGATTTGTAAGATTGTAAGATTATTGTGAGAGGAAAATGAGGGAATTACAAGAGATTTCTTATTTGAAATTGAAATGGGGCATTTGGAAACTGAGAATTCTTGAGATCTTCATTTGAGAATTCTTGAGAGCTTCAATGCTCAACAATAGGGATCCTCATAAGGATTGAGAGTGGAGTAAGATAGGAGAAAGAACAAAATGACAACATTGATGGTTGCTCGCTCTTCACTACTCCAACATTTGTTACATGGAGGCTCCTGACCTCTATAGTTTGAGAGAGGTACTTGACCCCTCCTTCCCGTGAATTTTATTCCCCTCTTTTATGAGATTTGCTACCTAGACTTTGCTTGTCTAACTTTCTTTGAGAACAACTATGACTTCTAACAATGTGGACATGGAATATCCAAAATGACAACAATGATAAAATTTGGCATTGAGCTAAAACTTGACACCATGAAGTTGCAGGAAAGAGTAACAAAACAAAGTACAAGAAAAGAGTCAACAGTACATGAAAATTAATTTGATTTTATGCCTAACAGCTTTGCCATGGAAATCATTTTTATGTTAATTAATAGAAAAAATTACATGTAAAAAGAATAATCTGTATGTGATTTGATTTTACAACTTTGAGTTTGGAGTTTGCTACATGGAGTTTCTATAGGGCATTTTTTCTATCAACAAACTCCTTCTTGTACATGGTGTACACAACAACTACTTGTTGCTCAAGTTTATTTATAGGCCACCCTATTGTCAACATGGCCAAATAAGCATACCGAAGGTTTGCTAACCCCATGCATTATGTGAGATCTTCTATCTACAAGTCCTTGTTTTTGATTTCACCCTGATGGACATGGACAAGACTATTCAGGATGGGTTGCCAATTAGGAGTTTGAGTAGTGATGGAGCTAAGCTTAGCCTTGGCCATCTGGATTTCTTTCTCATTGATTTGTTTATACCTACCCACTTGATCCCTAAAATGCTCTTTGAGTTTTTCATGTTTCTTGACCTTATTTTGCCACATGCTTATTTCAATTGTAGACTTTTGACAAATTACGCAAACTTATTCCATTGACAAGTTCTTATTTTCTCAGGCCAATCTACTCATGTCCTGGTTGACTTTGATTAGTTGTTCTCGTAGTTGATGAATGCTTTCTTCAAAAACATTTTTCTTTTTCTCCATGTCAGTCAACCTTGTGTTGTCAGCAGTAAGCTTTTTATTTTTATTTTCTTCTAATGCTATGAGGGCTTTGGCGTGGGCATAGGTTTGTGCTTTTGTAATTGAGGCATTCCACACTACCTTTTCCCTCTCCATCTCAACTGATGTTGTGGGAAATTAGTTGCCACACATGATCTATTCTAAACTATTCAAGTTGGTCATGGTCTACAAATTGTGCAAGGTCCTTTCTTTTAGCTCTTAGTGCTACCAATTCTTCTTGTAGCCTCTGCACCTCATTCTCTACATGTTCCATCCTTGTTTTGACCATGACCAGCTTCCCTTTGATGGTAATTAGATCAGACTACACTACAGTGATATCACTCAAGATATCAAATAGATTTTGCATGACCTAGCCCATTTGCAGTAGTCTGTCTAGCACATCTTCATGTTCTGTAGGATTCATCAAGGTACCAACTAACATTTAAGCATCTCTTGCTCTGAAGATATCGATTGGTGGCATAACAGGAACATCGAATGACTTTTTGATATGATATGTGATGACCTCTGCTACTCCTGTTGCATCCTATACTACATAACCACAACCATGGCACCTTCTCTAGCTTCAAGCATCACTTAGAATGATGCAGCATTTTTTGAAATCTATTGTGCCCAATCATCCTCTCCTCCTGTATGTAGTGACACTTGTCTGCTTGCAGGGTCTATGGAAATGGTGGGCTTGATTGAGCTTTCTTTAACTTTATAAAGATTGGCTCCTTTCCTTGTTCCCTAGCTAATAGTTTTTGCAATCTGTTGCAGATGGCTCATCGAAGGTCTATAGTCTTGTGGTAGTGGTGGTGGAGCTTGTTGTTATTGTTGTTCTCTACTAGGTGGCTGGTTGTTAGGTTCTACTTGTTGTTGTTGATGAGTAGCTAGAATGTTACTGGCAGGAGTCAAACTCATTGCTCCCTCAATTCTTGCTAGCTTTTCTAGTTGATCTTTCTTGCGAGGCATTGGCTTTAACATTTCTGCATAGAAAGCATTATGGGCTTTCCTCAAGACATCATTGGTGTAGCCTAAGATTCCTACTTGTTCATACTACTTTCTTATTAGGCAAGGGAATGGCAGTGTTGGTTTCCCCACCTTCTTCTCCTTAAACTGCCTTTGAATGTCTAGGAAGAGTAAATGAGCAATGTTGGCGTTGCATTTTCCCACCAAGATTACACTTCCTCGAGCCACATAGGTTGAAATTTAATTGAGCCTTTTGGTTGGGAACAAGTGGTATGTCCCAATCTTAAAATGGATCTTTTCTTCAGTAGTTATCTCACTGTAATATTTTTCTTCATTACTATAGGCTCTTTATAGCCACAATTTCTTTGCATTTGTATCAGACTTTGTGAAAATTTGTGCCACATTAGCCCCCTCATTTGGGATATTCAAGGCTTTGGCAATTGCCTCTATTGAATAAGATACTGAAACCGCTTCTATTCTCATTATAGCATCAACTTGCTTATTTTGCCAAAACTGATAAGTTTTTCCTAAATACCATTCATCATTGTTGGACAATGTAGGCCATAAGGGAGATGCTTGGATTTGCATCCTCACTGCGTTTGGAGCAAATTCAATGAATGGTCCAAAGTTTAATTCCACAATGACTGTGGACATGATAGATTTTTCTTGGATGGCTTGTAGACATTCATTGGACAACGTGAGACATTGCCCTTGTTCAGGTGCTAGTAGGACATCTACTTCTACTTATGCAGAGTGTTTAATAGCAAGAGTTTGTTGGTGGATGCTGAAGGATTGAGCCTCCTACTCTGCATGTTCAACTTGGAGAGTTTGCTCTCCCATTTGGCCTCTCGTGTGGCCTATTGGCCTTTTGCCACCTTGTTGGAAAGGTCCTGTAACTATTGGTCTTTTCATGGCTATTTGCAATCAATAAGAATTTGGGATTATTAAAGTATTTTCTTAAATTCTTAACAGTTCATTACCCTTTTCGTACTTTTGGTTCGATCAAATTCTTATCTTATCATGATTACAAAGTTGGAAAAATTTCAAAAAGAAACCCCTAAGTATTATGTTCCTTACTATTATGACCTTTTGTAATTATCATTTTTCCATTTATTGTACCCTTCTTTGGTTGATATGGTTATTTAGGAGAATTGGTTAAGTTCTTCAACTAAAATTTGGTCAGTTAGGTATAGCATTCTTATTATTCTCTTATACTTATCCTTGATAATGTCTTCTAAGCGTTAGAAAATTTTGACTCAAATATTCAAATGTACATGCACTAGATCCCCCCACAACTAAGTAGAACACTCTAGGGTCAACAAGGTTCAAGAGTCACAAAAATTAGAGCTATAATGAGGAATTTATCACTTTAGGGAGTTAGGTTGCCAAAGTTTAGAAAAACTGCAAAAACTCCTCTTGCTATGAAATGGCAGAATAAAAAATTTCTCTAACTCCCATGCATATATATACTATTTTTATATGTGCAACATCATTGATATGACATTGTAGCTTCGACGTTGTAGGGCCTCATACATCATAGCTACAACATCATCGTTAGAAAATTTTGACTTTTGAGCAATTTTTAATGGAAAAAATGAGTCAGTTGGATAATATGGAAGACATAGAGACTGTCTAAAGGGTCATGGATTATAAATGATGCTTAGAATTCAAAAATTTGATTTTGAAAGTCTTAAGAAAGGAATTCAGGCAACAAACGTTTATGGAGTTGGTATGAGATGGATTGAAGATTCTGAATTGTTGGATAGGTTCTAGGATGGTATGGGAAGTGTTTATTGAGTTTGCATTACTTTGAAAGGCAAAAGATGTTGTGGAATTTCTTTGTCAAGTATGAGATATAATAGTTATACAAGTGAGTCCTCCCCAAAGCAATCTTCAGCCCTTAGTGCCCTTGTATAACCACACTTAAAAGTGTCCATAGTCACTTAAGGAGTTGAATGTAAAACATACCTATCTAGCAAAACACACATGTTAGTATCACTAGATTGGGAAAATGACATTATATTATATAGAACCATAAAGATATGATTAAATATATAGTGAGGTGGAACAAAGTGTAGAAGGAATTGCATAGATCGAGACATGAGGTGTCTTACCATAGACATAATAAATCCTCATGTGTAATTCGTGGTTAAAGTAATCATTAGCTTTTTTGTCCAAGATTCAAATAAAGTCCAAATCATTTTCCAGTGACATCGCATTGTTTCATCCCCAGGGCTCACAACCATAGGACTACTAATGTTGCAAGGAGTATTACCACTTGGCATTGCTGTTCAAGAAAAGAGTTTATTAATAGCACACTTTTTAGTTTTTAGAGTTCTGAGAAGCTACCTACCTATAGGCATGGGTAATATGTCTTTCCAATGACATGGTAAGGCAACACTTATTGTACTCTTACTTTCATTTTTTTTGTTAGAACTCAAGAGAATAATATATCCTTGACAACAGGATAGAGCTTACAACAATAATCCTAGAAAATCCACAAGTTTCCTTGATGTCACATCCTTTTCATTCACACTTGGTTCTTCACTCTTTGGTCCAAGCATAATGATCATAGGTTTATTCTTAGTTTTATTGTGAAAAGAATGTCATTATGGCCATGGTAAGAACCTCTTATTGTTGGAATGGGTAGATGGATGTTGTGATCTCACTATATAGGAAATCAGTCTTGTATGATTTGAAAATATAGGGAAATCCTCACCTTATTGGGACTACATCTTGCCTTATTCTGTGCATTTTATTGAAATATTAACAAAAATATGTACAAGACAAATGATGCAATTCATAGAAAAAAATGGAAAATGGAAAAAGGATTTGAAAAATATCTAAGAATAGAAAATGATTAAGAAATGAAAAAGTTTAAAAGAATGACAAGATATTAAAGAATATGAAAAATTGGTAAGAAATCTAAAAAAGATAATAAAAAATTGTAAAACAAAAAGTTGAAAAGTACTTATTAATTCCTAAATCAAGATAGAGCGTCTCCCCCACAACTGAACTCATGGGTGAGTGTTCGAAAAATGGACTGTTGGTCCCCTAGATCATACACTCTAAGTTTCTCATTTACCATCCTTAGTGATTTAGTTTTTCAATTATTATTCCATGTAATCTTGATGGTAATTAAACTTTAATTGTATGAGCATATATGTCCTATTGAACTAGATGGTCTTGCCCTCTCAAAAGGTCCAACTATACTTTCTCGTTCATTCTTAATTCACATTTTAAGCCTCCATTTCCATTATCTATTGGTGTATGATTACGGTTGATGATATCCTTTTGTGAGTTCTTAGTTTGGATCATTTTCTTAAGGTAAGAGTTAATAAGTGGGTCATATGTTTCCATGCATGTTTTGGACAGTTTTACATTCTTAGTTTTTAGCTACTAAGTGTCTTTTAGTTTAACAAATCTTATTTCTTTTTTGTACAAACACTTATTTCTCCCATTTGTTATGGGCTAATATAAGGATTGTGTTGACATTATGAAGTTTTGGTCAACAATTGCACCCTTTGTTATCATAAGTGATGCATGGAATTCTTTGTGTATGTATGGCTCCTTGTTCATCTTCCTTAGAGATTTCCACAAATAAATTTCTCATTCCTAACTTAGCATTTATTGTGCTAAGCCATGCTCTTTCCATAATTATAGGAAATTGTTTGTTATCATTTTTCAAATTGATCTCTAAGAAATCTACTAGATAAGACCACCCATTGATGGTGGTCATCACATCTTCTATCTGTACCAAAGGAATGGTGACTGATTGATCTACAAGCTCTAACCTTATGTTGTAGTTTTTTAAGGATGGTAGGTTCCTTGTCTTGTATGTTTTTTGAGATATCAAATTTACTCCAGAACTTGAGTCCAATAGAGCCTTACATGGTGAATTTCTAGCTACTTGTAAATAAATTAGAGGAATTCACGGATGAATTCTTTTCTTAGGAACTATCCCTAACTTTATCTAGCCTGATACTATATCTCTAAGTATGATAGTTGTAAGTTTCTAATTTGGTTGTTGCGGAAGTATCATAAGTTTCTAAGTATGATAGCTCTTTCTGAACTTGTCCTAAAGAAAGGACATTTCTTAGATTTGCATTTAGTATTGCTAGTATGATCCTCTATCTGTATATTTATTACCCTAGTATATCTCTAAGTATGATAGTTGTAAGTTTCTAATTTGGTTGTTGCGGAAGTATCATAAGTTTCTAAGTATGATAGCTCTTTCTGAACTTGTCCTAAAGAAAGGACATTTCTTAGATTTGCATTTAGTATTGCTAGTATGATCCTCTATCTGTATATTTATTACCCTAGTATATCTCTAAGTATGATAGTTGTAAGTTTCTAATTTGGTTGTTGCGGAAGTATCATAAGTTTCTAAGTATGATAGCTCTTTCTGAACTTGTCCTAAAGAAAGGACATTTCTTAGATTTGCATTTAGTATTGCTAGTATGATCCTCTATCTGTATATTTATTACCCTAGTATATCTCTAAGTATGATAGTTGTAAGTTTCTAATTTGGTTGTTGCGGAAGTATCATAAGTTTCTAAGTATGATAGCTCTTTCTGAACTTGTCCTAAAGAAAGGACGTTTCTTAGATTTGCATTTAGTATTGCTAGTATGATCCTCTATCTGTATATTTATTACCCTAGTA
>MNCI01021413.1:501343-563233 GCA_015680685.1 Gnetum montanum
TGTTCTTGCAAAGCAGAACAGCGTGCAGAAGCGCTAAGAGCACTAGAGAAAGTCATCTCATTAAGCTAAACCATGGAGCTCCCAATCCTCCTGAACAGGGATAAAGCCTCCATGAAATCCTCATTCTGCACATATTCTGCAATTATTGCACTCCATGACACTACGTTCTCCTGACAATATGGTGGTCCATGAATAGACATCTTTTTCAAGCATCACATCAAATAAAACCTTAGCACTGTCGAGGCAATCATTTTTCACAAACAAATTCAAAACAGCGTTACCAACATCATTCAGAAATCCCATCTTGATGATCCCTGAAAAAACTGCCTTTCCTAAACCAACATCTCCAGCAATCGAGAAAGCACTCAAAATGGCGTTAAAAGTGGAAACATTGAGCATGATTCCAGACCTCAGCATTGCAGAAAACGATGTAATGGCTTCATCCTCTTGATTATTTTGGGCACATCCCACGATCATGGCTGTCCAAGAAACCACATTTCGTTAGGGCATTTCATCGAACATCTTTCGCGCATCCTCAATTTTACCCTTTCGATTGAACCCTCATATAATACAGGTCCAAGAAACGACATTCTGTCCGTGAATATTTTTGAAAAGAGGTAAAGCTTCATCGATATTGTGATGTACAAGACCTGCCAGAAACGCATTTGACGCCACTGAATCCTTCTCAGATATTTCGTTGAACACCTGCCTTGCTTCTTCCAGCCTATGTCATTTCGAGTGTAAGGCTACTAATTTTGCATTTAGGAATTTGTTTGACCGCAGGCCTCTTTTGATCATGTGAGCTTGGGCAAGTTTGCCTTCTCCTAAGGATTTCTTTGTGATGCATCGCTGCAACAGCGTGAATAATGACGTAAAGGTTTGGTGACAGGAGTGATATATTTCATCAAATTGAGCTTGATAATGAAGTTGACGAATTATTCGAAAGCCGAAAACTATGATATATTTTCTGTGGTTTAACATTGCCATTTCCCAACCAGTAAATATATCGTAAGCGTAGCATACAATTATCCGTGGACGGTTACAACTTATACAAGGAATCTGATAAGAGGCAGACTAACAGACAAGAAGGATAGAAAAAATGAAGAGAAACAGAAAAAATCCAAAATCCAGGTTTCACAAATGCTACGTACCTAATGTTACAGGGCGCTTACTGGAAAAATAAACCTAATATAATGATTTATGCATTTAGTAAGAACGCAATCTTTGCAGCTGCTTGATAAAATCATTCCTTTTCAGAAATTTGAAATGACAAGAAGATGGCGTAGCCAGTAAATAGGACAGATGAAATAATGTGTTCAGTCAGACACAAATTACATAATCTTCTGATCAGGATTGAAGCTTCTCCTATCATAGGCATCTATGAACCATAGTAAAACCATTTTCACCCCAGATGTCCCTATGAACTTCCACATGATGTTTGGCACAACTTATTCAACCTACCAAACTTCAGAAGAAAACATCCATCCTGGTTTAATGACGTTCTCAGCAACAAATAAAAAAAAAAAAGACCATAATCCTCAGTTTTCTGAGGTTAAAAATGAAAATATACAGGTATTCAGGCAGTATCCTCAACTTTTCCACTCTTCCAAGCTTCATAAGACATAAGTCTTCCAAACAGAGCTTAAGTTTACCCACCCCACCGTTTACTGTCTACAAAAATATGGCAACAGTCCAAAAGGTGTCTACCACTGCATACATCAAAGATTATACACCTTACTGACAATACTGTAACAGGAAATGCAATGTACATACCTTATCATCAATATAATTGTCCTATTATTCCGGTGGTGTGGTCAAGGTGTAGACAGGTTTTATGGGTGAACCTACGAGACGTTGTATCTATGTGAGTTGCCAAACATCAGTCCCTTGATCCCAAATTTCACCAGAGACAAGATGTGCTCCATCTCCAGATGAAGGAAAACAAAATTCGAGTTCTAAAATAGTTAACAATTCAGTAACAAAAACCTTTTATCAAAGTTATTTTGGGAATTATCATATAAATATGTTTGTGATTGCTCTTCCGATATCCGCCGAAAGCAAAACAAAACAAGTAACACAGAGGTAATAGATTCTATTTAATTTGAAGAAATAATTCATTATCACCGACCATATGTTAGACTTCCTCAATTTAATTTCAACTGCCCAGATTTCGCGTTGCATTCACAAACTCTTTTTAGCAACATGCATCATTCACGGATGATAGAAATGTGAAAGTCGAAGAATATATGGAAATATAACTCGAAGCACTTCCAAACAAGGAAAAGAACTGATAGTGCAGAATCACAAGACTACCACCAAAAATCTCTGGCAACATAAATTACTACAATGACAAATTATTGTGCTATCCGTTCTTTACACTGCCCTGTTCCTGAACAAATTTCGCACTCTGGAGCATCACCAGAAATATGCTTCAAACAATATTCGATTCTGTCTTGAATCACATTCTGTGGAGGCAACAACGTTAAAATAAGTTCTACCAAAAGGACAAATTTGATAGCAGAGAAATGCAAAAGGACTTATCACATTTTGATAAATCTTTAAATGCTAAGCATGTGAAGAACTAGAATGTAAAGCATCAAACTTGAATCAATATATTATTACAGTATATCTTTGTCAATGAAATCTTCTTTTTACCTGTTCAAGAAAAAATAGGTTCCGTAACTTCATTTACTTTGTTCCATGCCATGGCAATAAAAGTGAATATAGTGACAAGGTTAATCTCATTTCCATTTTATGTTTTTCATAAATTATGGAGCTCCAAAACAAATGGATGTAAAAAGCTTCTTCAATTTCTACTTTAAAAGTTACCAATTTCAATGGATTTGAATCTTTTGGAATTCCATTATAATGAATTGAATTTTCAGTTCCTACCTTAATCATCATCATCTTCATACCTTTAAACCAACAAACATGGTCTAGCCCATTAAGGTAGGCGAAGGATTTGACAAGTATTTTCTATGGCCAGCTATCTACCTGGTGCCATAGTCCCTGAACATATATTTCATATCTTAATATTAAACCAAAATAGTCACCATACTTAATGTCATGTCTGTGGAGCCCAAAGGAGGTAATAAAGACACTAGAAAAATTATAACGTTGATTTTCTTTGACAGTACTCAAAATAAGGTAAAAACCAAAATTTTTTTTAAAAAAATCATCTACTGAATTAGGATACAGTTTTTCATTGGATTATGGTGAATTCTGACTTAAAAAATTGAATTGGAGAATTACAAACAAAGATGTCATGTGGGGTAAAGTGATGAAGGCTGAATATTTGAACCACAGAATTTTCTAGGACCACAGATTATTGGTGCTTCAACAATATGGGCAGAAATTTGAAAGTATGTGCATGGATGAAAAATCAATACATGAAATCTAAAAATGGTGAAGCTTGGTTATGGAACAATATTAAACCTTCATACAAAGTAACAGAGGCTTCTGACACATTAAGCACAGGTTAAGTAGAGAAAGAAGCTATTCATTGGAAGAAACTGGGTCTAGTTTCAAAACTTCATGTCTTTTCTGAATTGCCCCAAGAAGAAAAAATTTTAACCTATGATTATTTTTAAAGCCATGATGGATTACAGTTGGTAAATGTTGTTTTTATAAGAATATTTGTGAAGATGGCAATCATTTCTTTTTGCACTGCCCTGCAATTACTTATATTTGGAACAAAGTTTGGAAAGCTACAAATCAGCATTTTATTATGCTAAAATTTTTATAGAATCTTGGAGCAACTTGGACTTGAATAGGTGGGACTTTATGTATTAATAAAATTTTGATCGTTTTGCCAGCATATGTGATATTTCAAATAAGGCAGGAAAGAAATCAAAGAACTTTTGAAGGGATAGAAATCAATCTGGATAAAGTATGATAACTTGTGGTAAAAAAATAGAAAGAGAATGTGATATTGAAAAGCCCAAGTCTTTGAGCCTCACATGATTACAATTTTTATTTCAAGAGTTGGGATTAAACTAGTCCATCCACATGATTATTTTATTAAAATTGTGACCTATCATTCATTAAAATCCCAAGGCTAATCTCATTGTATTTCAAATCTTATTTTATTAATATTCTCTTTTTACTTGTTCAAAAAATTAATTGAATGTAAGGTTAAACACGTTATGTAGGAAAGATGTTGAATGCTATGTTAGCTGCCACCAAGGAAAAAAATAATTTTAATACTCTCTTTCATGTCTTTAAGTCTGTAATGCACAGCCATGTACTCAGAAGTCTTAGAAACAAGAGAGAAGCATGCCTGATTCTTGCACTGAATGTGTAAAACAATACAATAATTGAACCCAAGTCCAGAAATATATCAACCACCCCTAAAAAGAGGTTATCTAAACCTGAAACAGTGCATTTAAATGAGAAGAAAAATCCTGCAAAAATTTCCAAATGACTAGATGTTCACCCCTTCTTCAAGGATTCAAAAATCCTCAAAGCTAGCATTTACGCATTAGTTCATTTTGGGGAAAATGTCAGTTTTTAAAGGGTGACTTGTTGCCATGTGTTTTGTTAATTCCACGCCAAAAAATATGCCATTCAAAAAAAGAGGAAAAATTAATTATCCCTATTTCATCCTTAACCTAAAGCGTCCCTTCCTCTACCACTGTGTGTACCTCCTTTAGCCATTCCAAAGACAGAGAGAAAACTTTCGCTCTTGGTGGAAAGTCATTCTTTGAAACAGCATATTGGTAGCATGCATTTTCAAACAGCAATAGAGGAATGATAAAATCCCTACCCTAAAAACATGAGAATTGATTCATGTAAACTCATTATGGGCTAGAAACACGTATACTTACCACCATAAGCTCATGTAGACCAATGGGTGCTGTAACAATGTATGGAATTCCAGGATGATCCTTTGCTGCTTCTGCAGCCAAGCCAGGGATATCCTGAAAAACGTTTTTCTTTTAAATTTAAAAGACTATCTACTACTGAAAAATATTTTAGGGAAAATTCAGGTTACTGGTGACATCGGAGTATCTTTGAAGCAGATGCTTATCATGTTATCAAACAAGACAAATAAGCTGCTAAACTAAAATTTAACCAAAAAAGTTACAGAAAGGATAGAGCAGATGAAGCCCACCTTCTTCCAGTGGCGTCCAGGAGCTAAAAAGTAGGGACTTATAATTACTCTTTCAGCCCCTTGATCTGCACAGGAATCAAAAGCATCTTTGATTGTTGGTTGGGCTAACTCCTGGAATGTATTGGGAATGGCATTAGGAAAAGAAAGCCTCATGCATAAAAGTAATGAAACTCTTATCAAAAGCATCAAAATATTCTCTTCAACACAAAGGCAGCTTAAATTTTGCAACCTTCTCGAACCCACAATATTCAGAAGATTAAAAAGGTGATAAACGAAGAAAACAAGGTTTTCCCTGAAAGACCAATTGACAATTAAAAAAAATGTGCTATGTCAATGAAGAAGGTTCTTAAAAGGTGTACAGAAAGAATGTAATGTGGACACCGAGACCCAAAAATAGTATTTTGACATATCAATAATTTTCCTAGTGCTGTGTAACCTTAATTCTTCAAGGCTTACTATGATGTGACATTTTTAAAGCTGAATATCTTCTCAAAATACAAGAAATTGAAGGATTAAAAAATGTCCCCAAAAAACCAATTACAAGAAATCCAATCATACCATATGCGCAGGCTCAACGATAGAGTGTCCTGTTTTTTTCTTGTACATCTCCACAAATGCATCTACAATAACAACATAACGCTAATAGCCAGCGAGAAAATATTCCAATTGCAACGCAAATTTTTATTAAATTTAATTGCAAATAAAATGTTTGGCAAACCAAGCATGGAATTGGCATCCTGGACCCTAGAGCCATGGTCAACTATGATCACTCCATCGCTTTTTGTCAAGCCTGGTGATGAAGAACTCCCGTTGTGGGTCGTCATTGAAATAAAGTTAAATCTGGATATTGTTAGCGAAGTTACCAGCGGCTTCTTCGGAGCAGCGAAAAGAGGCGACCTCGTGGATTTGATGAAGTTGCTAGTGAGTTACCAAAAATTTTATTAAAAAAATGTATTTCAGCTATGACTATTGAATTATATCTGCTCATATCTAGGTCTAAATTAGCATGATTAAGTAAAGAATCTCCTTACCAAGCTGGAAAATTCGGTACCGAAATCTGAAGCATAATTGCCTCTAGTTCGCTGTCTCCGTTGAATGCAACGATTGTAGTGGCTGTACTTCAGTCCTTCGCCATGGAGGAAGCCTGCACCCATATGGGTGAGAATTCAATTGTTTATCGCCCAGGGTAAGCATCTTGTTAGGGAGGCAAAATCATTCCGAACGTGATGGGTGGAAAGTAAGTGTTGTCGGATACTACCTCTATAAAACTATTTATCACCCATATTGATTTTTGGAACAACCGAAAACAAAAATTCTACTTAAGCGAAGCAGATTGAAGCATACATTCTTTCGGTACTATCAAGTAATGAACTGATTAGAAGCAACCTAAAGAAATTCAAGGAAATCTTCAAAGTTTCTTCACATGTGTATTTCAGTTGGGTTCACTATCTTATCTAACTGTAACATTCTTGATTTGAAAGTTCTAAGTCATGGGTTTAATTCTTGTAGACAATGCTAAGTTATAAAGTTCTAAATGGACTACCTGTCTTAGAGTGTACCTATTTTACAATTATTTTGGGTTCCAACACCACCACCCCATCCTCCACCCCGTATCAAGAGACAAATCAATAATAATACCCAAATCTTCGATATTTTTCTTTGTGTTATTCACTTATATTAAGAGCCAACTTAATAAAAATACCCAAATCTTGAATGTTTTCTTTATGTTTGAAACCAAGTATGCTTAGATTAACCTCTATGTTGTTTTCCCTCAGCTTTGATAAAGTAATCTCTTCTAACATGGTATTCTCTAGTCTTCATAGCATATAACCAAACTGTCTAAAACACCTTTTCTTAATATTCTCATTTGTGAGTGCTACTCCCCAATTTTTCCTAATAAAAAGGTTGATTTAATCTCTCCTAATCACACTAAATATCCACTTTAACATTCTCATCTTTGTCACATATACTTATTGAATTTGATGCTTTTTGATAGGCCAATATTCCACACCATAAAGAAGCATATGTCCAATAGCAATTCTATGGAACTTTCCCTTCAACCTAGTAAGGATTTTAATATCATGCAACAAACTACTAACTTTTTAAAATTTCAGTCATTCTTGCTTCAATTTTGTTTATTGCATCACTATTAATTTCACATCCATTTGAACAAATGATATCAAGTATTTGAATTATTCACATTGAGTAACTTCTTGATTTTAAATTGTATTCTTTATGTTTTTATTGCTTCATTGCTTAGTTTTCCATTAAAAATGTACTATATGTTTTTAATTCTACTTCTATTAATTCTTAACCATTTGATTCTACGATGTTTCTCTAAACCTTCATTTCCGCAACTAGAGCTTCCTTAGATTTATCCACCAAAATAATATCATCAACAAAGAGTATGCACCCAAGAATATCAAATTGAAGTTCATTAGACAAGTCATCCATAATAATGACAAACAAATTAGGGCTTAGAGTAGATCTTTGGCATATCCTTACTTTCATTGTAAAGTCTATAGTCTCTACATATATGATGGAAGCTCAAACTGTTATTGCTCCATTATACATGTTATGAACCGTATTTGGCCTAGCTTCGATATTGAAGCCTTGATATCGAATACGTGATATCAGGTCCCAAGATGCAATGTCAGATATCTGATATCGCAAGGTGTGTGCTGGCCTATAAATATAGCGTTTGGGCACATGGTTTGGGCATAAGTTTTTGTCATAACATAGTAGGGCTCTTACAGGTTTTTTTCTCTATAGTTATAATATTTTTCAAAGTGCCCGCAGTAAGAGTTATTGAGTGTACAAATCTTTATTTGAGTACTGTTGTACCTAAGCACGGTCGTGTGTGCAACAATAAAGATGAGCTTTTTGATCAAACCTTGCAACACCTTGGCTAGCTTAAATATTTTATTTATGCATTTAATGTTTTATGCAATTGCATTTAATACTGCTGATGAGTGGCGAGGTACCCCTACACTCAACCATACGAATACGAGCATTTTCACGCGTGATCCAGTCGAACTCCGCAGACGAACTAGTTGTGGCACCTAGATAGTTATCCTTAGGTCGCAGTTCGCTATTTTCCCACCTGGACTAGTATTATATTTGTCACGTATGGTTTAGTCTAGAGTGAGGTGTATGATGTGTTCCTAATCTAACGCTACTCCTGAAGGCAGTGGAAAGTGATATTAAATTAACTAATCTATGAGAGAGAGGGTAAGAGAATCTAATCTAGCCTAAGTGTGATGAGCATCCGTTCCTTGATTATCCGTACACATCTTGGACTTCGTGCATGACTACCACTGGGATTACCAAGCGCAGATCCTAGGTACGCCACTGGGTTGCCAAGTAGTCACACTTAAATTCTTGTAATCAAGTCGTACTCATTCCGCATTGCTAGGAGATAAGGGTGAGAGAGACTAATTAGGAAAGCAGTAAACAACAATTAAATAAATAAATAAACAAAGTGAATGCTGCAATGATGAAGTAATCTCGATCTTTATTTTCGGTCATGTGCGTGTCCAAGTACGTCACACTCGAAGGATGCCATACAATTACATTCACCACACTGCTGGTAGACACTGGAAAAATAATCTATCTTTGGAGGGATCCAACTGCAAGAGTTTTGCTACTGTCTAACTCTCATATCTGAAACAAGGGAGAGTCGCTTCTTATTTATAGACATTGCGGCGGGCTGTGATATCGCATACGTAATATCGCGAGGGATGCGATATTGCAGCGAACACAATATAGCATACACGATATCGCGGCCCATGCAATATCGCGTCCCATCATACCCCCATGACTGAATAAAAACTCGTCCTCGAGTTACAGTGATTACACAGTGGATAGGTATGGGATTATTAGATGGAAAAATGGAATGAGATGATGCTACAGTGTGGGAAGAAAAAAAACAAAGACACAACACATAGAATATGCTACAACTACAAAAATTTGGAACTCATGTAGTTCTTAGTGGCGGTGGCTCCTCCATTGGGGCCTTCCCTTTGTCTTGTGCTCCAGGCTTTGAGGTTTGATGACGCTGAAGTATGGCCTGGAGCTTCTCCTCTTCAGTCCAAGGGTCCTGTGCCATCCATGCTAATGTTCCAATGTTTGACAGAGTCGGCACCTCCCACAGACAGACTAGTTGTGAGAACATTTGGTTGGCCTTAACATACCAAGTCGCAAACACCCATCGTTCCTCCTCATAGGCTTTGGCTTTGTTCTTGTATTCATGAAGGTCAGTTAGCCGTTGAACCAAGTCAGTTGCAACATCTTTCTGTCCCTAGTAGCTAGCTTTTACCACCTCAAGTTTAGAATTTGCAACATCCAGTTTTTCCAACAGCTTCTTGCGTTTTGCAAATTCTGCTTCATATTTGATGTGGGTGGTTGCTACCTACTGCTTGAGCTCTAACCTTGAGCACCTTGCTATTAACATGGCAAGGTTGGCATATCTTAGGTTTGCCAACTCCATGTACTCTGTCAAGTCCTAAATCTACAGGTCCTAATTCTTAACTTCTGCTTGGTGGACGAGAGCATATGTGTCCAATATGGCACACCAATTAGTGTGTTGAGCACTGATAGTGTTGATTTGGGCCTTGGCCATATGGATCTCCTTTTCAAGGATTTGTTTATACATCCCCACCTGATCACGGAAGTGCTCCTTCAGCTTTTCATGTCGTTTAGCCTCATTCTGCCACATGCTTATCTCAATCCTCGACTTTTGACGAATGGTGCGTACCTCCTCCATCGAGAGGGTTCGATTTTCTCTGGCTAAATGGCTTACATCTCGGTTGACCCAGATGAATTGTTCTTGTAATTGATGAAAGCGTTCATCGAGAACGTTCTTTTGCTTTTCTACAGTGGTCAATCGAAGATTATCAATCGCAAACTGTTTATTTTCTTCTTGCAAGGCTTTGAGTGCCTTAAGATGCGCATGAGTTTGCGCTTGTGTTGTGGAGGCATCCCAAATAGCCTTCTCCTTTTCTTCCACCACCACCTTATTTTCTACGATTAATTTTGTTAGCTGCTCAGTTCTAAAGTTTTCTAGCTGGTTTGTGGGAACAAATTGCAAAGGGTCCCACTGTGCTGCTTGTAAGGCCACGAGCTGCTCTTGTAGTTTTTACACTTCTGCTTTAACATGCTCTGTCCTTACTTCTGTTAAGACCAACTTCCCCATTGTGGAAATGAGGTCTGACTGAATTACTGTAACATCCTGAGGGATGTCAAACATGGATGTCATTACTTGCCTTGTTTGAAGCAATCTATCAAGCACATCCTCATGTTCCGTAGGAGTCATTGAGGTTCCAACCAAAGTTTGAGCATCCCGTGCTCCTAAGAGATTTTCCGATGGCACAACAGGTACATTGAAGGATTCTTTGATGTGGTTAGTGACCACTTCTGTAGCTTCCATGGCATTCTGGTGTTGCATGACCACCACAGTGGCCTCTTCACTAGTATCTAACTGCACTTGGAAAGATGCTGTGTTTCCTGAGATTTGTTGTGACCATCTACTTTCCCCTCCTCCTATTTGAATAGATACTTCTCCCCTTGTGTGATCTAATGAAATAGTAGGCTGCTTGGCATCATCGATGACGCAGAAGAGATTTGCATCATCATTGTCTCAGCGATGGCCCTAAGATGGCTCATCGATGGTCTGTAGTCTTGCGGTGGTGGCGGTTGATCCTAGCCTGTGCTAGGCCCTGCTTCTTGTTGTTGGCTGGGACCTGTGGCTGGAGGTTGACTAGGTCTAACCATCTGTTCTTCTTCTTGTTCTGGTCCCAGCTCCTTGCCAATGCTTTTTCTTGGAGCTGGCGCCTTTAGTAATTTAGCATATGAAGTAGTCTGGGCCTTTCAGGGGACATCATTGGTGTATCCCCGAATACTAGCATGTCGGCAAAGCTTTCTAATAAGACAGGGGAAAGGCAACACCATCTTCCCTGTCTTCCATTCTTCAAACTGCCTCAGGATCTCCGTCAAATATACATGGGGTAGGTTAGTGTTAACCTTTCCCATTAACACTGCACATCCTCTAGCCGCATACGTTGATATTATTTTGAGGCCCTTTGTGGGGAAGAGGTGATATGTTCCGATTTTGAAGTAAACTCTCTCTTCCGTCGTCAATTCACCAAATGCTTTATCTTTGCCATAAGCCTTCTCCAACCAATCCTTTCGCACATCAAGGTCTGAATAGGTGGATAACCGAGTAACTTGGGGCCTTGTATTCGAAAGGTTTAACACTTTCAAAATTACCTGCGCAGAGAATTCAACTGTCACACCACAAATATTAATAGTGGTGCCTTGCTCCCTATTGTGCCAAAATTGGTATGTCTCTCCTAGGTACCAGGAACTGCTTTCAGAGAGGATAGGCCATAAGGGAGACCCTTTGAGGTGATCCCTAATGGCCTCAGGAGTGAACTCTGCAAATGATTCAAAGTTCAATTCCACAATCACTGTAGCGAATGTGGACTTCTCATGGATAGCCTGAACACAATCTAGGGGCAACGTGAGTTGTTGTCCCGGTTCAGGCCTTGCAGCAGCTCCTCCTTTTGCCTGCCTGGACCGTCTGGTAGGAGGTTCATCTTGATGAATACTGAATGATTGCTCCTCTTGTTCTACATGTTTTCCGGCAGGACCTTATCTTTTACCTCTCTGAGCTCGTTTGCTTCCACCTTGGGTAGGACCTTCCTGCTGTCCATGTTTCGGGGCCATCTGCAATCACACGGGCCAAGCATTAGTAAGGTCATTTTTGAAGTTAAGTTGTACCTTACTGCTTGCCTTAATTAATGATCTTATGTTATCACGTGTGAAAGTGCCCGAAAGTTTGTAATAATGAGTCCTATGACTTAGGTGGTTTTCATTTTAGTTTCCTGGTATACCTAGGGATTAAATGATTTTTAGGCATAATTATTCTAAGTGTTATAGTTAATTACCCTAGCTGCTGTCCTTTGGGTGATGATAAATTTCAAAAAAGTTAGGCACTTTTCGGCAAGTATCCCTCCCCCACGACTAAGCTGAACACTCCAGGTTCAAGTAAGTTCAAACGGAATAAAAATCGGAGTACCAGCGAGCGAGATATAGTGAGAAAAGCAAGGGTCACTCAATCGCAAGTTGCAGAGAAAAATTTCAAAAACTCCCCCCGTTTGAATGACAAAATGATGCTAAGTGTTGCGGGGGGGTAACCTATTTATAGGCGGCGGGGACGCGATATAGCGTATGATACATCGCGTATGCGATATCACGTGGGATGCGATATCGTGTATGCGATATCTCGTCCCTAGTGATGTGAGACACCATGAAAATACCAACTTTTTAAATGATTAACGTTGGAAATTAAGGACATTGACTATGATCAAGATGTTCTAGGGTAATTTCATTAATTCAAAAGGCACCATTAATGATAAGGGTGTGGATTTTATCAATAAAACCTTGGGTGGTAAGAAAAAGGGTATGTAATGGTACATTGGAACGTTAAAATTCAGAGGGATAATTAGTAGGGAAAGAAAAGTAATTGAAAAATTATGTTGAGGGTAAGAAATGGTGTGTGTGAGCGATGTCATAAGTGAGAATTACAAAATATTACATAAGTGGTCCTCCCCAAAGCAAGTTTCAACCTATAATGCCCTTGTGTAACCACACTTAAAGTGTCCGTGGGCACTAGAAGGGTGAAAGGTAATCCTCACTAACTTCACAAAACACACACATGTAATTATCACCAGAATGAGATGAAAATTCTATGCTACACGGGACACGAGCTACAATTACATGAATAGTGAGATGAGACGAAGTATAGAAAGGGATCATGGAGATTGGGACATGAGGTAACTGACCCAGGACATAGTGAATCCTGCGTGTAAAGCATGATTAAGGTGTCATTAACCCATTGTTCCAAGATCAGGACCAAATCCATCCTTCTAATTAGTGACATCACATTGTTTTAGCCCATGATGAGCGATTATGAGAGTACCATAACAACAAGGCGTATGATCACTTGGCGTTTTATGCAAGGGAGGAGTGACTTTTGTTTTGTGGCACTTCCTTTCCTTTTTTTTTTTGAATACTGAATCCAGAGAAATCGCCAACCTTCAAGCATGGGTGCATGTCATTCCAGTGGGATCCCCTAGAACAGTGTTTGATTTTTGAGTGCCCTTTTGATTACTCTTACTCCCATTTTTCATTAGATCTACAAGGATCTTAGTACAACCATGTTGCATGATAACTCCCATAGACNAACATAGAACACACCTCAACCAACGATCCACATGAGTGCTTTATTTGTAGATGAGATTACTTACAAAAACGTAAAAAGAGAAAAACACAAAAAAATAAAAAAATAAAAAAAAGATAAAACAAAAAGTTGAAAAGTGAAAAACAAGAAAACAAAAATTGAAAAATTTAAAAAAATGAAAAATATTTATTAATCCTGCTTGTTATTGAAATGTGGGATATCCCCCATAACTAATCGGTTGAGCATGGCAAGGATTAATAAATGAAAGATGAGGATCCTTGCAGGTTGAAAATATTGGAACTTGGTCATACTTACCCCATCGGGGTTCACACACTTGATTATAATGAGCATAGTAGGGAAATTTGTATGATGTAGTTCCCGGATAACGAGTTGACCCACTATGATGTTTGTGACCATTAGATGGAATGCAAGGATTAGGTTGTTGCCTTCCATGATTGTGTTCATTGGGTCGTATGGTTGTTGGAGTGTTAGTTGGTGGCCCTGATGAAGTAACATGAGGTGTTGGGTTCAAAGATAAGGGTGCACCACAGTGTGGGACTTGTGTTGAGTTGTAGGATGCAGTGGCCTCTGAATTATGTTGTCCCTTCTTATGGTTGTATTTAAAGAAAGGACACTTTTGATGTTGAGGAGGCTTTTCATTGCTGTTAGTAGTAGTAGCACAAGTGGCATTCAGGGGTTGTTGTTGTGGTGTAGGCACCTTAGGAACAGTTGGTGGCAGTGTAGAAGGAGGGAAAGGATGAGAATGTTGAAGGTTAGGAGGAGTATAAGGTGCACAAGGTGGTGGTTGTGTTAGAGACATGGGCTGATAGTATAGATGAGAATGGTATTGTGGTGAGATAAAGTGTGTTGGCTTAGTTGGAGAAACAAGATGTTGAATAAGATAAGCATTTGGATTCGGATGATATGAAGGGTGTCTCCAGTCTAAGGGTGGATTCCCCCATGACTAGGATTGTTGCCATTGTGATCGAACACAGTATCTCTATACGAACTCTGGATGTAACGTGTTTCCCCAATGCTCATGTAAATGTAACAATATTGGGCATTGGCCCTTGGGGTGATCGTACAGGCATATGTTGCATTCATACATATGATTGGCAGTTGAGCTCTTATTTTTCTTATCCCTTCTTTCTGATTGTCTAATGTTTTGTCCTGCTTCCTGGGTTGTTAAAACTCTATCTCCAATGCTATCAATAAGTTCTCCACACTTTTGATACGTCCATTCCAACATCTTATTGATCTTTGCCTTGATTTCTTCTAATGTTTGTTGTGTTGGCAAAGATGATGTTTCCACCTTGAGATTGGTTGATTTATCCTTTTTATGATCATGAACCTTTGTTGAGTTAAGATTTTGGTCCCGTTGATGTTTTTCAACACTCTCCCATCTAGCCAATTCTCCTTCTTCTTTTGCTACTTGCTTAATAAGCTCTTGGACTTGATGGTTTCGTAGTTCGTATAGTTGACCCTGGGCATACATTCCTAAGGTCTCTCTTGTTTCATTACAAAGCCCATCGATGATATGGTACATTAGCCTTTCCTCGGAAAAACCATGGCCTGGACAGTTGTTTAACAGTGAATAATATCTTTCTAAGGCCATGTCCAAAGGTTCATGTTGTGATTGTTTCCATCCTTGGATTTGTTTCCTCAAGGCTGACACTCTTGCGTAGGTTTGATATTTTTCATTAAAAACTTCTACCATTGTTGACCAACGTCGTATTGAATTTGGTTTTAACGATCTATACCATACTTTTGCTTGGTCAACGAGTGTCATAGGAAAGAGCTTAAGTTTTTGCCACCTATTATCAATGTTATTCCATGTGCAGGCATCGTACAAGGCTTGTCAATTTTGATACAGATCTAAGTCATAGCCTCCTGAAAATTTGGGAAAGTTGTTTAAATCGAGCCTAGGTAGACAACTCTCTTTACGATGCCTATGGGAGATTTGAACAGCCTCTTGTATTTGCGTTAAGCTTGTAGTGGCTAGTGGGGGTTCATCGTCATCGGGTAAGTTATGCTTTCATGTGTTGGGATGACGTTGCTTTTGTTCATGTTTATAAGAAGCTCCCACTTTAGGTTGTATACTCCAATCTTTGTCATCATATAGTTTGTTGGTTCTCCAATGAACTTCCTTACTAAGTGTGGCATTATCGTAATCTTGTAGGAGAGGCATTGTTGTGAAACTGTGTGTGAAATTGTATGTGACTTTTTATAATTATTTCTTTCTAAGGGATATATCGTTAAGTCCTTTTATAGAGACCTTGTATGATATAACTAATCTAGATAACTAGCACCGTCCCTGGCAATGGTGCCAATGATGAGTGGCGAGGTACCCCTACACTCAACCATATGAATACAAGCGTTTTCACGTGCAATTCAGTCGAACTCCGCAAATGGACTAGTTGTGGCACCTAGATAGTTATCCTTAGGTCGTAGTTCGCTGCCTTCCCACCTAGACTAGTATTATATTTTTCACGTATGGTTTAGTCCAGAGTGAGGTGTATGATGTGTTCCTAATCTAACGCTACTCCTGAAGGGAGTGGAAAGTGATATTAAATTAACTAATCTAGGAGAGAGAGGGTAAGACAATCTAATATAGCCTAAGTGCGATGAGCATCCGTTCCTTGATTATCCGTACACATCTTGGACTTCGTGCATGACTACCACTGGGATTACCAAGCGCAAATCCTAGGTACACCACTGGGTTACCAAGTAGTCACACTTAAATGCTCGTAATTAAGTCGTACTCATTCCGCGTTGCTAGGAGATAAGGGTGAGAGAGACTAATTAGGAAAGTAGTAAACAACAATTAAATAAATAAATAGACAAAGTGAATCCTACAATGATGAAGTAATCTCGATCTTTATTTCTGGTCATGTGCGTGTCCAAGTACGTCACACTTGAATAAAGGATGCCATACAATTACATTCACCACACTGCAGGCAGACATTGGAAAAATAATCTATCTCTAGAGGGATCAAACTACCAGAGTTTTGCTACTATCTAACTCTCATATCTGAAACAAGGGAGAGCCACTTCTTATTTATAGACATTGCGACGGGCTACGATATCTTGTACGTGATATCGTAGGGAAAGATGCGATATCGCGTACGCGATATCATGAGGGATGTGATATCGTGGCGGACGTGATATGGCGTACGTGATATCGTGGCCCATGCAATATCGCGTCCCATCAACTGCCAAGTAATTAAGCTAAAGTGAGTTAGCTAGATTAAATAGTAGTTAATTAAGCACATAAGTACGACCGCTTCGAGCATGCATATGAATCTTGGTAATCCCAGCAATGCTTAACGTTTGGTAACCCAACAACATTATACGTGTTCGGGATATGCATAGAAAGTGGGACCAGATACTTATGTTTGGATAGTTAGTTATTAATTAGCAATTAGATTAATTAAATTGATTTATAAATTGAGTTTCAACCTGCTATTAATTGTAGATGAATAAAATATAAAATAATAAAAATCATGTGTCTCAATTACACTTAACCATACAATTAAGCTCCACAAGTGTAGTTGAGAAGATAATGATTGTCACGATTAGATTTCACATCCTAGAACTTATGTACTTAGGAACTTAAGGTCTACAGAATTCGACTAGATTGCACATGAACACTTGTGATTCGTATGGTTGGGCATAGGGGTACATCGCCACTCATCATTGGCATTGTTACTGGGGACATTTTTGTTGTTACGTGCACTATTTAAGACTTAGTGAAAAATTATTCGAGATTGTTGAAATGAACCCTAAAGTCATATCATACATTAAAATAACTACAACAATTTTAAGATGCACACTACATTTCTTGTTCTCTAACACAAGATGTCTTCTTCTCACAGGAGTGATTCTCCACCTAAGTCTAATAGAGCAAATCAATAGGTGCCCCAATAATATAGAGTGGTATATGCTCATCCTGATGAGTATGTCCCTAATTTCACCTTTTTCCTACACTAGGATGAGTTTCTGTGGTGGTGTGACATGAAGGGAAACATTGTGTTTCCACCTGATCGATCCATTCTTGCAGTGCTCTAAAAAACTCTTATGTGGTTGGGCATCCAAGGGCTTCATGTTGAATATGTTGTGCAAGATAGTGATGCTAGGGATTATCATCCCACATATGCATAATGTCTAAGAGATCAACAACTAGAGCAATGTTATGAATCTATGAAGGGGAAGTGGTCCAATGATTCTCCATTCCTGACGTACTTCAAAGATGATAGAGAACCCTTCTCTAGGGGTTTTTTATTTAGAGAGACTCCTCTCTTTAACTTTAGTGAAGGAGGTCAAAACTAGAATATGTAGTTCATGATTCATAATCCTAGTTTTGGCAAGAACGGATCTAATGACAAAGGGGGATCTAAGGAGGAGAGTCATGGTAGGGATGCAAACAAGAAACATGATCGTGATCATGGCCATGACCACTGAAAAGGGGGTGACAGGCACTATGAGGATGATATCCCTCCTTCCTCTTCACCTTTGTTATCATCTTCTTCCTCTTCTAGCTCTAAATGCAACTGTAGGGGGTGCGATCATGATGGAGGTGATTTATGAGACTGAGATGACCATAGGGACCATCAGGCAAGTCAAGACCTAGGGCCCAGGCATTTAAGAAAGGCTCATCACCATGAATAAAGGGGTAGTAGAGGACATCATAGGCATCATAATCATGGCCTCGATGAGCCTTTACTCACTACCCGAAGCATCTAAACATTGCAGAGGTAGTGAGAATTTCTACAGGGCATGTAAAGGGTAGTTGGATCAAGAGGCTAGACATTAGAAATATTCCTAGGTTCGAAGGAGAATATACCTTAGATCTGTAAAACTATCTTTAGGCTTTCCATGATGCCTATGCCTTGCAAAATATAGAAAATGATTAACAAAAGCTTAAGTTATTTCTCAAGACACTCATCAAAGAAGTAGAATTCTGGTACTAGTCCTTAGAATTGGAATCCATCAAATGGTGGAGTACAATGCTTGAATTGTTCAATGACAAATATTAGACATACTCTTGAGTGTCCAACTTGAAGAGGTGGATCTAAGGATGGAAATAAGGGACACATGAACCCTTGGATGCCACCATGGGCCGATATTATTCTCTATTACATAGATGTCTTGGCCATGGTTATTCTTAACAGGAGTAACTTCGCCATATCATAGATGGACATTGATTAGAAACAAGGAGAACTCCTAGAGTCTATGCCTAAGGATGATTGTTAGAATTAAGAGTCCATCAGATCCAACAACTAATCAAGCAAGTGGAAAAAAAAGAAGGATAGTTGAGGAAAGATGAAAGTGTAGAAGAATACAACTGTGATCCTTTCATTCGCAAGAGGGAGGTTTGATTTTGTGATAGTGAGGAGGAATCATCACATGATGAGGTGGTGAATCAAAAAACCTTGTCGATTCAAAAATTTAACTTTAAAATTTTGACTAAGGTAGATCAATTGTGGGACTCTATGGATAGTAGATTTCAGTTATCTTGAAAATTTTTGAAGAGTCCAAAGAACAAAGCAGTTATTGTGAGCACAAGAGGTGAAAAGAAGCTAAACATTGCAATCAAAGGGGTAAGGAAAAAATTGCTAGAATAGAGGAAGTTGAAAAATTTGAATAAGAAAATGATGGTGGGTGTGACATCTATCAATATGAACATCCTAAGTGAAACACCATAAAATTTCAAGGCCCTCTTGCTTCACTAGGGTCTTGGAATTTAGGCAAGGACTTCCACAAGTGTAGTGTCATGATGGTTTGGCAGGAAAATGTAGGCACTGAGGTTAGACTGTTTAGTCCAACAAGTTTTCTATCTCCAAAGCTGATAGGCCCAATGGACTCTCTGGCCTGCCCACTTGGACAATTCACCCGGCTGGCAGTCTACTCAGAAACTATGCTAGGAGTTTCCAATGGTGTTTGGGATAAGCAAAGAAATTTGGCAAGTTTTCTAGTGAATAAGTTTGCCATGCTACGCTATGCTATGCAGTGTAACAAGCTTCGAAAAATGGTTGCTTAAGTGTCCAAGTGCAAAGCGACAAAGTGATTGCGAAGACAAAGCAGGATTCAATGAACGCAAGATGCTACGCTATGTAGCGTAGCAAAGTGTAGCAAAAGCAAAGCGGAAAGGTCCATCTTGCCAAGTGATTCCAATAAGAAAACGACACCTTGGCAAGACTTCGGCCTCCAAAACTTCTTGCCCCACTTGATCCATAGACCTTGAGCAAAGTTTGTTGCTAGAAATTGGTGGATTAAACAAGGAAGCAGGATATGCTAGTCGCTACGTTGTGCTATGCTACATAGCATAGCATAGCGTAGCGATAATGCAAAAAAAAAAAATAAGCAAATGTTTCAAGCATGAGTTAAACAAGTTCAAAAGCTTCCTGACATGAAAGACAAAAGTTGTAGTTGTTAGCATGACTAAGCTTTAGACATGTTTTTGACTTCAGCATAAGTTCCAGTCGAAACTAGTGGCTACGCTATGCTACGCTAGGTAGCGTAGCACAACGTAGCAAGCATCCACTTACGCTATGCCAATGAACTCAACAACGTGAGTGACACAACACTAGTATGGAAGCATCAAGACATCTTTGGGTAGTTCTAGAACTTGTTGACAAGAATCTTCCTCATTCTGGCATGTCCTTGGCAGAATCAGCAATTTCACTCCATTTTGCACATCCCCTAGTTAGCTTCCAAAAAACATTGTTCCTACGCTTGACCCTGCTCATAAGAGCATGGAAGACGTAGTCCTGGAGTGTAAGCTCCATTTCTATTTGCATTGTTAATACACTAATATTGTCACATACTATCCCAGAGGCATAATCATAGAGTAGCCAAGGTCACAACCAGCATTGCACACCTACATGGTATGGGCGCATCAGCATCTTGTGTGGTCCAAGACATGTGGCGTTCAGGCCCCATTTCTTGCTTTCTCCTAGCCCTATAAATACCATGGCAAACAATGCTCAAAGGGTTGGCTTTTCAAGTTGGCATTTCTACATTAACAAGAGTAGTTGGCTTGTTGGCTTTTGCATTGGCGAGTTGGCTTGTTGATTGGCTTTTTGCATAGTTTGCTTTCCAGATCGACTTTTGGCGTAGTTGGCTTTTAAGTTCACACTCAAGAGCATAGTTGGCACGTTCTGAGCATTCTAGTTATCTCTGAGATTTCTGTGCCTCCTAGTGTTGTACAACTGATTGTGTCCATCTCAACAAAGTAAAGCCATGATCTTGAGGTGGTGCATTCTTTCACTCCAGTTTGCATTACATTTCTATTTATTATCATCGTATTTTGCATCATTTCATCCCATTGCATTTTATAATCATCATATTACATTACAAGCATCGTTTCCGAAGTAAATGTCTACAAAAGGTTAAGTCACACCTATTAAGTCCCTGTTTGATCAACAAGACCATCCAGGGCACCCTGAATTTGTTTTCTCTAGCACCACCCTCACATGGATTCGGTGTTAAACTGTTTCACCCGGTGACCTCTTGGTGTTCCAGCCACTGATGTTTTCGGTCGCAACACTAAGGGATGTTTCTCCATCTTGTCCCACTTACAAGAGTTTGGGGTGTATGCTTTGAATCCACAACTAGCAAAAAGATAAACACCTAGAAGATTTCCTTATCCTCAAGGTAATCCTAGGCAATTCCATCAATAGCAACAGTATTATCCAAGTGAAACTCCACTGCAATCGTATGAATAGTATCAACAATGGCAGCAACCACAATCATGGGCATTGCCACCGTCAAGGCAACAATACCCTTATAGATAGCTTATCCATATGGGTATTATATTCAACAACCTCTATCTCCACGTGACTCTTCCAATCACATTTATCCTTTCCAACATCATTAGTACCCTCCTGAATATTATTGAACTCATTCTCCACATTCAAGGAGGGATACCACTTTTTATCCTTATCCTCTTATTCCTGCACCTGTTCCTCCACCCTCAACATAGCTACTGCCTACTCCATCTATGCAGGGTGAACTTCTAACCCAATCGTAGCAACGCAATGCTACCAAGGCCGTTAATCTATAACTGGTTCATCAACCGAGTGGTTTGGACACTAGATTATGGAAAAAACCTTTTTTCCAACCCAATAGTCCACCTAAGCCCTCACATACACATGTGGTTGGCAACCCTGCTTCTCCATCTCTCTCTACATCTAGTCCCCTTTAAACCAAATACCACATAGAATCCATACTATTATGCTCACTTATGTTGTATCTGATTGGATCTGGGCTGGGAACCTTCCTAGGAAATTAGTTGATCTTGGGAGTCCTCTTATCTATTTGTAGATTATTGGGAATGAACCATGTAAAGCTTTTCTTAATTCAGGTTTCATTGTAAACTTGATTTTTCATGAGATATATACTACTTGGAACCTACTGCTCCTCAAGAAGAGCAATATTTGATTGGAATTAGTAGATCAATCCATTACTATTCCATTGGATTGGTGGAAGACATTTTGACCATTGTTTGTGGGTGATCTTATCCTATTGATTTTTTAGTAATCAAGGTTGAAAACTATAAAGGGGGCTTCCCAATCATCATGGAAAGGACATCGCTAAGCACTGTTAATGTAAGAATGGGCATAAAAAATCTTTCCTTGGAGATATCTAAAGAAAATGCATTTGGAAAGATTAAGAAGAAGTGAGTTCCATGCATTGCATATAGCGATATAAGGTGCAATTGCATGCAGAAACTTTGGTCCATTAAACGAGCATCCATTTTCACATGCAAGAAGTGTGCTCCTAAAGTAGATATTCAAAGGTGTCTGTATGTAGTAGCCACAAAGCAAGAAGGCATCCAATGGTTGACCACTAATCCTAAAAGAAGCACAATGTGCATGGAACCTACTGAGAGCTTGACATGTGCTTATGTCGTGGGAATGGATGAACTAGAGCAAGTTCATCATCAACTCTCTAATAATGCAAATGATGATACCTATTGGGGAGAGTTGGAAATTCTTGAAAATTTTGAGCAAGAGCTCCTTAAGTTAAAAAATCTACCTATCAACATGAAATATGCATTCTTGAAAAATGAGAAACTAATAATAATCAATGTAAATCTTTCTCTTGAATAGAAACAAATGTTGTTGAATGTGGTTGAAAAATGGTCAACAACCTTTGCCTGGTCATATCTTGAACTTACAGGGATTGATCCTAGGATATGTTAGTATCGTATCTACACTAACCTAGCCATGAAGCTAAAGAGGTAGCTATAGAGGCGATTGAACCCTAAATTGAAGCAAATCGTCAATGAGGAAATTGAACAACTCCTCAAGGTGGGGTTATCTATCCCATTGTGGATAGTGAGTGGGGTAGTCCACTTGTGATTATGCCAAAGAAAGATGGTGAAACACCACAAAATTTTGGGTCTTGGCATCTTGACTGTAAATCTGGCTAAGTGTCAAAATGATGTCACTTTGCCCAAATTTTTCTAAGTGTTGAGCATAGTCAGCTCAAACTGCCAAATTTGCAAAATTTTTCTAAGTGTTAGAATGATGACACTTTCTACAAATTTGTCTAAGTGCTGGGACTACACTCTCCATTGCAGTAGAGCGTAGTCAACTTCAATGACCAAATTTCTACAATTTTGGCTAAGTGTTCGAATGAGGTCACAAGCTACAAATTTTTTCTAAGTGTTGAGACTACGCTTTCCACTACTAGGACTATGCTCTAGAGCATAGTTAGCACACAACAACCAATTTTGCAAGATTTTTTCTAAGTGTCAGAATGATGACACAAGCTGTAGCTTTTTCTAAGTAGTGAGACTATCCTCTCTACTACTGGGACTACGCTCTAGAGAGTAGTTAGCATGAAAACACTAGTTTTGGCATATTTTTTCTAACTGTCGAGACTACACTCTAGAGTGTAGTTGGGGTTAAGCATAGTTGGGATGCAATGTAGTCCCAACTACCCCTTTGCCATGTGGCAGCCGATCTGCATTTTTTGATAACCCTAACCCTATAAATACCCCTACCTTGGGCATTTTCAAGGGTGGGGAGAGCAAATTTCATATGGTTGGTAATTTTCAAGTTTGACATTTGGCATTTGGATGAATGAGACCCAAAGGCATACTAGTGGCCTAGAGAGGTAGAGTTGCAGACTACGGTCCATTGCAGCCCCCCTGTAGCCTAGCCAAACACCATAACCCATGGTACACCATGGTAGCCAACTTGATAAGCATGAACACCACAACGAGCATTAAACTTCATTGATCGACACCACCAAGACTGTGACTATGCTCTCCATTGCAGCTATTATATATCGTGTACCTTCTAACCTCCTTTTGAAGTTAACTACGCTCAACCCCATTTGGGATGATGTTCCATTTTTCTCTCTTCCTCCCTTTCATTTTCTTTGCATTTTTTTTCACATTTTCTTCATATTTTGACCTACAACTACACTTAGGTGGCAGTCCATGCATGTTGACACTCTCATTTTTTGCCAAAAAATGTGACTACGCTTGGTACTATTCACATCGTTAACATCAACTATGCTCAACACTGTTCACATGGTTAAAATAGTTGATGCTACTTGACACTTAGCACCATTTGCATTAACATTGTTTACACTCCATAAGTCATTGTTTGATTGACAAGATCATTCAGGGCACCCTGTCTCTGCCTCCAACAAGGCCCTTGCGTGGACATAGGGTTAGGCTGTGCACCCATTGATCCCTCGATGTTCTGGTCGTTGATGTTTTTGGTTGCTATAGTTTTTAATGCTAGAAGGATGATCCTATTGTTTTCTTCTTTACACTTCATTGTGGTTGTCTTTGTGTGCTCTCTGCACCCTTGTTGGTGTAGATTGGTCCCCATTGTTAGTCTCCTTGAGACTCCACAAAGCAACCCAAATCGCATCGTTCTTCACTTTTTTTCTAAGTCTTCACTCTCTGAGTATAGAGAGCATAGTAAGTGGAGAGCATAGTTGGTGTGGAGCATAGTATCCATACTTAGCATTTTTTTCTATAGTTTTATACTTAGCCATTTTTTTGGCATTTTCATACTTAGCCATTTTTTTGCATTTTTATACTTAGACATTTTCTGCTACTGGTAGACTTAACCATTTTTCTACATTTTTATACTTAGCATTTTTTCTACATTTTCATACATAGCATTTTTTCAATGTTTTCATACTTAGCATTTTTTTTTTGCATCTTCATACTTAGCATTTTTTTTTGCATTTTCATACTTAGCCAAATTTTCACAATTTTACACTTAGTCAAATTTTTTCATTTTTATACTTAGCCTTTTTTCTGCTACCACCAAACTTAGATGTTTTTCTGCATTTTTCAGAGTTAGCCATTTTTTACAAATAGCAACTCTTCCATCTTGATCTATGAACATGAATCTAGGTCAACCTTCCACGTCGGTATCTAACATACTTGACACCTTCACAATACACCTAAAGCATGTCGTGCTCAACCACAAACAATATAACTTTGTTTGTACTAAAATCCAAGTAGGATTACCCATGGATAGCCTTAACATAGAGGCAAAATAGGACTTTGAATGAGTCTACTGGAAAGGACAAGAGTACAACCCTTCCTCGTTTGACATAATCCCACTCATTGAGTCCTATCACCAATTGTTGTCGCAACTCATCCATGTAAATGAGCACAATGCAGGGACCAACTATGAGGAAGCCTCATAGGAGGAAGAAGATGAGTTCGAGGCCTGCTTTAAACATGAGAGCCCTCTTTACACCATCTTCGAACAACCACTCCCCAGTTCAGCTTTTCCTTGATTTGGTTTAGCTGTCCTCTTCGAGATGGTGACCATGCTAGTTCAGCCTTCCTCACAAGCAATTGTTGCATCTACCCAATCCTATGTTTATGCAGGGGCCGCCTCTCAACCCCAAATGATTCAGACATCCTATGTTCTACCTATCTCATCGATGCCCTTGGCATCAATCCAACCCATGTGTGTGTGGCCCACCTTGGTCACTGCGTCCATCCCTCAGCCAATGCATCAATTACAACTATTTGCTATGATGTTAAACTAGCATACTTTGCAACCAGAAATTTGGCCTTATGCCATGTAACCAACATGAGCCTAGTCAATGCAACTGGCTGGCACATCCCCAAGCTTGGATCAAGCATTCCAGCTGATCCAAAGTTTGATGAAGGGGATCAACTGGTTCAAAGTTGCCTGCTCTAAAACCATCAAGGTGATGGACTTCTATCAAGATGATCCCATAAGTCCTTCAGTCCTACCACTAACTCTCCTAATTAGGGTCCCGCATCCTTAACTCACCAAGTACAACAGTGAGGGGGACCCCAACGTGCACTTGGTCATGTTCAGGTCTGAGTGCCTATTGCTGCAAACTTGGTTACATGTAATCATGCATGTCTTTCCCATGTCCCTAACTAGTAAATCCCTTAACTAGTACCACTTGCTACCTAGGGGCTTAATTTCCTTCTTGGAGGACCTCCTAATCCAATTTGTGACATGCTTTAGGTACAACCTGAAACTCGAAGTAACCATTGACCAACTCATGTAGGTCAATTAGGGGCCACTAGAGCCCATGCCAAAATTCCTCCAATGCTAGAGCACCTCGTTATAAGAAATATGGGAGCCCATATTAGAGATGTACATCTTGGCCATTTTCAATGGTGTAGTTAACAAGTTTTTCAAGTCAAAACTATACTACCTGGCCCTAAAGTCTCTTAGCCAAGTCTTTGTCCAAATAAAGGGCATAGAGGAGGTAGCGCAAGTAAGCAATGACCTAGCCTACATGGCCTTCAAAAACTAGCATGTATGCAAGCAAAAAAAAAATAGTGGTCATGGTAGCCATAAATGAAAAAGAAACCAACCGGGGTTTGATGATTAAGTAGCCTAAGGCCACAACTCTCAAAGTTGCCAACTCTGGTGCCAACCCAGCTACATTGATAGAGGCCATAACGTAAGTTACTACAAGGCGTTGCTTTGAGCGCAAGGATTACTCAAGGTATACCTCACTATTGAGAAAATCCTCCAAGCTACCGAAGTAGCTTTTGAAAATTGGATGAATCCAATACGAACACATATTGGAGATTGCCTACCAAAAACACAATAGTGATTGTGAAACTACTGAGGAACCCCACCTCAGCAGTACCAAAAAAGTCCCTGGTCTCAAAGGACTTTTGGCTAGACCAATTTTGTCACTACCACTAGATGTTTGGTCATAGTATGGACAACTGTCGGGCTTTGCAAGATGACCTACAAAGAATGATAAAAAGTAGCCAACTAGTGCTTGACGTAGCAAGCCAATCCAACATAGACGACGCCCCATACGTCATAAACTCCATCAACATAGGAGGCAAGTCCAAACCTGTGAAATAACCTTTTGTGATCCAAGTGCCTCTCAATAAGGTAAGGATCCCCTTGACCTCCACAAGCAAGAGGCGGCCCCCCCCCCCCCTTCATGGTCAAAGTGTCATCTTGGGCATCCACAATACCTTTCATGGTTAGGGTCCCACAACAACCTTTTACTAAGACATTAAATTGGCAAACCAACCACTTGTCTGCTAAGATGTTAAACTAGCAGCAACCATATACTAAGATGTTAAACTAGCATGACACAGCAACAACAAACACTAAGCAACCCTTCATCATCAAGGTGCCACAATGAGTTGTCCCTGTAATAACTCCTAAATAGCTGTTTATCATTAGGGTGCCACAACGCATTAGCCCCTCACCTACCTCAAGCCCAATAGTGGGTAATGTGTTGGTCTCTTCTTTTTCAAGGGCCAACCCCACTAGCAACCTAGGTAGGCCTACCAAATGGCAACGCAAGAGGACAAATGAGCACCTTGCAACACCCATGGTTGAAACAAAGGCCACAACTAGCAAGCAACAACTAAGCATTACGACCACCAAATAGGCTAGACAAGCCAAGCACAAGTCCCCTCCGCAAGAGATCCATCTCTCGAGTTGCATGGAGGAGGTTAAGGCCAACACAATGATCGATGATAAGGACTTCATAGTTGTACTAACCTAGATGAAATAAATTCTCAAGTAGAAAAACATAACATTGAGCTTATATAACCTAGTCATGACCTCATTTGCCCACCACCAAGCACTGGCCTAGATGTTGGCCTTCATTCTTGTCATAGAGGACATCCCTGCAAATGAGACATCCATTTGTGTAGCGATGTTGCCCCTTGCACCACAAGAATTAAGTTCAACATCCCAAGCCTTTCACAATGATGCAATCAAGGTCAACCCTAAATGAGGGAAGGTCACTATAGCTCCACTATCCATTAGCATACACATTGGGTAGTGCATAATTCGTAGGGTTCACATTGATGATGGTGCGACAGCAAACATAGTTCTATACTCCATCATCAATAAGTTGGGCTTGGCAAGTAAGATCGGGCCAACCAAAATCGAGTGTCTAAAATCCTTCAACAGATCATGCATCATTATCAATGGCATAATAAACATCACCTTTGTGGTAGGGGAGTAGTTCCCCACCTCTACAAATTTTACTATTATAGAGGAGATGCCAGGCTTCAACCTAATCCTCGGCAGGCCTTGGCTAGCTTAGCTATGGGTCATCTCCTCTCCAGTCCACCAAGAAATCCACATTTCATATGAAGGTGGTCAAGTTATCATTTATGGTAATATTATCTTCCCTTTAGCTATCCACCATGTAGACATGGGCCAAGTGTTGAAGGTGGAGTTTCTTGGTGGTACACCTGTAGTAAGCAACATAACGCCTAAGGATAACACACCTAAATGAGTGGTTGAATCCAACAACCTTCGAGAGGATCCTAAGCTTTGTGCACCCCCTAATCCATGCTTAGTTAGGAAGCAACTACGTGACCCAGACTTTCCCTTGGCCAAAAACACACTAGGTGCCTACTTAACCCTTTCCTCCACATGTCATGCATTTTTGGTTTTCACTTGCGTTGCATTTGTTCATGCATTTACATTTTGCCTACTTGCTTAGTTTACACACTGCTTTGCTTTGTTTATGCATCCATCCACTTAGCTTATGCATTGTATTTGAAAAACATTAAAAATGCATAAAAAAAATCATAAAACTACAAAAAAAAATGGCCTAAAAGGCCTTAAAATAGAAACCCCCTCATGGCCTGAAAAGGCCTTAAACTAGCATTGCGGCCTATCATGGCCTTAAACTAGCAAGATTCCCCATAGCCCAGCATGACCTTAAATTAGCAATGTATGCCCCGAAATGGCCCTAAACTATCAACCCTTTTGCAGTGGCCTGAAAAGGCCTTAAACTAGCATATGGCCTGCAATGGCCTTAAACTGGCACCTCCGGCCCACCATGGCCTTACAACTGGAAACACATGGTCTAAAATGGCCTTAAACTAGCAAATTACATGGTCTAAAATGGCCTTAAACCATTGTTGTGACCATGAATCGCCCAAAACTATCACTTTTCACATTGCTTTCCTCTCACTTGTGCACATTAACCTTGTTACATAGTTGCTACTTGATGTTGTTTTTCTAGTTGATTTTTGCAAGATCTTGCAGGCATACAACATGGCTATGCATGTAGTACCATACCTCACCGAAGCAAGGTAAGCACATAGCCCATCTATCATGATGCTAAAACTAGCACAGTTGTTTGCCATGATGCTAAAACTAGCATAACACTCATCCACCATGATGCTAAAACTGGCATAGTTCGTCCTTGGGTTATGACCTTAATTTGGCACAACAGCTCGTTTACTATGATGTTAATTTGGCACCCACATCCATTGTTCGCTACAAGATTAAACTGGCACCTTGTGACCTGCTAGGACTCTAAACTAGCATCCCATGGTCTGTTAGGACCTTAAACTAGGTTCATGGTCTACCAGGACTTTGAATTAGCATGTTGCTAATCTTTTGGAGCACCTACCATCGGTGTAACCTTTGGGGCAGTTACAACATCATCACACTGGCACTTCCACTAGCTTCCTATGCACTTGCAACTAGTTTAGCTTTTCACACATCTACAACATCTTCACATCTGGCATTTCACTTGCATTTCACATTTTGTGGTTTTCTTATCTTCTTGGAGTTGTGTTTACAGGACAAAGCCTCAGAGGTGATCATGCAAAGGTGCTTATCATAACAGCAGTAAGTTACTACATTACTTTGATGTGCATAATTGGGCTAGCAAAGCTACTCAAGAGTGCACATCCCCCTCATCTCCTTTTAGCTTATGCACATTCACTCCTGCATTCCCATACCCTCTTGCATTTCCCACATTCCCTTGCATGCAAACCCTTTGATGCATACACATTGTAAACACACATGGCATACTCTCTTCACATCACACCGTAGAACCCATGGTGGATGTAACACAACTTGTTTCATGGAAAGCCTTTGTGGACTAGTCAAAGCCCAAGCGGATGTAACGTAACTCATCTAGGGGAGGAAACACTTGTCCCATAGACATGACATGGTTGCATTAAAGTAAGGTCCATTAGGTGGCACGTAGCCCACCTAATGGAAACCATCCCATAACTAGCATCTTGTAATGTGTAGGACCCAAAGTAGGTTCACCTCGTAGATGAAAAAAGTAAAGGGGGAAAAGCACATCCCCAAGCAAATTGACAGTGCTATAGTTTTGCAACCGACCTAGCCTTGGATCAATTTTGGCTCTCTCATGAGCACTCTGATGAGAGGTCAACCTTTTAGGGTTAAGCCACTTCATGCCATGGTCACCATCAGCCATGCTGACTTTGCCTCTTGCATCATGATACACTGTTTTCATTTCATCTCCCCTGCTTGTATTTCATCACCCTAGCATTGCCTACACCCTTTACCCTAGCATACCCATATTCAGAGCACTCTTGAACATGGTGGAACGACACTTGATTTGGTACTGACAAGAAATGTTGGTGCCATGTCTATTGTGGTGTTTTGTGATTCTTTGTTAACGTCTCTTAGGCAACTCCTCTAGATGTCAACAAAGAGGGGCCAATGAAACATTACAAAATTTCAGGTCTCAGCATCTCAACTACAATTTTAGCTAAGTGTCAAAACAATGACACTTTGCCCAAATTTTTCTAAGTGTTGAGTGTAGTTAGCTCAAATTGCTAGATTTGCGAAATTTTTCTAAGTGTCAAAATGATGACACTTTCTGCAAATTTTTCTAATTGTTGGGACTATGCTCTCAACTACAGTAGAGCATAGTCAGCTTCAATGACCAACTTTCTATAATTTTGGCTAAGTGTCTAAATGAGGTCACAAGCTACAAAATTTTTTTAAGTGTTGAGATTGTGCTCTCCATTGCCGAAACTATGCTTTAGAGCATAGTTAGCATAGTTAATACACAACAACCAATTTTGCAAAATTTTTTCTAAGTGTTAGAACGATGACACAAGTTGCAAATTTTTCTAAATGCTGAGACTATGCTCTCCACTACTAGGACTATGCTCTAGAGCATAGTCAGTGTAGTCAACATGAAAACACCAATTTTGGCATATTTTTTCTAACTGTCGGGACTATGCTCTAGAGTGTAGTTAAGGTGCAGCATAGTCCCAACTATCCCTCTACCATGTGGTAGCCAATTTACATTTTTCAACAACCCTAACCCTATAAATACCCCCACCTTGGGCATTTTCAAGAAGGGGGAGAGCAAATTTCAAATAGTTGGCAATTTTCAAGTTTGGCATTTGGCATTTGGATGAATGAGACCTAAAGGCACACTAGTGACCCAAAGAGGTAGATTTATAGACTATAGTCCATCGTAGCTCCCCTGCAACCTAGGCAAACACCACAGCCCATGGTACACCATGGTGACCAACCCGACAAGTATGGACACCATGGCAAGCACCAGACTTCATAGCTTGACACCACCAAGACTATGACTATGCTCTCCATTGTGCCTATTATACACTGCATACCTTCTAAACCTCTTTTGGAGTTAACTATGCTCAACCCCATTTGGGGCGGTGTTCCATTTCTCTCTCTTTCTCCCTTGCATTTTCTTCCCATTTTTTTCACATTTTGTTTACATTTTGGCCTACAATTATGCTTAGGCAACAGTCCACACGTGTCAACACACCTATTTTCTACCAAAAAATGTGACTATACTTGGCACTATTCACAGCATTAACATTGACTACGCTCAACACTACTCACACGGTTAACACAGTTGACACCGCCTGACACTTAGCACCATTTGCATTAACACCGTTTGCACTCTGTAAGTCCTTGTTCGATTGACAAGATAGTTCAGGGCACCCCGTATCTACCTCCAGCAAGGCCCTTGCATGGACACAAGGTTAGGCTGTGTACCTGTCAACCCCTTAGTGTTCCAACTGCCAATGTTTTCGGTCGCTACAAGTGGCAAGTGGTAGGTTTACATCGATTTTTGGCTATTGAATATGGTAACATTCAAGGATCATTTTCCATTGTTATTCATTGATCAGGTGTTGGGCACCATATCTAGGCATTGCTATTATAGTTTTTTGGATGGTTATAGTGGCTATAACCAAATCCAGGTCACACCAGAGGACTAGGCCAAAACAACATTCACGCATCCTTGGGGGACCTTTGTATATTGCAAGATGCCTTTTGTCTATGTAATGCTCATGCTACTTTTCAACGCCTGGTCTTAAGCATCTTTTAGCAATAAATTGGTAGTGGAGTGGAAGTTTTTATGAATGACTTCTCCACTTATGATGCTACATTCGAGCAAGCCTTGGACCACCTTGAGCTAGTACTCAAAAGATGTGTGGAAACAAACCTATGACTCAATTGGCAAAAGAGCCATCTTATTGTCCAAGAAGGCATTGTTTTGGGGCATAGAATCTCACAAGCAGGAATTGAGGTTGACCCTAAGAAAATAAGGATCATCCAAGGAATTACCCACTAATCAAAAACTGTAAAAGATGTCCAATCATTCCTTAGACACACTAGTTACTATTGGTGATTCATAGAGAATTTCTCTAAGATCGCAAAACCATTGGTTGAGCTAACAAAGGAAGATGCTTCATTTGTCTTGATCAAGGAATGTGAAAAAGCATTTCAATAGCTAAAGGAGAAACTTGTAGAAACTCCAATTCTACAGGCACCTGACTGGTGTAGGCCATTTCACATTATGACAAATGCATCAGATTATGCCTTGGGAGCTATGCTTATGCAGTTGGACAACAAGAAATGTCCATAGTCCATCCATTGCCCAAGCTAAAGCATTGTGGTTGCACAACTGAACTACACCACCATAGAAAAAGAATTGATGGTAGTGGCGTTTGCTTTAGAAAATTTCAGGCATTATGTGCTTGGATACAAAGTGTTTGTGCAGATAGACCACAATGCCATTTACTTCTTCATGAATAAGCCAATGGTAAGCTACCTTGTCATATAGTTATTGGTGATTTTATAGGAATTCAATCTTATGATGGTAGATTAGAGGAGAATTGAGAATGTGATCGCTAACCGCTTACCTTGGTTGTGATGGAACAACAAAGAGGAGGAAATCCCACTATTTGATTTATTTCTTGATGAAATCCTCTTTGCTAGGGCTATAATTGAATAATTTCCAACTAAGCCTAAATGGTACAATGGCATTCTCACCTATCTTCTTACTCAAGACATGCCACAAGGGTTGGACCACTGAAAGAAATAATAGTTTCTCCACCAAGTGAAACACTTCATGGAGATCAATGGACATCTTTACAAGGTGTGCACTGATGGCTTGGTTCATTGGTGTGTCCCTGATGTTGATCAACTACACATTTTATAGGATGCTCATGAGGGTCCTTGTGGGGGCCACTATGCTAGGAGACACATGGCAATTAAAATCCTGATGATCAGGTATTATTGGCCAATAATTTTCAAGGATGTTCACCAATTTGTCTACTCTTGTGAACGGTGCCAATGAGATGGTGAAATAACTGCTCAAATGGAGGGACCTCAACAGTGGATTCAACTACTAGAATCCTTCAACATATGGGGCATTGACTTCATGGGTCTCATCATGCTCATTTCAAATAGAAAGGCATGCATCATAGTTGTTTTTGACTATTGTACAAAATGGGCAAAAGCAGTAGCCATCACTGATTGTACATCTTTTACTACTACTTAGTTTGTACAATAGAATGTTGTAAATAGGTTTGGTGTGCCATGTGCATTAAATTTTGACAATTAAACCCACTTTACAAACACTACCTTTTGAAAGCTCATGGAACGCTTGGGGGTTGGACATAAACTAACAAGACCCTACCACCCCTAATCCAATGGTCAAGTTGAGGTTACAAATAGGAAAATCACAAAGATCCTAATGAGAATTTTAGCAAATATAGAAGAGAATGGAGCACAAAACTCAATAATGCCCTTTGGGCCTACTTCTTAACATGGAAACTCCCTATAGGCTACTCTCCCTATGAGTTGGTGTGTGGAAAATTACCAACCCTTCCTATTCAATCTGAGCTCTGTACACTTTCAACAACTTGTGAGCTTGACCTTAACATAAGTCTAGCACAAAAAAAAAAAAGATTAATGAATCTCAACTTGCTAGATGAAAATTGATTAGTGGCCTTATCATCTAACAAGTTGCACAAGGCATTCAATAAAAAGCGCCATGACCTTAGAATTAGGAAAGTCAAATTTCAACCGAATAATAAGGTCCTCTACTAGAACCCCACATGTGTACCTCAACAAACTAAGTTCTAGACATTGTAGAAAGGACCTTATATCATTTATGAAATTTTCCCTTTTGGGGCCATGTTGATCTACAAACCTAAGATCTTAGACAAGAAATAGTTGGTCAACACATAACAAGTCAAACTTTTCCATGAGCCTAAGCAAGCTAGTGTAACAAACGTCTCATCGAATGGACAATCATGCTCAATCTTTTGGATCTCCTCCTTTCAACTTAGTCATGGGGGAGATGGCCATTCATGCTAATTATATAAGCAGCTCCTCAATTTTTCATGTTTTTATTTTACAAGTTTTTGTTTTACACCTTGTTATTTTTACAACTTTTTATTTTACACATTCTTTATTGTACATCTTTTTGTTTTTATGTTATTAATTTTTCAAAATTTTTGTTTTACAACATCATTAGTATGTTTTATTTTTCTTCAATATTTTACAATTTCTTGTATATTTTTCTTTATTTTGGTGTGATTTTCTTATTATGTTTTAATAATAACGTGCCTTATTTCCAAATAGGTACAATGTGGTTTGTTTGATGTAAGCATGTGCTATTTGGTTATTTGATTGTTAGTTTATGGGTTCTAGCTTTGAATTTTATTACTGATAATTAGGACATGGTTTCTTTTTCATGAAATAGGTAGTGAGTCCACAACATCCACCCATCCACAAACTCTATGCTTTTCCTTGTTTGGAAGTATGAGGTCCCTTTTTCATTAATAAAATTTTAATGAACTTGTGGCCTTGGTAGTTTTCAGACTTGGAAAGGATTCAAAGGTTTGAATAGGATGTGACTTCAAGGGGACTTGGTACTCATTGTGCCTTTCTACTTACTTGGGTGCATGTGTGTTTTCATGGATTTTTTATTGTTATGTGTTGACCAATAATGGGAAGTTGAATAAATCTTTGCATGGTGTGGTTCCCATTTCAAAAAAAAAAATGATGGAAATTCAAAGCACAGCCCTTGGAAAAAATAAATGGGCTATAAGCATTGATTATGGAACTAGAAAGACATGTTACCCATGCCTGAAGGTCCTTTCTAACTAAAGCCCTTTCTCACTTCCTATTTCTCTTTTCTTCTTTAATAAGGAATGGTGGTTGTTTTGTGAGAGCACTCTTGTGTCTCAAGGGGGTGGACTAGTCTTAAAGTGGTGATGCGAAGTCGTTGAACGTGGTTGGTTTTGGTCTGGACTAAGGATGGATGTTATCAGGTCATTTAACCACAAAATTCACAAGGGACTTCATGCAACCTTAATCGGGAACTCCATTCTACTTTCTCTATTATCGATCTATGATTTGCATGTCTCACCTCACTATTGGTTTCATGTTCTTATTCAATGTCTTGGTTTGATGTGTTGAAATTCTTAGGTAGTTTCTTTTAAGTTTTTGTACTTAACTTTCTATGACCATTAATCATCAATGGATCCATGGACTCCTTGATTTTAAGTTATGCAAAGGCAATACAGGGTAAGTGCCTACTTTGGGAAGGACCCACTGGCATACCTTTTGGTTGGATTAGTTAAGTTCTTTATCCTTAGTCATTCTCACAATCGAATTCTTTTGCATGCCCCCATCACTGACATTCAATTGTGTGCATCTTCACAATGTTTTTAAGTGAAATCCTCTTTTTATTGTTGTGAATTCTTAAACCCTCTTCAAGCATTTCATTGCATTTGGACTTTTTAGAATTTAATAATGGACTTCTTATCCATTTTACCCTATTTTTCAGTCTCCCGCTAACACAATTAAAGGAATCAATCCACTATAATCACAACCTAGCCAAGTGTAACTATCAATGAGATAAGGTACCTAAAAGCTATACATTACACATTGCACACTAATTCTTGATTTTGTTGTGATTGTAGTGGAAAGCATGGACTGGAAGCAGGACTATCTTTACCATAGGATAAGCAGTAGCATCATGCGACGAAGACCCTTCATGATCAGTGAATCCTTTCCCTCACTCTTCAACTACTAGAAGATTTGGATGTTAGTTTGGCCCAAGGTGTTTAATTCTATTGTCATGAACACCAAATTTTGTAAATGATTGTAAATTTGTACACTTGGGCACTTAGAGTTTGTTTGTTCCATTTGAGTCAGTTTGCATGTCAATCAATAATCCTAGACTTCCCAATATTTTGTAAGGAACTTGTTCCTCTTCTTGTTCACTCAAGGATCTGTTTTCATTTAGTTGTGGGGGTATGATGAATTATATTTGGCCTAGCTTTGATATTGAATATCTATTATCAGAGCCCTGATATTGGATATGTGATATTGGGTCACAAGATGCGATGTTGGATATCTGATATTGCAAAGTGTGTGCTAGCCTATAAATATAGCGTTTGGGCACACAGTTTGGGCATAAGTTTTTGTCATAGCATAGTAGAGATCTTGCAATTTTTTTTAGAGTTAGAATATTTTCCATAGTGCGTGTAATAGGAGCCATTGAGTGTATGGATCTTTATTTGAGCACTATTGTACCTGAGCACAGTAGTGTGTGTGGCAATAAAGATGAGCTTTTTGATCAAACCTTGTAACACCTTGGCTAGCTTAAATATTTTATTCATGCATATAATGTTTTGTGCAATTTCATTTAATACTGCCAAGTAATTAAGCTAAAGTAAGCTAGCTAGATTAAATAGCAGTTAATTAAGCACATAAGTATGACTGCTTCAAGCATGCGTATGACTCTTGGTAATCCCAACAATGCTTAACGTATGGTAACCCAACAGTGTTATATGTGTTCAAGATGTGCATGAAAAGTGGGATCAGATACTTATGTTAGGATAGTTAGTTATTAATTAGTAATTAGATTAGTTAAATTGATTTATAAATTGAGTTTTAACTTGTCATTAATCGTAGACAAATAAAATATAAAATAATAAAAATCATGTACCTTAATTACACTTAACCATATAATTAAGCTCCACAAGTGTAGTTGAGAAGACAATGATCATCATGATTAGATTTTACATCCTGGAACTTGTGTACTTAGGAACTTAAGGTCTATGGAATTTGATTGAATTGCATGTAAAAGCTTGTGATTTGTATGGTTGGACGTAGGGGTACCTCATTGCTCATCAACATGATTTTGATATCTGATGAGTGGCTAGGTACCCCTACACTCAATCATACGAATACGAGCATGTACATAAGATCCAGTCGAACTTCGCAGATGGACTAGTTGTGGCATCTGGATAGTTACAAATTGATCGTAGTTTGTTGTCTTCCCACCTAGACTAGTATTTGCTTTGTCATGTATGGTTTAGTCTAGAGTGAGGCAAATGATGTAATCCTAAACTAGTGTTACTCCTAGAGATGATGGAAAATAATCTTGATTTAAGCCAATAGACAATAAGAAGCAAAATATAAACTAGCCTAAGTGTGATGAGCATTCATCCTTAATCATTCGTACATATCTTGGACCTTGTGTACTACTTCTGAGATTACCAAGCGTACATTACTTGAGCACTACTAGATATTCTACTGGGTTACCAAGTAGTTACACTTAAATGTTTGTGATTAAGTTGTACTCATTCCACATTTAACAATAGGAATAGTAAATGATGATAAAGAAATATTAACTAAGAAAACAATAAATAATGATTAACAATGAATGTTACAATGATGGAGTAATCCTGATCTTTATTGTCGATCATGTATGTGTCTAAGTATGTTACACTTGAACCAAGGTTCCGTACAATTACAATCATCACACTACGGGCATGCACAAAAGAAAGAATTGAAAACTAATTGAAAACTGATTAAATTACTCTACTTTAAGACTTAACAGCTGACTCCCTTTTTTGTGCGCCCGAATGTTGTATTTATAGGCCTATACAAGAATCATGATATCATGTATTTAATATCGTTATCTAGGCTATGATATCATGTACCCGATATCGGGGCTTGGCAAACAACAATTCATCATACCCTGATGATTGAATAACAACTCATCCTCGAGTTAAAAAAATGAGAACGAGTTCAATTGATTACAAAGTGGATAGATATGGGATTATTGACTAACTAGGAACTACTCATGCCGCAGTGTGAGATTGAACAAAATAAAATTGGGACACAAACACAGAATTTAAAAAAGATAAAATTTGTTGGAACTCATGTGGTTCTTGGTGGTGGTGGCTCCTCCATGGGTCTCTTCCCCTTATCTTGTGCTCCAAGATTTGGAAATGGATGTCTTTGAAGGAGTGCTTGAAGCTTTTCCTCTTTAGTTTAGGGGTCATGTGTCATCCATGTTGATGCTCCAATGTTTGATGGAGTCGTCACCTCCCATGGGCATGGTAATTATGGAACATCTGATTGGCCTTAACATACCAAATCACAAGCAACTGTTGTTCATCTTCATAGGCTCTAGCTTTGTCCTTACATTCTTGGTAGTCTATGAGCTATCAAGCCAAATCCACCACAAAATATTTCTATTCTTGGTAGTTGGACTTGACCACCTCTAATTTAGAATTTGCTACTTCTAATCTTTGCAATGTCTTCTTGTGTTCAATAAATTCTGTTTCATATTTAGCGTAGGTGGTTGCTACCTGCTTCTCCAGTTTTTTTCTCGAGTGTCCTACTGTCAACATGACTAAGTTGACATACTACAAGTTTACCAACTCCATGTACTTCATGAGATCTTGTATCTATAGGTCCTAGCTTTTTAGTTCTACTTGATGGACGAAGGCATAAGTATTCAATATGGCCCGCTAATTAGCATTTTGAGCACCAAGAGTGTTAATGTAGGCTTTGAACATACGAATTTATTTCTGAATCACCTATTTGTACATCCCCACCTGATCTTTGAAATGCTCCTTAAACTTCTCATGTTGCTTGGCCTCATTTTGCCACGCGCTTATTTCAATTACCATCTTCTGGTGGATCACGCGTACCTCCTCCATTGAGAGGGTTTTGTTCTCTTTGGCCAAGTGATTCATATCCTAGTTGACCCTTATTAATTGTTCTTGAAATTGCTAAAAATTTTCCTTGAGAACATTCTTTTTCTTTTCTACTATGGTCAACCAGATATTTTTGGTGAATAGGTGCTTATTCTCTTCTTGTAAGGTTTTGAGTGCTTTGGCATGTGCATACATTTGAGCTTGTGCCTTGGAAGCATCTTAATCAGCCTTCTCTTTTTCCTCTAGTACTCTTTTATTCTTTACCAGTAATTTAGTCAACTGCTCTGTCCAAAAGGTTTCTAGGTGGTCTGCAGGGATGAATTAGGATGGATCCCACTATGTAGCTTGTAGGGTGACAAGCTTTTCTTGGAGTCTTTTTAACTCCTCCTCTGCATGTTTGACCCTAACCTCTTCCATGACCAATTTCCCTTTTGTAGAGATGAGGTCTAATGGCATTGTTGTAACATCTTGAGGGATGTCGAACAAGGACATCATCAGTTGTCCTGTCTACAACAATTGATCTAGAACATCCTCATGATTTGCAGGAGTCATTGAGGGATTGACAAAGGTTTGAGCGGCGTGAGCTCCCATAAAATCTGCTGGTGGCACAATAGGGACATTCAATGATTCTATGATGTTTTTCTACTAGCTAGAGGAGTTGTGTCCTGTAGGAGTGGAAAGTGAACCTTGATTGCTACTTCCACAATGGAGGTAGAGTTCGTTTCTTATTTTGAGGCTGCTTCACATGGTGTATGGTTGAAGAGTTTTATGTCAGGTCTTAGAATTATAAATTCTATATCTAGGCTACTAAGAATGTTTTGTGATGATTTATTTGTTGTCTTTATGGCTAAGAATAGTAAGAGTGGTAAGCGAAGTTAACACATTGACATAAAGTACTTAGTCATAAGGGAACATGTTAAGGAAAAGAAAGTGATCATTGAGTATATAAGCATCAAATTCATGATAGTTGATCTTTGACAAAAGAATACCACTGAAGTCATTAAAGGATCATGTAGTTCATATGGGACTTAGTTCCATAATGTAATTTGTATGTAATAGTCTGATGAGTGGTGAGGTACCCTTACACTCAACCATATGAATACGAGCGTTACATGTGCGATCCGGTCAAACTCTGCAGATGGACTAGTTGTGGCATCTAGACAGTTAGCCTTAGGTCATAGTTCATTATCTTTCCACCTGGACTAGTATTAGCTTTGTCACGTATGGTTTAGTCCAGAGTGAGGTGTATGATGAGTTTCTAATCTAATGCTACTCCTGAAGGCAATGGAAAGTAATATTATCTAAGCTAAGAGAGAAAGGGTAAGAGAATCTAAACTAGCCTAAGTGCGATGAGCATCCATTCCTTGATTATCTATACACATCGTTGACTTCGTGCATGACTACCATTGGGATTACCAAGCGCAGATCCTAGGTACGCTACTGGGTTACCAAGTAGTCACACTTAAATGCTTGTAATCAAGTCGTACTCATTCTACGGTTTAACGTGAGTTAAGGGTGAGAGAGATTAACTAGGAAAGTAGTAAATAAAAATTAATTAAATAACTAAACTAAGTGAATGCTATAATGATGAAGTAATCTTGATCTTTATTTCCAGTCATGTGTGTGTCCAAGTACATCACACTCCAATAAATGATGCTATACAATTACAATCACCACACTATAGGCATACACTGGAAAATAATTCTATCTCTGGAGGGATAAAATTGCCAGAGTTTCACTAAGGGACTAAATCTAAGTGGAGAAGCAAGGGAGAGCCGCCTCTTATTTATAGATTTGATGACGCGCTGCGATATCGTGTACGATACATCGCGTATGCGATATCGCGGCCGATGCAACATCGCGTACACAATATTGCGGCCCCATGCGATATCGCATCCAATCATACCCCCATGACTGAATAAAAACTTTTCCTCAAGTTCCTTACAAAATATTGGGAAGGTATGGGATTATTGACTTGAATGGAACTAATGGTGAATGGGACGACATGTGAACGGATCATCATTATAGAACATGACAAAACTGGTGTTCATGACAACAAGAGTGAACACTTTATACATTTGACATTAGGCCTTATTTGGTAGCTGAGAGAGAAGAGAGAAGAAAAAAGAAGTCTGCTGCTACCAATGCCAAGATTGTGCCTTTCGTTGTCTATTCGTAAGTGCGCCATCCATCTCGTTCCTTGCATAGCTTCTTCAGCACCGATCCATTCCAAGTGTTCCCTTCAGATCTAATTCGTTGTTGTATGATTGCCATCTGCACATACAACACAGTCTTATATTAGCAAGGGTAAATGAATCACAATGCAGGTGATACCTTACTTCAGTGAAAGGTTCATTGGCTGAGTTGTGGTATGGCTAATGCAGACTCTGGAGATATACTAATAATGACTACCCAAGGTGTAGGGGTTAGGAGAAAATCGAAAAAATTGGACTAGGACCCCCATGACTAATTGTGAACCTCCGGTAGCGAGAGAATGGAAAAAGAGAAGGAATAAGAAGGATGAAGAAAAAGAAATAACTGTAACGTCGATAAAATGGATGTCAAGATGGAAATGAACAAAATAGAGTTGATTGTAAAATGTTAAGGGAAAGAAATTAATGGATGTACCAAAGAGGAATGCCAGTGGGTGCTTCCCAGAGCAGGCTCATGCCCTTAATGCCCTGACAAACCCACATTTGAAGAGTCCATAGGCTCTAGGAATGTCATTTGGAATAAGAGTTAAAGTCTTAACCAAAGAATTTACCACAAAGAAAATGATGCGTCAACCAAAATATACACTAATGATACAACTGGCAATGAGGTGAATAATGGAGAAAGAATGATGGAAAGAAGAGAATGGAATGGAGTCTGAAGAACAAGGTGGTGTATAGCCCCTTGTGTATTTAATGATTGATTGTGACTTAGTAGATCCTATTCCAAGTCTGGCCTCAAACAAACCACATCTAGTGACTTCACATTAATGCATTCAGCCAATCCATCTTCTTGAAGTAACAAAAATGCCTTCACCCAAGAGCCACCACCATTTTGACGAAACGAAGGAGGAGAGAACAGGAAGCGAGAAGGGTCTTAGTTAGAGGGAACATGTTTATTTTAGTTCCATAACCAGTGCTTGTAGCCCAAATGATTATTTCGTCTAAGGGGTGTGCTTTGAATTGTCACAGTTTTTTTTTGTGTTTTTGCGTGAGAACCACACCATGCAAAGACTTATTATTCTTATTTACTCAGCTTCGCAATAATTGGGTAACATCGAAATGGTAAGAAAAATCAAGAAGAAAACATCCACAAACCCAAGAGAATGGCCAACACAAATGCATCAAGTTCCCTTGGAGTCACACCCTTTTCAATCCTTGAGTCCTTCCTTAGTTTGAGAAATTCCTAGTCACCGATTCGTTATAGTTCTTATTATTGAGAAAGGGATTGTATAGTTTCAAGCCAAGAGAGACCATAGAAATTTGTGGATGTATGGATGAAGTGGACTCATTGCCTATCATATCAAAAGAACCATACCTTAGTATCAACATCATAATCTTAAAGGTAAAAACTAAACATTAGCAACCAATAGAAAACAGTTCATACCATCATTAGAGCACTTATTGGGTGACAAACTTAACAAAATAGATAAGCACACATAGACACACACACACAAAGAAATGAAAAAGTATAAATGATGTTGTAAAACAAAAACAAGAAAAGTTAAAGAAATTGTAAAAGAAAAATGTGTAAAACAAAAATCTAAAAAGAACTAAGGGCCTCAATTGATCAGCATAGGTGGCCATCTCCCCCATGACTGAATTGAAAAGGAGAGATCTAAAATAATGAGCATTCATTTGAATTTCTTAAAAGTATCCAACTTCTCCCAATTGATGTTTTAAGGTTAAGGGTTGGAAGTTGGTGACACTCATATTCCAATGTATCTATGCTTTCGCTGTGGATGCAAGTTGTTCTCCCAGTTCGTTCCATGCATGTTGGTGGGCTGCTCTCTTGATTAGCTATCAACCACTAGGTGTTCTCTTGTTGTGTGGTTGCTACATATAGGCACCTTTGTATTTGAGTTTTCTAGGCACACCAATTGCATGTAGGAGATGCTGAGCATTCCTCCATGTCATCACACTGTGAGTCACTATATGTGATACATGGAACTTTCTTCTTCTCGATCTTTCCATAAATGTTTTCCTTAGATATTTCCAAGGAACCATCGTAGATTCCTAGGCATGCATTTATGGTACTTAGCCATGCCCTTCCCATTATAAATAGGAAGTTCCCTTTGTTATTGTTGACTTCTATCACCAGAAAATCAGCTGGGTATGACCAACCACACACAGTGGTAATGATGTCCTCCACTAATCCTAAGGTAATAGTGATGGACTGGTCAGCTAGCTCTAGTTGAATATTTCTCTTCTTGAGTGGAGGTAGGTTCTAGGCTTTATACATTTCTCTTGAGATTAAGTTGACTCCGGAACCTGAGTTAAGAAGAGCCTTATGAGGTTCATTCCCAGCGACTTGGAGATAAATTAGGGGACTTCCAAGGTCAAAGAATTTCCTGGGAAGGTGGCCTACCTTGATCGAGTCAGTAACGGTATCTGTTAACATAATTGTATGCGTTGTGCTCTGTTGTTGGTTTGAAGGGAGCTTCGAAGCCTTATTTGTTAGAGGAGTGTGTACAGACTCAACCGCTTGTGGTTGTGAGAGCTTGTTTGGGCTTTTGGTTCTAAAGAAAGGTCTTCTTTTTATGCAGTTGTTAGAACTAGTAGTGGGTTGAAGGTTTACAGCTCTTGCAGCATTACGTTGTTGCGATTGAGTGGGGAGTTCCCCTTGCATCATTGGAGTGGGTGGTAGTGAAACTATCGGTGTAAGAGTGGCGGATGGATTTGAAGGATGGTATGTATGTGGTGTGTCCCCCGTAGAAGAAGGAGTCCTAAAATACTCCTAAACTTGGTAGTGACGTTGTGGGGTTATGTGACCCATAGAGTCACTTGGAGAAACCGGCTACTGTACGTAATAGCCATACGGGTCTGGTTGCCGATAAGGGTATTGTTGTCTAGGTAGTGGCATCCCCCATGACTGTGGGTGTTGCCACTGCTGGTGTTTCCTGATAGGTTGTGGTGGAGTTCCACTTGGATAATATGTTAATGGTTGGTGGAACTACCTCGGGTTACCTTGGGGATAAGGTAACCTTCAGGGTGCTTGTTGTTTGTTGAGTCTTGGGTTAAGTGCATACACCCTGAACTCTTGTAGATGTGAGATTATTGGATAACATCCCTTAGGATGGTCATATTGGCAGATCTCACATCCATTGTCATTATCCGTATTAAAGTCTCCTTACCCTTGTTACGTGCATGGTCTGAATCTCTCCGCTTTTTCTTATCATGGTCACTACTTTGCTACTTAGACTCCTCTACGATTTTCAAAACAATTTCAACCCTACTATATAAGGAGTCCCACATTTGATCTACCTTGGCCGACACTTCAGTTGTTAACTTTTGAAGCAGCAAGGTTTTTCTATTCACCAACTATTCGAGTGGTGACTCATCCTCTTCCTCACAGAATCTTACTCCCTTCTTTTGGAGGGAAGGGTCGCGGTTATACTCTTCCACGCTTTCTCTTTTTCGTAGCTCCCCTTACTTGCTCCAATAATCTATGAACTTCATGGGACCTAAGTTCAGATAATCTCCCTTGGGCATATGTCCCAAGGGTTCTCCTAGTTTCATGTCTTAGCCCATCTACAAGGTGGCGTAGTTGATCCCATTGTGTGTAACCATGGCCCAGGCAATGATGTAGCAATGCATAATATCAGATAATGGCAGCATCCAAGGGTTCGTGATTACCCTGCTTCCATCCTTGGATCTTCTTATGCAAGTTGGACACTCTGGAGTACATTTGGTATTTATCGTTGAACAGTTCTAGCATCGTACTCTACCTCCTAACGGTTTCCGATTCTAAGGACCAGTATCAGCTTTCTGCTTCTTTTATGAGTATCCTTGGGAACAACTTTAACTTTTGTCACTCGTTTTTGATATTCTGCAAAGCACAGGAATCGTGGAATGCCTGTAAGTGGTTTTGCGGATCAGCATTGTATCCCCCCTCAAATCGTGGGATATTATTCATATCTAGTCTCTTGATTTGGCTATCTTTCTGGTGCCTTGTAGGTATTCTAACTGCCTCTGTAATGTCTAATATACTTTGGGTTGCTAGTAGGGGTTTATCATGATCATCTCTCTCATGATGTCTTTGATGCCTACGTGGTTCCCTACTTTCCCTTCTTTCATGCCTTGATTCCCTAGAATTCCCTCGTCCTCGCTCTTGACTCTCTCATCAAGGTTTCTCATTTTGCTTATCCTTATCCTTATCCTCACAGTTGGGCTCTTTGTGACTACATCCTGATGTGGAAGGAGAGGGTGAGTGATGCGATGAAGGAGAAGAGGAAGGAGAACCATCGCCATGATGATGTTTCCTACCTTCTCTTTGGTGGCTACAGCCTCGATCATGATGACAATCAGACTGCCCATCCTTATCATTTGTTTATGTTCCCTCATTGAACACTTGGTGTTCGTGGGCATTAGAACCAGGGTTGTATATCATGGAGTGAAGGTTCTGATACACCACCTCCTCACTATCGTTAGGAGGGGGAACATCATTTTTTGGAGAACCTATTGAGATAGGTTCACCACCCTTAATTTCTCTTATGACAGACGAAGTGTTGCCAGGTCCTTTACCCTTCAACGATGTGTGATAACTCTCTTTCCGCAAGTCCCTTAAACATTGCACCGCTGTGGGATGGTAATCCCTTGTGTCATAATCACATGCCACGTATTCAGCATATAGTTCTGTCATGCCTATCTGTGCAAGAGCACGAAGGAGCATGTTAGGGATTGCCCGATCTAGGGGTAACACTATGTTACCTTGCAGGTCTCTCCAGCACAGTTGTTCATCCTGATGGAGGATAAAAGTAAAATTGGGTATATACTCATCGTGATGAGCATATACCACCCGATACTGTTGAGGAACTAGCGATTCTTGGTTATGTATGTTGTGTCGCCAACTGTCTCTTGTGTGATCCCTAGGTGGTGAAGTGCTTTTATGAGAAGAAGAAGACATTGTTATCTTGTCGGTGTGCTATTGACCGTTGTTTAAATTTTCTTCTGATTAACCCTAAGGGTTCGTTTAAGCTTCCCAACGATGTGGATGATTTCCTATGTTCTACTTAGCGCACAAACAACTTAGTCCCTGGCAACGGTACCAATGATGAATGGCGAGGTACCCCTACACTCAACCATACGAATATGAGCATTACACGTGCGATTCGGTTAAACTCCGCAAACAGACTAGTTGTGACATCTAGACAGTTAACCTTAGGTCACAGTTCACTGTCTTCCCACCTAGACTAGTATTAGCTTTGTCACATATGATTTAGTCCAAAGTGAGGTGTATGATGGGTTTCTAATCTAATGCTACTCCTGAAGGCAATGGAAAGTAATATTATCTAAGCTAAGAGAGAAAGGGTAAGAGAATCTAAACTAGCCTAAGTGTGATGAGCATCCATTCCTTGATTATCCATACACATCTTGGACTTTGTGCATGACTACCACTGGGATTACCAAGCACAGATCCTAGGTACGCTACTAGGTTACCAAGTAGTCACACTTAAATGCTCGTAATCAAGTCCTACTCATTCCACGGTTTAACGTGAGTTAAGGGTGAGAGAGATTAACTAGGATAGTAGTAAATAGCAATTAATTAAATAATTAAACTAAGTGAATGCTGCAATGATGAAGTAATCTCAATCTTTATTTTCAGTCATGTGCGTATCCAAGTACGTCACACTCGAATAAAGGATACCGTACAATTACAATCACCACACTGTGGGCATACACTGAAAAATAATTCTATCTCTGGAGGGATAAAACTGCCAGAGTTTCGCTAAGGGACCAAATCTAAGTGGAGAAAAAAGGGAGAGCCACCTCTTATTTATAGATTTGGCGATGTGTTGCAATATCGCGTACGCGATATCGCAGGAGAAGACGTGATATCGCGTACGCGATATCGCGTCCCATCATAGTCTTAATGAAACTTTTATTCAATTGTGATGTTTTCTCATATTCAGCTTACGCATACAGTTATTACAGAAAATTCACATATGGCGGGACCTAAAATGAACATTGGGTTTATTTATAAAGTTTTGTTACCATATAAGGAATTAAGTTTAAGAGATAATACATTGTGTTACATGAAAAATAATTCTCATTTAGAGGAACTATTGCTATGATTCATGTATTTATCTCTTGAAATTTAGGTTTAATTGATATTAATTTAAATGTGGAGACCATTTACAGCTCAATGTAACCGTTTATAGGAAAATCAACGATTTGTAATGGTTTCATAAATGTGACCGTTATTTGGCCGAGAGGCCATTACCAGTCATATTTCGGTAACGTCAACTTTGTCCATAATGCTGACTAACGTTAACTTTCCCAATAGGCCATTACCAGTCATATTTTGGTAATGCCAACTTTGTCCATAACGCTGACTAATGTTGATGTGTTATAAAAGGTTACGTCGTGTTATGAAAGGTTACATCCGTTGGAAAACAAAAATACATTTAGAAAGGTTGCGTAATACGTTTAGAAAGTTTGCGTCCTCATTCCAAAGGTTATGTCCCGTTGAAACCCATAAATACGCCTCATTAGATGAACAGTTTGCATTGGATTTGGGAGCGCCTACTGAAGAGCAGTAAATCGACAATGGATATGCATGTCAGAATTTTTGTAACTATACATTTGTGGCACTATCTCGGCAAAGAAACAACAGGTCTTACATTTGTGGCACTATCTCGCGTGAGGAGTATTGACAGTTTGAAGATATTCCCTCCGATCTCCAAAGAAAGATATATCAAGATATTTAAGGTTTCGCACCTTCAAAGTAGATTGGATGAAGAGCAACGCATTAAATCTAATGAAGAATGATCTCATTCTTTTCTGTCAACTAATACAAAAACAACAAATTCGGCCGAGGGTGAGAGCATACACTAATTGATGGAAATTTTTTTTTTCAGAAAACCCATCGTTAGGAAAAATAAGATACAGAACTCTTGTTCTTCATCCAGAAGGCATGAAAATTTTGGTTTTTAAATCTTGTTCTTTGTCCAGAAGTTGTGAAATTTTTTACTCAAAGAACTTTTTACTTGTAAACAAATAAGATTCTCTCGGCCAATTTATAGATATATATTATAAGTATATAACTAAGCTAGTGGGAAAACCAATGGTTGGTAATGGTTCCATAAAAGTGACCATTACATTCAATGACTTGCTTGTAATGGTTACCACAAGAGTGGTACCATATTTGTTATTTAAACTGAAAGTTTAGTAACAGACATTTTTCTAGCCTATAAAATGTTAACAAAGGCATAGGAATATATCATGGATCATGGTAGTGTTACAGTCCCTATTGGTTAAATGTAACACTGCCTTGCTTGATAGTGTCTTTCGTTGTTCTCTGGATTCTAACCATTTTCAAATTTTTTTGTTTGTTTTTGGTTAGGTTTTAATCCTTTTGCAGGTTCTCCACGGGCTTTGATCACGTTGCAGGGTTTTGCAGACCACGACATGTTTATTCTATTTGATCCGTGTCTTGACCACCGTTCTGCTTACGTTGGTCTTCTTAGTTGTGGTTCTTTCTGAAGGTGTTTTCTTTAGTTTCATCACAATCTCTAGTTGTTTCTTCTCCAACGTTGTTGCAGCTTGTCTCTTCGTTGCTGTTGAAGACTCTTGTTCGTTGCTGTTTCCAGCCGGATGCCTACGTGCATGACATTCTTTAGTGTCGAACCCCTCATGTTTACCATTTAAACATGAGGGTTCCCCTACACCCTATACACCCTTTGGCTTTGCTAATAGATTTAATTTGTTGAATGCTTCATGTTCGCTTTTGAAATACTATTCTGTAATAGTTTTGTCAGTACAACATCCCACCCCCATCTCACCTATGATGAGTAGAGTCCACTCTAATTTTAAGAGTGGCTGTTTTTCTAATTTTAGAAGTTGGGACCGTATTTATACATGCATTGGCATGCTCATTCCCTTGCCTTTGTAGCTTCAGGTGCTTGGCCGCATTGCTTAAACATGCTGATGAGGGGTGCAAGTCTCTAAAAATGTTTTGTGTAACACCAGACGTTGTGCAATGTTATGAGCTTTCTATTACTTTTTGTTTAACAGTCTTTTCTGTTTTACAGTTTCTATAGTATTTCTCTATGAGCTTTCTATTACTTTTTGTTTAACAGTCTTTTTTCTTTTACAGTTTCTATAGTATTTCTCTTAGCCTCCTTGTTATTTTCCTTGATGCACGAGATCTCTTCAAAAATTTCTAAAATTTTAAAAAATTTTAAAAAATTTCAAAAATTTCTAAAAAATTTTGAGCTCTAAAAAACAATTTTAAGCATTAAAAAATTTTTAACCTCAAAAAAATTTTAAGCTCTAAAAAATTTCTAAAAATTCAAAAATTTTAAAAAATTTCTAAAAATTTCTAAAATTTCTAAAAATCTTTATAAATTTTAGAGTTCTAATATTTTTTTTTAGAAATTTCTAAAATTTCTAAAAATTTTAAAACTTTTAGGGTTCTCAAAATTTTAGGGTTCTAAAAATTTCAAAAATTTCTAAATTTTTAAGCTCTAAAATATTGCATATACCATTGTTGTTCAGCATAAAAAAATCAGAACACTCACTACAACAAGTTAAATGTAAAGGCATAAATGGCTGGAAGTCAGTTTCAATTTATTTCCGCTTCTTTGATTCCTTGTGCAATTTGTTTATTGTGCCGTCTGGCCAATGTTTTGCTCTTTCACATTTGACTTTATTTTGATTTTATCTGGCAATAACTGTACTGAAGATATAAGCTGCAAATGGAGCAAATTCATTGAGCAGTTTCATTATCACCGAATCAGGGAATCAGTCTTTCTGCGTCCTAGGACTCGGATACCGTCATACAGATGCAAATTCATTTCACGGTTTCATGAGCACCGAATTAGGGAATCACACTTTCAGCGTCTTCAGATTCAGATACCCTCATACGGATGCTACTATTATTTCAGCTTACAAAGATAAATGATGGGGTTAAGGTTTTCCCAAATACTTCTACTATTATTTCAGCTTACAAAGATAAATGATGGGGTTAAGGTTTTCCCAAATACTTCTAAGTTTATGCAGGTGGATGATACTGTAATGAAAGACAAGAAGCCCAAACTCTCCAAAGCTTGCATTGGAAGACAACCAATCTTCTTAACTTGATCTTGTTTTGTTGAATCGAGTCAGAGACAGTTGTAGCCGAGTTCCACCGATTGGTTGTTATAAAAATTATTTCTGTTTATTTTCATTTTGCAAGGTACATATTAGCTTGCTTTTTGCTTTTTTAAAAGTTTTTTTTTTTAAATTCAACGCCTTTTTCTTTTCTTTCATACAATCTGAACCTGCTTTTTAAAACATGTTCAGGTTAGAATATATATATAATATATAATTGAAAGGTTCAGGCTTTTTGCTTTTTTAAAAGTTTTTTTTAAAATTCAACGCCTTTTTCTTTTCTTTCATACAATCTGAACCTGCTTTTTTAAAACATGTTCAGCTTAGAATATATATAATATATAATTGAAAGGTTCAGGCTTTTTGCTTTTTTAAAAGTTTTTTTTAAAAAAATTCAATGCCTTTTTCTTTTATACAATCTGAACCTGCTTTTTAAAATATATAAAGCTGCCGTAAGAGTTTAGAATATGTATAAATATATAATTGAAAGGTTCAGGAGGACACAGTAGTGCAGAACATGGACACAGTAGTGCCGAACATGGATCCTCGCTCATTGGAGATAGGTCAGAATTCTTTCGAATTTGATGATGATGGACGTCCTCGTCGCAAAGGTACAAGGTTTACTCTGGCTTTGTCTTATATTTTTATCCTGCTTAGTTTATAAACTAGAAATTGAAATAGGATTTCAGCTGTGTTTTGAGTATCTATGCAAGAATATATTCTAACCCCTTTTTCATACAGCATATCAATGAGATTCCGTTTATTAGGAATAACATTAATACCCGGATTTTGAAATTGTGAATTTTTTTATATATTCACTGAACATTTTCGAATTGTCAAAGGTTTTCAGTGGAAGATTAGTGATACTATGCTGGGTATTTGCAGGAACAATATGGACAGCAAGTGCCCACGTAATTACGGCTGTAATCGGATCGGGAGTGCTGTCTCTGCCATGGGCCATGGCTCAGCTTGGATGGGCTGTGGGACCCATAATTGTGTTGGCATTTTCCGTCATCACACTTTACAACTCCAGATTGTTGGCTGACAGTTACAGAACCCACGGAACAAGAACACGAAATTATACCTACATTGAAGTTGTTAGATCCAACTTAGGTCAGTCAGGCATTTGATTAAATCTTTGAATTTCTGAAAAATCACATTGAATTTCTGTTGTTCATTGTTAGTGCATAACTGGGTATGCTAAAAGGATACTAATCAAATGTGGGTTTGGGTATTCAGGAGGGAAGTATAACTGGTTATGTGGACTAACCCAATATACCAATCTGTTTGCAACCAGCATCGGCTATACTATCACTGCATCAATGAGCATGGCGTGAGTTTTTTATGTTTATTCGAGCATCCTGTTATTTTACTTCTGTTTGAGAAACTAGGTAACAATTACGGTTTGTAATAGCCTGGTCACAAATTGGAAACATCTTTGACAATTGGAATAATCTTCGGTCTTTTAATAGTGGAATTTGGATTACTTTTTTTCAAGATGCTGAACTCTTTGTTTTAATTTTTTATTATCAGAGCGATTAGAAGATCCAATTGCTTCCATGCCTACGGAAAGAGCAGTCCATGCCATACATCCAACAGCACCTACATTGTGATATTTGGGATTATTCAGATTATTTTGTCTCAGTTTCCAAATCTACACAAGCTCTCTTGGTTGTCAGCTGTGGCCGCCGTTATGTCTTATGGCTATTCAACCATTGGGATGTGTCTCGCCATAGCCAAAGTCATCTCAAGTACAGTATTGGGTTATTTAGAATGCAGTTTGCTTCTTTATATCTGTTTCCATGGTTTCATTCCTGCTTCTTACAGGAAGACTGAAAATTTAAAATCATTGCAGATGGAAGATTTCATGGAAACTTGACCGGAGTTGAAGTGGGAGTAGACGTAACCAAGCATCAGAAACTATGGGGAGTGTTTCAAGCGCTTGGAAATATTGCATTCTCGTATTGCTTTTCCATGATTCTGATTGAGATCCAGGTACATATTGTTTTCTAATGATCAAGGCTGTATCGCTGTTGTGCGTTTCACTGTACAAGACTGCTGTATTTTTTCCTAGATTCATTCTCATGATAGAACTTACTAACTTAGAAGAGAGGAAATAGGTGGTCAACTCTTTGATGTTATATACATTGGCTTGGTAAAAGGTGTTTTTTGAAACGATTTGAACGTGAGTTGCCTACTAATTCCGTCTGTTAACTATAAGGTTTTGGTGAAAACAGGACACAATTGGGAACCAGCCGAATGAGAACAAGATAATGAAGAAGGCAACCCTGATAGGAACCATAATCACAACTGCATATTATATGGCCTGTGGGGTATTCGGCTATGGAGCATTTGGCAACCATGCTCCAGGGAATCTGCTTACCGGATTTGGTTTCTACGACCCATTCTGGCTCGTAGACATTGCCAACATTTGTATTGTTTTGCATCTGGTGGGAGCCTACCAGGTAAGCATATCTCTGAATCCATAAGTTATAAATTTATAATATATTAATATATATCAATTTTGAAGTAATTAGCACATAGCAGTCGATCATAATATTGCATGTTTGTAAGACCTGCAATCTGGAACTTGAAGTGTAAATTACCCGTAGATGCAATTTTAAGAAAAACAATTTCAGTTTCAGTTTCATATCTTTCATGTTAATCTTCTTGAATATTAATTATCTTCCAAATGGACCGATTACCGAAACCATGCCTTCCTTCACGTTTTCTCTAGACTACTACAATTTGTTTGGTTGTCATGTGAAATTGTAAGTTTAATTTGATCAATATTTTGGTTGTGTTTTTTCTTCGTTTCCTTCCAGTTTAATTCAATCTAATTATTATCCCTCTATCAAAGGTGCAATCAAAGATTCAAAACTATTATCACTTATAAACTGTTTGCCCCTGTTTCAGGTGTTTGTGCAGCCATTATTTGGGTACGTGGAGAGCTTTTTCCCTGATCAAGCCAACCGTAAGCTATTTAAAGGAAAACTGAACCTGAATATAACCAAGTTGTGCTGGAGAACAGCCTTTGTTGGGGTAACAACAGTGATATCCATGATTCTGCCATTCTTCAATGCAGTTTTGGGGTTCCTGGGAGCCTTAGCCTTCTGGCCCTTGACTGTCTTCTTGCCATTGCAGATGCATATCAAGCGTGATAACATTCCAAGAATGTCACTCAAGTGGATAATGTATCAGATTCTGAGTTTTGTTTGCTTCCTAGTTTCTCTTATTGCTGCGGTGGGTTCTGTCGCAGGCATAGTCCATGAGCTTAGCATCTTCAAGCCCTTTACCTCTGTTAGCTGATCATTATCACTCTGTATTTATATCTAAATTGTTCATACTGTCGCAAACGTATAAGCAGATCTCAGTAACGATCTGTGCTTCCTTTTTCTTTCTTTCTTTCTTTTTGTTTTTTATTTTTTGGCGAACAAGCATAAAGCAGTGATTCACTCGTTTCAGTTCAGTTAAAGGACTCTGCAGAACTTTAATATGTAATACAACACCTTACAAGGATTAAAATTATATGTTATTGTTAAATCGGTTACAATGCAACCGGTTCGTTACCACCTTGGGGTTCAGTTTCCTGTATCTATGATGGTTATGATTTATCGATTTGCTGTGATTCACAGTTATTTATTTTGGTATACCTTACATGTAAGCCTCCGCTGAAACCCTTATGTGCTAGTCGTTGTCGTCGTAGCGTGAATAAATGGAATGCATGACTTAACGCTTGGGTTGTCTTTATTATTGGTTTTTAAATTTTTATAAACGCAGGGTTATAGCTTCTGTGGTCTAATTATCACACTTCGACTAGAAGTTGATGTCATAAAATTTAGCTTATCAAGGATGCTTTCGAAGATTTTCCCATTAATTTTGAAGCTATTTGAAAATCCTATAAACTCCTTGCAGGAGGATTAATCTTTATGCTACTTGCAGGAGGATTAATCTTTATGCTACAATTTGTGGAAGCATAAGTTTTGATTTGATATACTTCATGAGGAGGAGATGGCTAAATAGTTTGCGTGGAAAAGCCGATAACATAATAACTCAATTAGTGAAGCTCAACAAGCCTGTTTAATTTCACCAACTCTTGGAAAGCCTTATGATGTTTATGATGTTTACATTGATGTTTCAAGGGAAGGGTTTGGAGAAGTTCTCATGCAAGAAGGAAAAGTGGCAGCATATGCTTCAAGACATTTGATACCTCATTAGTTATGATACCTAATGCATGATTGAGAGGTTGATGTTGTAGTATTTTCTCTTAAGATTTGGATTGACTATAAGAGTTTGTGATAAGTTAACCACTTTGGGTTAATGGTCGATTTTAACTTTACAATTCAATACCACCTCTAGCAAGGGAAACATAGTGGTAGATGCACCAAGTAGAATAGTTAGAAAATTCTATAGCTTCACTATCTTAAGAGTCTAACGGAAGAGATACCTTTTCAACAACTCTTAGATCCTTAGTATCAAAAGAAGATTATCTCTTCTAATAGATGATAGTTTAGAAGTTTAATCTTGTTTTTAGTGGATAGCTTCATCTTGTTGAAGTCTAAGAAGAGTGTTTATGTTCCACTCTTAGTCAAATATAAGTTTCTTAAGAAAGCTTACTAAGAATAAGATTCATTCTAGTAATAATAAGATATACTAAAACATCACGAAGCATTATTGATAGCTTGATATGAAGAAGGATGTAGGTGAGTTTGTGGCTAAGTATTTAACATGCCAGAAAAACAAGATGGATCATTAAAGACTTGGTGGTTATCTCTGTTTACATATTATTCCAAAATGGAAGTAAAATATCATTGGCATAGATTTCATCATAAGATTACCTTGTACTAAGAGTAGGAAGGATTTCATCCTTATGGTCATAAATCTATTAACCAAATCTTCTCATTTCTTAGCTATGAAGGTAGTATCTAATGTCAAAGAGATTGCTTTGTTATTTCTTGTAGACATTATTATACTTCATAATGTTCTGATCAAGATCATATCTGATAGAGATTCGAAATTCACTTTTAGACTTTCGTAGTATTTTTAGAAGAGTCTAGACATAACTTAAATTTTAGTTTATCCTATCATCCATAGATAGATGATCAACTATAGAAAGAAAATTAGATTTGGGAAGATATGCTTAGAGCTTTTACCTTCAACTATAAGGGTAGTTGGGATAGAGTGCTTTCATTAGTAGAATTTTCTTACAACAACAAGTATTAGGCTATTTTGTAACTAGCACCATATAAAGTGTTGTGTTGTACATCTTACCATACATCTCTTTGCTTTAATATTATTGAGCAATGATTTGTAACAAGGTGCTTAATTGATGTTCTAGTGATTTATTGCCTTTTCATTTTTTATCCTGAGTTGATTTGACTTGGGAATTTGCTTTAATATTTCATTAAAAAATAAATTATAAAAATATTAAAATTAGAGTAACAGCTATTAAAACAAATAAATCTATTCACAAGAAGAAAATACTATGGTTTGTTATTAGATGTATAAAAATTTAATTTAATTTATGAATAATTTAGGGCATTTTGTTTACTTTCTTTAATTTCGAGCTCTACGACAGCTTTATTTACAACATGCTTCATTTGCTCTTAGTGATTTTGAAGCTTTGTTAAAAATTATCATGAAGCCTCCTAAAATCATTGATTATACTAGAAAAAAATATATTTGAAGAGATTTAATAATCTTTTTTAGTATATTGAGTGGCTTATAATATCACTTTGCTTTCAACAAATATGTCCAAGTTTTTTCATCAAGTCATTCGAGTTTTTGAGTTTTTTTTTATTCATTTTTCAAACCAAGTACATATTTTTTCCAAGTTTACAATCATTACTATAGAGAACAAATAGAAGAGCTACACAAACATCATCGAAAAGGCTACAAAATATATTAAGATTATCAAAGGAAGACTTTAGGTAACACAAGATAAATTCATCCAGTATGCCAATAACAGTATAAGACCATTATAATTCAATAATGGAAAACAAGTATTTCTTAATATTTTACCTTTAGAAGGAATTATGAGATTTGGTAGGAGAGAGAAATTAACACCATGCTACATTAGTTCCTTTTTTATTTTAAAAAGAATTAGAAAATTTTTCTATCATATTAATCTTCTATTATAGTTATAGTTTATTCATAATGTATTTCGATGTTGAGGAAGTATATTTTAGATTGTAGCCATGTAATAGAGAAGCAAGATATATAGATTCAACTTAATGTTAGTTATATGGATTTTACACCACAAAATTTTACTTAAGATAATTGATGAGTGGCGAGGTACCCCTACACTCAACCATATGAATACGAGTGTTACATGCGCGATTCGGTCGAACTCCGCAGATGGACTAATTGTGGCATCTAGACAGTTAGCCTTAGGTCGCAGTTCGCTGTCTTCCCACCTGGACTAGTATTAGCTTTGTCACGTATGGTTTAGTCCAGAGTGAGGTGTATGATGTGGTTCTAACCTAATGCTACTCTTGGGTATGATGGTAAATAAGATTAACTAAGCTAAGAGAGAAAGGGTGAGAGAGAATCTAACTAGCCTAAGTGCGATGAGCATTCGTTCCTTGATTATCCGTACACATCTTGGACTTCGTGCACAACTACCATTGGGATTACCAAACGCAGATCCTAGGTACGCTACTGGGTTACCAAGTAGTCACACTTAAATGGTTGTAATCAAGTTGTACTCATTCCGCAATTAACATGAGTTTAAGGGTGAGAGATTTTAACTAAAAAAGCAGTAAATAATAATTAAATAAATAATTAATTAAGCTAAGTGAATGCTGAAATGATTGAAGTAATCTCGATCTTTATTTTCGGTTATGTGCGTGTCCAAGTACGTCACACTCGAATAAGGATGTCGTACAATTACAATCACCACACTGCGGGCATACACTGGGAAATATTCTAACTTTGGAATGATAAAACTGCAAGAGTCTAGCTAAGGGTCTAAATCTAAGTGCCTAAAACTGGGAAAGCGGCCTCTTATTTATAGAAATTGAGGCAAGCTACGATATCGCGTATGCGATATTGTGACTGGGCATGCGATATCGCGGTCGCCCCAAATGACGACTCATCAATAATGCATGATTAAATTATGCTTAACTTTATACTTGGGTATGTGATGTCATAATTCTTATAACTTATGAAATGAAATTCCCATAAGCATTCTAAAACTTAAACCAAAGTATATGGTAAATTAGAAATTTAAATCAAGATGGTTAAAAACCAATTTTTATAATCATAAATCAAAGTTCATAATTAAATCTCATAAATCATGACAAAACCATAATTTTAAGAAAAGTTGATAATATCCCTTAGTACATAAGTTTAAGTACATCATGCTCACCGTAACATATTCTTAAAGGAAAACTAAGTTTGAATGAAAGGACACTCTATTAATCATGCTTCATCATCATCAAGATTCTAGGTCCTACCACCTAAATCCACATACAAACATGCATGAAGAATCAATAACCTTCTAGTAGAGCCAACCACCTTAGTGCACCTAGAGCAAGTTGTAGGATGAAGCCACATATTGCATAAGAAACCATCTCAAGATCAATGAAATTAAAAGCCATAATCAATACTAAAAAATCATGATATCCACATAATGTTAAGAAATGACAAAATGAAAATGCCCTAAAAATCGACCACCCACAAGAAATAGTTAATCCACAAAGGTCTCACTTATAAGGATTGGTTGACCAAGCCTTACTTGATCTTATTTGAATAGACTTTAGAAATAAACCCATGTGGTTCACCTGCCTGAATCATTATAAATCATGAAGCCACGTGTTGATGCCAACATCACCTATGCTAGGCATAGGGCCATGTTTAAATAAGTCTGAATACCATGAAAATTAAAGTCCTATAAGTTTACTATTTTTACCAATAGGCATTTATTTTTCAATAACACTTAAGTGGACATTTCTAAAAATGGAAAGTTAAATTTTTTTTTATTAATATGAAATTTGGTGGAAATTTTTTTTTTATTAAGTTGAAAAATTTAAGAAAATAAATTTTAGTTCAAAAAAATGCTAAAATAATTTACTAGAATAACTATTGAGAGTGGGATTTGAACCCACGCCCTTTCGGACCAGAACCTTAATCTGGCACCTTAGACCAACTCGGCCATCTCAACAGTTGGGTATGGAGTGTAATCTTACTTGTGGAATTTAATTCACATTAAGCATTTTTTCTTCCTGGCATCATTACGGATATAATTAGCAAGCAATGATAATTTAGTTCCTGGACAGTTGCTGCATTCAACGAAGATCTGGTCGGTTCGGTTCCCTGAGATTCCACTTCCACATAAAACAAAAGCAAGAAATTGTACAGTACGCTGGAATGTATGATCCTATCAAGTACACCAAATCTAATGATGACCAAACCGGTCTGTGCAGTCAAGCAAAAACATGCATGATATCAGGGGATTCAAGTGAATTGAACGGGCCTCGGAAGGGTGCACTGAAAATGGTTATGGAAATGGGTGCTGCTGCAGCATTTCTTGGACGGTTTTGCTTCACTTTGAAACTGCTATTGTTGTTGACCATAGCAGCAGCATTTCAAATGCAAAACAATTGCAGATTGTTGCAGAAATCAATGAGTAGGGCCCATGGCTGAGCCTCATCACTGTGTACCCTCCAGAAGAGCGAGCTGTCATGGCTGCCAAAGCCCTTAAACCACACCCCAAATACCCGTTCGTGGACTTATTTGGAAGGAGATTTCGCATAGGAACTAGCAGAAAGGTTAGTTATGTCAATGTGGTGTGGAACTGATGAATGCAGCAGCAGCCACTCAGATGATGGCCGATCTGTTCACGGTGGTGGAGAACCTGCTGGACGTAACCGACGGCAGCGGGCGTTTCGTGGAGAAGGTGGGCAACGCAGGTAACAGACGTGCAAGTGGTGGGGGACTTTTGCATATCGAGCAAGATGCCTTTTGGTTTGTGCAATGTCCCTGCTACCTTTCAATATTTTTAAACCGAAAATTGTGGGGGGAAAATTGTGGGGGACTTTTGCACATGGCAAGATGCCTTTTGGTTTGTCCAATGTCCATGCTACCTTTCAATGTTTGGTTTTAAGCATTTTTAAACAGAAAATTGGTAGTGGTATGAAAATCTTCATGGATGACTTCTTCACCTATGGAGCTACATTTGAGCAAGTATTGAAACGATGTGTTACGACAAACTTGAGGCTCAACTAACAAAAGAGTCATCTATTGGTCCAAGAAGGCATTGTATTGAGGTATAGAATATCACAAGCATGAATTAAGGTTGACTTGGGAAAAAATAAGGGTCATCCAAGGAATAACCTGTTAACCAGAAACTGGCTACTACCAACGATTGATAGAGAATTTCTCTAAGATCACAAAACCATTAATGGAGCTGACAAAGCAAGATGCTCCATTTTTCTAGACCGCGAAATGTGAATAAGCATTCCAACAGTTGAAAGAGAAACTTATAAAAACTCCAATCTTACAAGCACCTTACTAGTCCAGACTGTTTCATGTTATGACAGACGCATCAAATTACACCTTGGGACTTGTGCTTACATAGATGGATGACAAGAAATGTCCATATTACATCCATTGCACTAGCCAAAGTATTATGGGTACACAACTAAAGTACACCACCACAGAAAAAGAATTGATGACAGTGGTGTTTGCTCTAGAAAAGTTCAAGCATTATATGCTTGGATACAAAGTATTTGTGCATACAGACCACAATGCCATCCATTTTCTAATGAACAAGCCAATTGTGAGCCCTATGTCATATGGTGGTTGGTGATCTTATAGAAATTTGATCTCACGATGGTAGATCAAAAGGGCATTGAGAATTTGGTTGTTGACCAGTTGTCTCAATTATGGTAGGACAACAAAGAGGAAGAAAGCCCACTATTTGATATGTTTCCTGATGAACTCCTCTTTTTTGGGGCTATAAGTGAACAATTGCCCAATGACCTTAAATGATATTGATGAGACGCGAAATCGCATAGGCCGCGATATCGCGTACACGATATTGCGGCAGTCACGATATCGTGATGCACCATCATATCTATAAATAAGAGGCGGCTCTCCCTTGTTTCCTCATCCTAGGCTAGAAGTAGAGAAACTCTGGTAGATTGATCACTCCAAAGATAGAATATTTTCCATGTGCCCGCAGTAAGAGTCCTAAAGTGAACGGATCTTTATTCGAGCAACATTGTACTTGAACACAAGTTGTGTACGGAAATAAAGACGAACTTCTTGGATAAACCTTGCAGTGCATGGAATAGGATTTTATTTAATGTTATTTATTACTTTCTGTCTTAGTAATGCGGAATGAGTACGACTTGATTACAAGCATTTAAGGATGTGTACGGATAATCAAAGAACGGATGCTCATCGCAACGCGGAATGAGTACGCCTCGATTACGAGCATTTAAGGATGTGTACGGATAATCAAGGAATCAGCTGATCATCACACTTAGGCTAAATTAGCTTTCTCAACCCTTTCCTCCTAGTTAAGTGCCTTAGTACGACCACTTCGAGCACGTGCGTTATGCGTGGTGATCCCAACAACGATTAGCGTTTGGTAGCCACGGTTGCATTGGTTCAGGGTGTGTACGGTAAGTGGGAACGGATGCTGACGCTAGGTAATTTAGACTTAGTTCATTAGTTAGAGTTAGTTAGTTTCTCCAACCCTTCACCTCAATAGAATAGGAGAAATAAAACATAAAAGACCATAAAAATAATATACCTCAGACTTACTTAACCATACACCGTGACAACTACAAGTAAGTCTGGGAAGACAACGAATGATTAACCCTAAGTGTTCCATGGGGTGTGTAGGCACTTAGTCTGCAGAGTTCGACCGGATCGCACGTACTACGCTCGTATTCGTATGGTTGATTGTAGGGGTATCTCGCCACTCATTAGATATGATGGCATTCTCACCTATTTTCTCACCTAAGAGATGTAACAAGGGTTGGACCATTAGAAAAAACCATAGTTTCTTCACTAGGTAAAATGCTTCATAGAGATTAACAAACATCTCTATAAGGTGTGGGTCGATGGCTTAATTCATTAGTGTGTCCCTGATGCTAATCAATTGTGCATTTTCCAATATGCTCATGAAGGTTCTTATAGAGGCCACTATGCTGAGAGATGCATGGCTATTTGATGAGACGTGATTCACATAGGCCGTGATATCGCATCTTCCCCTACGATATCGCGTACACGATATCGCAGTCCGCCGCCATATCTATAAATAAGACGCGGCTCTCCCTTGTTCGGGATCCTAGTTTTTAGAGTAGCGAAGCTCTGGCAGTTTGATCCCTCCAGAGTTAGATTTTTTCCCGTGTCTGCCCGCAGTGTGGTGAATGTAATTGTACGGTGTCTTTATTTGAGTGTGCCGTACTTGGACACGCACATGACCGACAATAAAGATCGAGATTACTTCATCATTGCAGCATTCACTTAGTTTATTTATTTGTTATTTATTTAATGTTATTTATTGCTTTCATAGCGCGGTGTGAGTACGACTTGATTACGAGCATCTACGGATGTGTACGGCTAGTCAAGGAATCGATTACTCATCGCGATTAGTCTCTCACCCTTAAACTCCTAGAAGCGGAATGGGTACGACTTGGTTACGAGCATTTAAGTGTGACTACTTGGTAGCCCA
>MNCI01021413.1:571158-583627 GCA_015680685.1 Gnetum montanum
CCACAACTAGTCCATCTGCGGAGTTCGACCGGATCGTGCGTGCGACGCTCGTTTCCTATGGTTGAGTGTAGGGGTACCTCGCCACTCATCACTATTAAAATCCTAATGGCAAGGTACTATTGGCCAATAATCTTTAGGGATGCTCATCAATATGTCCACTCTTGTGAATGATGCAAACGAGATGGTGGAATGATTGCTTGAATGGAGGGATCTCAACAATGGATTCAACTACTGAAACCCTTCGACATTTGAGGCATTGACTTCATAGGTCACATCATGTCCATGTCAAATGGAAAGACATACATCATAGTTGATGTTGACTATTATACAAAATGAGTAGAGGCAGCAGCGATCATTGACTCTACATCTTCTACTACTGTTCGGTTTGTACCAAAAAATGTTGTAAATAGGCTTGGTATGCCACATGAATTAATTTTTGATAATAGAACTCACTTTATAGGCACTACCTTTTGAAAGCTCATGCAACACTTGGGGGTTGAACATAAACTCACAACACCCTACAACCCCCAAGCCAATGATCAAGTTGAGGTTACCAATAGGGAAATCACAAGGATTCTAAGAAGAATTGTTAGCAAATTTAGGAGAGACTAGAGCACAAAAACGATGCCCTTTGGGTCTATCACTGAACATGAAAACCTCCTTTAGGCTACTCCCCTATGAGCTTGTGTATGGAAAATTACCAACACTTCCTATTCAATTCAAGCTCTATATACTTTCAACAGTATGTAACCTCGACCTTGACTTGAGTCTAGCATAAAAAGAAAGACTAATAAATCTCAACTTGTTAGATGAAAATTGATTGGTGGCCTTATCATCTAATAAGTTGCACAAGGCCTACAAACAAAAGCATCATGACCTTAAAATCAAAAAAGTCAAACTTCAACTAGGAGATAAGGTTCTCTACTAGAACCCCACACATGTACCTTAATGGACTAAATTCCAAATGTTGTGGGAAGAACCTCATATAATTTATGAAACTTTTTTTTCTGGGGCCATGATGATCTACAAACCTGAAAGCCTAGGCAAGAAATAACTAGCCAATAGACAACAAGTCAAACCTTTCCACGAGCATAAGCCAGCAAATACAACAAATGTCTCATTGGATGGACAACCATGCTCAATATTTTGGATCTCCTCCTTTCAACTTAGTCATGAGGGAGATGGCCATCCATGTTAACTATATAAGCGGCTCCTCAATTTTTCACCTTTTTTGTTTTACACATTTTGTATTTTACATCTTCTTGTTTTCATGTTATTAATCTTTTTTGATTTTTTTTACAACATCATTAGTACATTTGCTATTTCTTGAATATTTCACACTTTCTTTTATATTTTCTTTTATTTTGGTGTGATTGTCTAACTTCTGTTAATAAGTGCCAGACACAGTGGTAATTTTTTGCTTGATGGTGGTATATACTATTTTGTTATTTTATTGTTGATGTCTAGATTTTAGCTTTGAATTTTGTTATTGATGATTAGGATATGGTTTCTTTTTCATGCAATAGGTAGTGAGTTCGCAACGTCCACCCATTCACAAACTTTATGATTTTCCTTGTTTTGGAAATGTCTAGTTCCTTTTTCATTAATAAAACTATAATAAATTTGTGACTTTGATAATTTCAGAAATTAGAAAAGATTCAAAGGTTTGAATAGGGTGTGACTTTAATGGGATTTGGTATTCTTTGTGCTTTTCTACTTACTTGGGTGTATGTGTGTTTTCATAGATTTCTTATTATTCCATGTTAATCAATAAAAGGAAGTTGAACAAGTCTTTGCATGGTGTGGTTTTCATATAAAAAACTGATGGAAATTGAAAGCACACCCCTTATACACAATAAACGAATAAGTCTTTGCATGGTGTGGTTCCTATTTGAAAAGAAAAAAAATGATGAAAATTGAAAGCACACCACTTAGACAAAATAAAAAGGCTACAAGCACTAGTTATGAGACTAGAAAGACATGTTACCCATGCTTGAAGGTCTACTCTAACTAAGGTCCTACTTTTCTTTTCTTCTCTAATAAGGAATAGTGGTTATTATGTGGAAGCACTCTTGTGTCTCAGAATGATGTTGCGAAGTCACTAAATGTGGTCGGCCTTGGTTTGGACTAAGAGTGGATCTTATCAAGTCATTTAACCATAAAATTCACAAGGGACTTCATGTGACCTTAATCAGGAACTCCATTTCACTCTCTCTCGTTCATCTATGCTTTTCATGTTTCACCTCACTATCAGTTTCATGTTCTTGTTTGATGTCCTGGTTTAGTGTGGCAAAATTCTTAGGTAGTTTCTTTGAGGTTTTTGTATTTAACTTTCTATAACCATTTCATCCATAGGGCACATAGACTTCTCGATTTGAAGTTATGCAAGGAAAATAAAAGGCCTATGCCTACTTTGGGAAGGACCTACTTGCATATCTTTTGGTTGGGTTAGTTAAGTTCTTTATCCTTAGACACTCTTACAATCAAATCCTTTAGTTTACCTCATCAATGACATCTAATTGTGTGCATCTTCATAATGTTTTTCAGTGAAACTTTTTATTGTTAATGTTGTGAATTCTTACACACTCTTCAAATATTTCCTTGTGTAGAACTTTTTAAAATCTAATGGACACTTATCTATTTTCCCCTATTTGTTAATCTTCCCACTAACACTCCTAAAGGAATCAATCTACCACAATCACAACCTAGCCGAGTGTAACCACCAATGAGACAAGGTACTTACCAGCTATGTGTTACACATTGCATACTAATTCATGATTTTGTTGTGATTGTAGTAGGAAGCATGGACTGGAAGTAGGACTATTTCAACTAAGGATGATGTAGCAATACCACATGATGAGAATTATTCATGATCGTTGGATCTTCTCTCTCGTTATTTAGTTTCCAAGAGGCATTGGATCTCAGTTCTATCTAGGGTGTTCCCTTCTTTTGTCATGAACAACCAAATTTTGTAAAAGATTGTATATCTTCACAACATTTTTTAGTGAAACCTTTTATTGTTAATGTTGTGAATTCTTACATCCTCTTCAAATATTACCTTGTGTATAACTTTTTCAAATTTAATGGACCACTTATCTATTTCACCCTATTTGTTACTCTTCCTGCAAACACTCCTAAAGGAATCAATCTACCACAATCACAACCTAGCTGAGTGTAACCATCAACAAGATAAGGTACTTACCCACTATGTGTTACACATTGCCTACTAATTCATGATTTTGTTGTGATTGTAGTGGGAAGCATGGATTGGAAGTGAGACTTTCTTCACCAAGGATGATGTAGCAGTACCATACGATGAGGACTATTCATGATCATTAGATCTTCTCTCTCACTCTTCAGCTGTCAAGAGGCATTGGATGTCAGTTCTATCTAGGGTGTTCTCTTCTCTTGTCATGAACACCCAAATTTTATAAAAGATTCTATATTTGTACACTTGGGCACTTAGAATATGTTGTTCAATTTAAGTTAGTTTGTAGGTCAGCCAATAATCCCATACCTTCCTAATATTTTGTAAGGAACTTGTTCCTCCTCTTCTTCACTTTAGGATGAGTTTTCATTTAGTCATGGGGGTATGATGAATCATGTTTTAACTGGCTTTGATATTAGATATGATGAATCATGTTTTAACTGGCTCTGAAATAAGATATCCAATATTGGAGCCTCCACATCAAATACTCGATGTCGGAGCCCAGGATGCGATGTTGAATATCTGATATCATGGGGTATATGTTGGCCTATAAATATAACACTTTGGCTCACAATTTTCATATAGTTTTTGTCATAGCATAGCAAAGCTCTTACAGTTGGTTTTCTTCAGAGTTAGAATATTTTTTGAGTGCATGTAGCAAAAGTTTGAGTGTGTATGGATCTTTATTTGAACATTGATGCACCTAAGCATAGCAATGTGATGAGAATAAAAATGAACCCTTTTGATCATCCTTGCAGCACTAAGAATAAATTAAATATTTTCTTGATGCATTTAATATTCATGCACTTCATTTCAATCCACTTGAATTAAGTAATTAATTTTCAGTTATTAATGAACATAAGCACGACCACCTCGAGCATATGTATAGCACTTGGTAACCCAGAAATACTTAATGTTTGGTAGCCCAGCAATGCTATACGTGTTCAAGATGTGTTTAGAAAGTGGAAATGGGTACTTGTGTTAGGCTAGTTAGGCAATAGAATAATTAGATATTAAATTCCTCTACCTTCTATTCTTGTTTTAGGTGATTAAACTTACGAAACATAAAAATGATAAAAATCATGTGCCTCAGTTACACTTAAACCATATCCTTGAGCTTCACAAGTGTAGTTGGGAAGACAATGAATGTTCTGAATGCCCATTTCACTTCTTAGAGAATTAGTGCATTGGAGAACTATAGGTTCACAAAATTCAACTGGATCATGTGTGAACACCTTAGTGATTCATATGGTTGGGCTTAGGGGTACCTCACCACTCATTAGACCTTATATCATTTACGAAACTTTCCCTTCTTGAGCCATGTTGATCTACAAACCTGAGAGCTTGGACAAGAAATAGCTGATCAATACACAACAAGCAAAACCTTTCCATGAGCCTAAGTAAGCTAGTGCAACAAATGCCTCATTGGATGGACAACCATGCTCAATCTTTCGGATCTCCTCCTTTCAATTTAGTTATGAGGGAGATGGCCATCCATGCTAATTATATAGGGGCTCCTCAATTTTTCATCTTCTTGTTTTACACATTGTTATTTTTACAACTTTTTATTTTACATATTCTTTATCTTACATCTTTTTGTTTTTATGTTATTAGTTTTTCAAAATTTTTGTTTTATAACATTGTTAGTATGTTTTATTTTTCTTATTTATTTTAAAATTTCTTGTATATTTTTCTTTATTTTGGTGTGATTTTTTAATTATGTTTTAATAATAACATGCCTTGTTTCCAAATAGGTATAGTGTGGTTTTTTTGATGTGAGCATGTGTTATCTAGTTATTTGATTGTTGGTGTCTAAATTATAGCTTTGAATTTTGTTATTGATAATTAGGACATGGTTTCTTTTTCATGAAACAAGTAGTGAGTCCACGACATCCACCCATTCACAAACTCTATGGTTTTCCCTGTATGAAAGTATGAGTTCCCTTTTTCATTAATAAAACTTTAACAAACTTGTGACCTTGGTAGTTTCTAGACTTAGAAAGTGATGGGACGTGATATCACGTCCGCCGCGATATCACGTCGTCCCTCGCAATATCGCGTACGCGATATCACGGTGTGCCGCAAAGTCTATAAATAAGAGATGACTCTCCCTTGTTTTCCATCCTAGGCTTAGACCGTAGTGAAACTATGGCAGTTTGATCCCTCCAGAGATAGAATATTTTCCATGTGCCCGCAGTAGGAACTCCAAAGTGAATGGATCTTTATTCGAGGAGATATTGTACTTGAACACATATTTGTGTACGGAAATAAAGACGAACTTCTTGGATAAACCTTGTAGTGCATGGAATAGCTAATTAGGACTTTATTTATTGTTATTTACTATTTTCCATTTAAATGATTTATTAGTTATTAAATCTTTCTCAACCCTTCTCTCCTAGTTAAGTGCCTCAGTACGATCGCTTCAAGCACGTGCATTACACATGGTGATCCCAGCAATGACTAGCATTTGGTAACCACGATTACATTGGTTCAGGGTGTGAACGGTAAGTGAGAACAAATGCTGACGCTAGGTTAATTTAGACTTAGTTAGTTAGTTAAAGTTAGTTAATTAGTCTCTTCAACCCTTCACCTCAATAGCATAGGAGATAAAACAGAAAAGCTATAAAAATCATATACCTCGGACTTGCTTAACGATACACCGTGACAAATACAAGTAAGTCTTGGAAGACAATGAATAATTAACCTTAAGTGTTCCATGAGGCGTGTAGGCACTTAGTCTACAGAGTTTGACTGGATCGCGTATGTTACGCTCGTATTCATATGGTTGAGTGTAGGGGTACCTTGCCACTCATCATAAAGGATTAAAGGTTTGAACAGGTTGTGACTTCAAGGGAACTAAATACTCATTGTGCCTTTCTACTTACTTGGGTGCATGTGTGTTTTCATGGATTTCTTATTGTTCCGTGTCAACCAATAACAGGAAATTGAATAAATATTTGCATAGTGTGGTTCCCATTTCAAAAAAAAAAAAAAAACTGATGGGAATTTAAAGCACACTCGTTAGACAAAATAAATGGGCTACATGCACTAATTATGGAACTAGAAAGACATGTTATCCATGCCTGAAGATCTCCTCTAACTAAGGCTCTTTTTCACTTCCTGCTTCTTTTTCTTCTTTAATAAGGAACAATGGTTATTCTGTGGAACCACTTTTGTGTCTCAAGGGGCTGGACTAGTCTTAGAGTGGTGATGCGAAGTCATTGAACATGGTTGGTTCTAGTTTGGACTAGGATGGATTTTATTAGGTCATTTAACCACAAAATTCACAGGGGACTTCATGTGACCTTAATGGGAAACTCCATTTCACTTTCTCTCTCATCCATCTATGCTTTTCATGTCTCACCTCACTACCAGTTTCATGTTCTTGTTCAATGTCTTGGTTTGATGTGTGGAAATTCTTAGGTAGTTTCTTCCAAGTTTTTGTACTTAACTTTCTATGATCATTAATCATCGATGGGTCCATGGACTCCTCAATTTGAAGTTATGCAAGGGTAATAAAGGGCATGTGCCTACTTTGGGGAGGATCCACTAGCATACCTTTTAGTTGGGTTAGTTAAGTTTTTTATCCTTAGACATTCTTACAATCAAATTCTTTTTCATGGTCCTGTCAATGGCATCCAATTGTGCGCATCTTCACAACATTTTTTAGTGAAATCCTCTTTTTATTGTTGTGAATTCTTAAAATCCTCTTAAAGCATTTCATTGCGTTTGGACTTTTTAGAATTTAATAATGGAGCGCTTATCCATTTAACCCTATTTTTTAGTCTCCCGCTAACATAATTAAAGGAATCAATCCACCATAATCACAACCTAGCCAAGTGTAACTATCGAGGAGACAAAGTACCTAAAAGCTATACATTACACGTTGCACACTAAATCTTGATTTTGTTGTGATTGCAATGGAAAGCACAGATTGAAAGTGGGACTATCTTCGTCATAGGATAAGCAATAGCACCATGTAATGAGGACCTTTCATGATCGGTGAATCCTCTCCCTTGGTCTTCAGCTACCAGAAGACTTAGATGTTAGTTTGGTTCAAGGTGTTTGATTCTATTGTCGTGAACATCCAATTTTGTAAATGATTGTAAATTTGTACACTTGGGCACTTAGAGTCTGTCTATTCCATCTGAGTCAATTTGCATGTTAATCAATAATTCCATACCTTCCGAATATTTTGTAAGGAACTTGTTCCTCTTCTTGTTCACTTGAGGATGAGTTTTCATTCAGTCATGGGGGTATGATGAACTGTATTTGGCTTGGCTCCAATATTGGATATATGATATCGAAGCCCTAATATTGAATACATGATATTGGGTCGTAAGATGCGATGTCAAATATATGATATTGTGGGCTGTGTGCTGGCCTATAAATATAGCATTTGGGCACATGGTTTGGGCATAATTGTTTTTCATAGCATAGTAGAGCTCTCGCAGTTTCTTTTCTCCATAGTTAGAATATTTTCCAAAGTGTTTGCAGCATGAGTCATTGAGTGTATGGATCTTTATTTGAGCACTATTGTACCTGAGCACGGTAGTATGTGTGGCAATAAAGATGAGCTTTTTGATCAAACCTTGCAACACCTTGGCTACCTTAAATATTTTATTCATGCATTTAATGTTTTGTGCAATTTCATTTAACACTACCAAGTAATTAAGCTAAATTAAGCTAGCTATATTAAAAAGTAGTTAATTAAGCACATAAGTACAATTTCTTCGAGCATGTGTGATGAGACGCGATATTGCATGGGCCACGATATCGCATCGTCCCCTGTGATATCGTGTACGCGATATCACGGTCCGTCGCCAAATCTATAAATAAGAAGTGGCACTCCCCTTATTTTCCATCCTAGGCTTAAAGTAGGGAAACTCTGGTAGTTTGATCACTCCAAAGATAGAATATTTTCCATGTGCCCGCAGTAGGAGTCCCCAAGTGAACGGATCTTTATTCGAGTAGCTTTGTACCTGAACGCAAGTTGTGTATGGTAATAAAGACGAGCTTTGTGGATAAACCTTGTAGTGCATGGAATAGGTTTATTACCTGCATTAGTGCGGCATGAGTACGACTTGATTACGAGCATTGAAGAATGTGTATGGCTAATCAAGGAATCAGCTACTCATCGCGATTAGTCTCTTTCACCCTCAACTCCTAGAACGTGGGATGAGTACGACTTGATTACGAGCATCTACGGGTATGGACGGCTAGTCAAGGAATCAGTTGCTCATCACGTTTAGGCTAGTTAAGTGTCTCAATACGACCACTTCGAGCATGTGCGTTACGTGTGGTGATCCTAGTAATGATTAGCGTTTGGTAGCCACAGTTGCATAGTTCAGGGTATGTACGGTAAGTGGGAACGAATGCTGACGCTAGTTAATCTAGACTTAGGTCCTTAGTTAGAGTTAGCTAGTTCTCTCAACCCTTCACCCTTTAGCATAGGAGAAAAACCATAAAAGACCATAAAAATCATATACCTCGGACTTACTTAACCATACACCGTGACAAAAACAAGTAAGTCTGGGAAGACAACGAATGATTAACCCCAAGTGTTCCATGGGGTGTTTAGGCATTTAGTCTGCGGAGTTCAACCGGATCACGCGTGCTATGCTCATTTTGTATGGTTGAGTGTAGGGGTACCTTGCCACTCATCAATGTGTATGACTCATGGTAATCCCACCAATGCTTAATGTTTGGTAACCTAGCAACATTATACGTGTTCGGGATGTGCATGGAAAGTGGGACCAGGTCCTTATGTTAGGATAGCTTGTTATTAATTATCAATTAGATTAGTTAAATTGATTTATAAATAGAGTTTCAACTTGTTGTTAATTGTAGAAAAATAAAATATAAAATAATAAAAATCATGTGCCTCAATTACACTTAACCATACAATTAAGCTCCATAAGTTTAGTTGAGAAGATAACGATTTTCACAATTAGATTTCACACCCTAAACTTGTGTACTTAGGAACTTAAGGTCTACGAAATTTGACTGGATCATGTGTGAATGCTTGTGATTCATATGGTTGGGCATAGGGGTACCTTGCCACTCATCAACATGCCTTTGATATCCTTTATGTTCTTGCCTAGAACTTTATATTTGTAATAGTGAAACCATGTTGGAATCCTTATCTTTTGAATTAAATTTAAGCACACCTACCATGCTTACCTCTTATCTTGTTATTATAATTTTAGTAGTTTATATGACATCTTGTTTTATTGTGGAATTTACTTATGCTAATATACAAAGGTAATATTTTAGTTTTACTATTTTACTTCTACTTTATTCATCAATCCTAAATATGTTTTTTATTAATTTATTTATTTCTCCTTTAAATTCAAAAATGAAAATGGAGGATCTAAAAGACTAGTTCTAGAATTTCTTTTATGGAATTTAATTTTAAATCCATAACTTAGTGTTTCTCAATAGAATTAAAATTGTCACCTAAGGTTTCTATGCTAAGGCTCTTGCTACTAAGGTAAAATTTCGTATATATACATTCCTACCCTTAGCTTACTACCCAAAACAATTCAACTATAAGGACATCCCAAGACATATAGCCAACATGATATATTAGAATAATTATAGATAAATATGCCCAAAGGAATCATTATTTGGAGTTGATGAGTGGCAAGGTACCCCTACACTCAACCATACGAAACGAGTGTAGCACGCACGATCCGGTCGAACTCTGCAAACTAAATGCCTAAATGCCCCATGGAACACTTGGGGTTAATCATTCGTTGTCTTCCTAGACTTACTTGTTATTTTCATGGTGTATGGTTAAGTAAGCCTGAGGTATATGATTTTTATGGTCTTTTATGATTTTTTTCCTATGCTAAAGGGTGAAGGGTTGAGAGAGCTAACTAACTCTAACTAAGGACCTAAGTCTAAATTAACTAGCGTCAGCATCCGTTCCCACTTACCGTACATACCCTGAACTATGCAACTATTGCTACCAAACACTAATCGTTACTGGGATCACCACACGTAAAGCACGTGCTCGAAGTGGTCGTACTGAGGCACTTAACTAGCCTAAATGTGATGAGCAACCGATTCCTTGACTAGCCATACACACCTGTAGATGCTCGTAATCAAGTTGTACTCATCCCGTATTCTAGGAGTTGAGGGTGAGAGAGACTAATCACGATGAGTAGCTGATTCCTTGGTTAGCCGTACACATTCGTCAATGCTCGTAACCAAGTCGTACCCATGTCGCGCTAATGTAGGTAATAAATAACATGTAAGAAATAACAAGTAATAAATCCTATTCCATGCACTGCAAGGTTTATCCACAAAGCTCGTCTTTATTATCATACACAACTTGCGTTCAGGTACAAAGCTACTCGAATAAAGATCTGTTCACTTGGGGACTCCTACTGCGGGCACATGGAAAATATTCTATCTCTGGAGTGATCAAACTACCAGAGTTTCCCTACTTTAAGCCTAGGATGGGAAATAAGGGGAGTGCTGCCTCTTATTTATAGATTTGGCGATGGACTGCGATATCGCAAGGGACAATGCGATATCACGTACGCGATATCGTCCCCATGCGATATCGTGTCTCATCATACCCCCATGACTGAATGAAAACTCGTCCTCGAGTTCCTTACAATAATATTGGGAAGGTATGGAATTATTGAGGGGAATGGAACTAATGGGATGACATGTGAATGGATCATTATTACAAGACTTTACAAAATTGGTGTTTATGACAACAAGGGTGAACACCTTATTACAATGACATCAGGCCTTTGTTGGCAGCTTGAGAGAAAGAGAGAGATAGAAAGAAGTGTTGCTGCTGCCAACGCCAAGATTGCGCTTTTCGTTGTCCTTCGGTAAGCGCGCTATTGATCTTGCTCCTTGCATAGCTGCTTTAACGATGTTCCATTCCAAGTGTTTGCTCCAGCTCTAGATCCAATCCGTTGTTTATATAATCACCATCTGCACACACAACATAGTCCTATATTAGCAAGGTAAATGAATCATCATGTAATTAATACCTTGCTTCGGTGTAGGTTCATTGGCTGGGTTGTGGTATGGCTGATATGGATCTGGGAAAATGTTACTGATGACTACCGAAGGTGCAGGGGTTAGGAAGAAAATAAAAAATTTTGGGGCTAGGAGAAAATAAAAAAAAATCAGGCCCGTACCCCCATGACTAATCATGAACCTTCGGTAGCGTTAGAATGGAGAAAGAAAAGGAGTAAAAAAGATAGACAAAAAGAGACAACTATAGCATCGATGAAACGGATGTCCAGATGGACATGAAAAAAATGAAATTAATTGCAAAAATGTTAAGGAAAAGAAGTTAACTGATGCACCAAATAGGAATGATAGTGGGTCCTCCCCAAAGCAAGCTCATGCCCTTAATGCCTTGACAATCCCACATTCAAATAGTCCGTAGGCTCGACGAATGTCATTTGGAACAAGAGTTAAAGTCTTAACCACAAGAATTTACCAAAAAGAAAACAATGCATCAACCAAAATATATACACTAATGATACAATTGGTAATGAGGTGAACCATGGAGAGAAGGATGGAGAGAATAGAATGGAATGGAATCCCAAGGACAAGGTAGTGTACAGCCCCTTGTGTGGTTTATGATTAATGTGACTTGGCAAGTCCCATTCCAACTCTGGCCTCAAACCAACCACTTCCAGTGAATTTGCATCAATACAGTTGGCCGAACCATCCTCTTGAATAACAAGAATGCATCTCCAAAGAGCCACCACCATTCCGACGAAACAAAGGAGAGAATGAGAAGCGATAAGGGCCTTAGTTAGAGGGAACACTTTTGGTTCCATAAATAGTGCTTGTAGCCCAAATTTTATTTCATCTAAAGGATGTGCTTTGAATTCTCACTTTTCTGTTGTTTTTTTTTGTGTTTTTATGCATGAGAACCACACCATGCAAAGACTTCTTATTTTTATTGGCTCAGCTTCTGATAATTGGGTAACATCAGAATGGTAAGAAAACTCAAGAAGAAAACATCCAAGCACCCAAGAGAATGACCAACATAAAAGCATCAAGTTCCCTTAAAGTCACACCCTTTGCAATCCGTGAGTCCTTCCTTAGTTTGAGAAATACCTAGTCATTGATTTGTTAAAGTTCTTATTAGAAAGGGACTGTACATTTCCAAGCCAAGAGAAACCATAGAAATTGGTGGATGGATGGATGAAGTGATCTCATTGCCTGCCATATCAAAAGAAACATACCTTAGTATCAACATTGTGACTTAAAGGT
>MNCI01021413.1:583799-600954 GCA_015680685.1 Gnetum montanum
AAAAAGAACTGAGGGCCCCATATGATTAGCATAGGTGGCCATCTCCCCCATGACTGAGTTGTAAGGGAGAGATCCGAAATAATGAGCATCTATTTGAATTTCTAAGAAGTGCCCAACTTCTCCCAAATGATGATCTTAGATTAAGGGGTGGAAGTTGGCGATGCTCATATTTCAATGTGTCTATGCCTTTGTTGTTGGCATGGGTTTCCTCAGTTCGTTCCATGCATATTTGGTTGCTCTTTCGAGTAGCTATCAACCACGGGGTGTCTACTACTGGTTGTGTGGTTGCTACATATAGGCATCTCTGTTTCAAAGTTTCATGGGCACACCTGTTACATGGAGGCATTTCCTCTATGTCATCACCTGATGAATCACTATATGTGATGCATGGAACTTTCCTCTTCTTGATCTTTCCACATATGTTGATCTTGGAAATTTCCAAGGAAAGATTGCGGATCCTAAGGCATGCGTCTACTGTACTTAGCCATGCCCTTCCCATTATAATTGGGAAGTTCCCTTCGTTGTTGTTAACTTCGATCACCAGAAAATCAGTTGGGTAGGACCAACCACACATGGTGGTAATAGCGTCCTCCACCAAGCCCAATGGGATGGTGATGGACTGGTCTTCTAGCTCTAGTTGAATGTTACTCTTCTTAAGTTGGGGCAGGTTCCAAGCGTGATACATCTCTCGTGAAATTAAGTTGACTCTGGAACCTGAGTCAAGAAGAGCCCTATGCGGTTCATTTCCGGCAATCTGTAAATAGATTAAGGGACTCCCAAGGTCAGTTAGTTTCCTGGGAAGGTGTCCTACCTTGATCCAGTCGGTTACGGTATGAGTTAACATAACCGTATGCGTGAAGCTCTGATTTTGGATGAAAGGGTGCTCCGAAGTGTTAGATGATGGAGGAGTGTACATGGCCTCAACTGCTTGTTGTTGTGAGAGTTTGTCTAGGCTTTTGGTTCTAAAGTAAGGTCTTCTCTTTTTACAGTTGTCAGAACCAGCAGCATGTTGGATATTTACAGCTCTCGCAGCGTGATGTTGCTATGGTTGACGAGGAATTTCCCCTTGCATTGTTGGACCAGGAGGTGTTACGGGAACTACTTGTAGTGGAAGAGGTGCGGGTGGATTAGGAGGATGGTGTGGGTATGGAGTGTCTCCCGGAGGAGAAGGAGTCCTTCTGAAGTACTCCCGAACTTGGTAGTGACAGTTGGAGGTTGTGTGACCCATAGAGTCACTTGGAGAAATCGGCTGCTACACATAATATCCATAAGGATCAGGCTGCCGGTAAGGGTATTGATATTTCAGCGATGGCATCCCCCATGACTGTGGGTATTGCCACTGTTGATGCTGTCCGATGGGCTATGGGGGAGTTCCACTTGGATAATACATTAGTGGTTGGTGGAACTGCCTTGTGTTACCTTGTAAATAAGGTAACCTTCGGGGTGTTTGCCGTTGGTTGAGTCTTGGATTAAGCGCATACACCCCAGACTTATGTAGATGTGAGATAATGGGGCAACATCCCTTAGGATGTTCATAGTAGCAGACCCCACATCCACTATCATCGTTTGTGTCAGAATCCATAGCCACATCGGAGTTAGTGATTTTTCCCTTACCCTTGTTATGTGCAGGGCCTAAATCTCTCCACTTTTGCTTACCTTTGTCACTACTTTTTTCTACCTTAGACTCTTCTACAATTTTTAAGACGGTTTCAATTTTAGAGTCTAAGGAACTCCATACATCGTCTACCTTAGCCACTATTTCTATTGTTAACTTTTGGATCGGCAAGGTTTTCCGGTTCACCAACTCTTTGAGTGGTGACTCATCCTCTTCATCACAAAATTTCACTTCCTTCTTTCGAAGGAAGGGATTGCGGTTGTACTCTTCCACACTTTCCCTTTTGCGTACCTCACCTTCTTCGTTTGCTACTTGCTCCAACAAGCTTTGTACTTCATGGGCTCTAAGTTTTGAGAGTCTCCCTTGGGCGTAAGTCCCAAGGGTTCTCCTCGTTTCATTCCTTAGCCCATCCATGATGTGGTGAAGTTGATCCCGCTATGCATATCCATGGCCCGGGCAACGATGTAACAATGTGTAATAGCGGGCCATGGTAGCATCCAAGGGTTCGTGATAACCTTGCTTCCAGCCTTGGATCTGCTTACGCAAATTGGACACTCTGGAGTACGTCTGATGATTTTCATTAAACAATTCTAGCATCGTACTCCATCTCTTGATGGTTTCCGGTTCTAAGGACCGGTACCAGCTCTCTACTTCTTTAGTGAGTGTCCTTGGGAACAACTTAAGTTTCTGCCACTCACTGTCTAAATTTTGCAAGGCACAGGCATCGTGGAATGCCTGTAAATGATTTTGTGGATCAGCATTGTATCCCCCTTCAAACCGTGGGATATTGTTCATGTCTAATCTTTTGATCTGACTATCCTTTAAATGCCTTGTGGGAATCCTAACTGCCTCCGTTATGTCATGCATACTTCGGGTTGCGAGTAGGGGTTCATCATGATCATCTCTTTCATGACGTCTGTGATGTCTGCGTTGTTCCCTACTCTCCCTACGTCCTTGCCCTTGTCCTCTCTCTCGACTTTCTCATCGAGGTCTTTCGTCTTTCCTACTTTTATCCTCACCTTTATGTTCATGATGGCTACACCCAGATGTGGAAGGAGAGGGGGAGTGATGTGAAGAAGGGGAAGAAGAAGGGGAACCATCCCCATGATGATGTTTCTTGCCTTCTCTTTGGCTGCTACAGCCCCGATCGTGGTGATGATCTAAGTGCCTGTCCTTAGCATAAGTGGTTGTTCGCTCTGTGAACAGTTAGTGTTCACGAGCATCAGAACCAGGCATATGGATCGTTGATCGTAGATTCTGATATCCTTCCTCCTCACCATCGTTAGAAGGGGGAACGTCGTTTGTTAAGGAACCCGTGATAAGGGGTTCTTCATTTCCTATTTTGCTAAGGACGTGCGGGGCTTTGCCCTTCTAAAAAGCATGTTGAATCTCCTGCCTTAAGTCTCTCATACATTGGGCATTTGTGAGATAATAATCCCTCATATCAAAATCTTCAGCAACATATTCTGCGAAATGTTCTTGCATGCCAATCTGTGCCAAGGCACGGAAAAGCATGCGAGAGATTGAATGATCTGGGGGTAAGACAATGTTACCTTGCAAATCTCTCCACCGCAGTTTTTCGTCCTGATGGAGAATAAAAGTAAAGTTTGGAATATACTCATCGGGATGAGTATATATCATCTTATATTGTTTAGGACTTGGCTGATTTTGGTTATGTGTTTTAAGTTGCCGACTGTCTCGTGTATGATCCTTAGGTGGTGAGTTGCTCTTATGAGAAGAAGGCATTTTTATCAGTGTGCTAATTTTTACCGTTATAAAATTTTTATTTGATTAACCCAAAGGTTTGTTAAGGCTCACAACGATGTGAGTGATATCCCTTATGTTCTATTCGACGCACAGACACTTAGTCCCAGACAACGGTGCCAATGATGAGTGGCGAGGTACCCCTACACTCAACCATACGAAACGAGTGTAGCACGCGCGATCCGGTCGAACTCCGTAGAGTAAATGCCTAAACGCCCCATGGAACACTTGGGGTTAATCATTCGTTGTCTTCCCAGACTTGTTATTGTCACGGTGTATGGTTAAGTAAGCCTGAGGTATATGATTTTTATGGTCTTTTATGGTTTTTTTCCTATGCTAAAGGGTGAAGGGTTGAGAGAGCTAACTAACTCTAACTAAGGACCTAAGTCTAAATTAACTAGCGTTAGCATCCATTCCCACTTACTGTACACACCCTGAACTATGCAACTGTGGCTACCAAACGCTAATCGTTACTGGGATCACCACACGTAACGCACATGCTTGAAGTGGTCGTACTGAGGCACTTAACTAGCCTAAACGTGATGAGCAGTCGATTCCTTGACTAGCCGTACACACCCGTAGATGCTCGTAATCAAGTTGTACTCATCCCGTATTCTAGGAGTTGAGGGTGAGAGAGACTAATTGCGATGAGTAGACGATTCCTTGGTTAGCCGTACACATTCGTCAATGCTCATAACCAAGTCGTACTCATGCCGTGATAATGCAAGTAATTAATAACATGTAAGAAATAACAAGTAATAAATCCTATTCCATGCACTGCAAGGTTTATCCACAAAGCTCGTCTTTATTGCCGTACACAACTTGCGTTCAGGTACAAAGTTGCTTGAATAAAGATCCGTTCACTTGGGGACTCCTATTGTGGGCACATGTTAAAAATTCTATCTCTGGAGTGATCAAACTGCCAGAGTTTCCCTGCTTTAAGCCTAGGATGGGAAATAAGGGGAGTGCCTCCTCTTATTTATAAATTTGGCGGTAGACCGCGATATCGCGTCTCATTAGGAGTAATGTTAAGGTGCTCATTTTTTAAGTCAAAGAACTAGGTTCAAGCTTGGGTACAATGACTTAAAGAGGTTAGGCTTTTGCTCATCTACCAACCCTCTCAAATCCTACTTAGCCAGATGAGCACTATGGCTCTAGGTGATGGCGATGTTGGAACCCAAAATACATAAAACATAAGTACGCTCTAAGATTTATAGAAGTTTATAACTTAGTGCTACCTAATAGAATCAAACTTGTGACCTAAGCTTACCAAGCCAAGCCTCGTACCACTAGGCTGGTGATGATCCTTTTTATACCCAAAATAATTTGGTTATAAGTATACCCTAATACATATAGCTAATATGATATATTAGAAGAACTATAAGGAAATATAATGATGCCTTAGGTGTGACTTGAACTAGCAACATACTACATAAAAATCATTGTCAAACAATAGGCTAATTAAAGCCACCTATTACACCAAAATCAAATTTAACTTGTTAGTGAGGTCAATGTAATATTTTCCCATAACTTAATTAGGTAGAATATGAAGATGACATAAGCACAACTTGAAGTCATAAGCTATTATATACACAATAACAAGCTTACTAATGATGAGAAGTGTACAAACTTTAAAAGTTTAGGACATCCAAAATATATTTTACGGGGATGTTAAAACCCCCAAAATAATATTAATAATAAGCAAAAAATTCAAAGTACATTTCATAAAAACAACAAAAACAACATGAAAAGAAAAAAACTTTCTATGTTTAGGGATGTCTACTCAAGTTTACAACCTTACAATTAATCATTTGAAAAATCAAGAGAGGAAAATTAATTGTTATTCAGAAGGATGGTCCTAAGTCTAACAACATTTACAACACTTTTAATATTCAAAACTTGAACTTAAAGGAAAAAAAATGATTTGAAGTCATAATACAAAGCTTTAGCAAAATATAGACTTTTGTAGGAAAGTAAGATCCAATAGAAAATGATGGTACATACTATCCATAATAATTGATCTTATGACAAAAATCTGTATCATTAGTTATAGCCCATTGCAACGTAATTTTTACCTTTAAGTTAATAGTATTCTTTTCAAGTAAAGAAAAATTTATCTTATGAGTTATTTGTGTGGGTTGATCAATACTTTTTGTAGTACAAGTAAAAATATTCAAATAAAGTTCTATATTCTCTAGTTTCTTTATTGTCATTTAATCATTCTTATCATTGACATTAACTTGATTTTTCATATTTTCAACTTTATTTAGTTTTTTTGCTATTCTCAACTTCAACACATTTTTCCCTTTAGCATCTTTTGTCTTGAGTAGAAAACAAAAAATGCTAAATAATTTTTTTTATGATGATAAAAGTTGTAAAAATTAGAAAGATTATAATATGTAATTATCTGAATGAAGGTATACTATCGAGTTGCAGTACCAATTTCATTTTACAATTAAGAAGATTGATTTCAATAAAACATATCTACAAGAGCCAAATATGATTTCTCAACTCCTTGAAAAATTAACATAATATTAAATAGCTTGAAAAAACATTGAACTTTGGAATATTATTTAGATTGGATATCAAAATCTAATGTCTATTTATGAGTGATAAACACTTCATGCTTATGCATAAATGATTTTGTATCTAGGGCATGTTGCATCATTGAACTTTTTAACATTCAATCATTGCAAAGATGAGGAATAAAATGACAATAGAAAACCAAGAAAAAAAAGCAAAAACTAAAAATGCAAACAATGACAAGTGATTTCCCAAGATTAGAAGGTTAGAATTGAACCCAGAATCTTTCATTTTAGTGTAATTAGTGTTATTGCTATGCTATTTAATTGAGTTGAAAAATTATGTGACAAATTTTTTATTAATATTTTAAAAAGAAAAACACTTGGGTAGTGGTGGGATCCTTTTAAAAATTTGGGGGTATTGGAACCTAAAATAAATGAAACATAGGTACACAACAAGATTTATAAAAGTGTATAACTTAGTGCTACCTAGTAGAATTGAATTTGTGACTTGGGTTTGCTAGGCCAAGACCTATACCACTAGGCTAACACCTCATTATTAAGACCCTTTAGAAAAGTCAAAGGAGATGGGAGAGTGTGTAGAATACATCTTGAAGCATTACTTATCTCAACTAGTAGAAAAAAAATGAGAATAGCACTTGAAATAAATGACTTGAATATTATGTTTTTGTATCATATTATTTGACTAAGAAGCAAAACTTTGATTATGAGGTAGGTAACCCAAAATTTATATAAACACATATTGCCAAGTAAAATCTATAATTGATGACTTGTATACATCATCGGGAAAAAATTGGTTGTCTTATTTGCATTAATATCACTAAAAGAATATGATACAAATTTTTTCTTGCCAATCGGCAAATTTGTATTTTGAGAACCAACAAAAATTTTTGCATAAGAAGCAGAAATTTTAGCATTGGTAGGGTCTCATAGCAAAACTCTTGAGATCCACAAAACTTCAAACACTTAATTTGCCAAAGGTCTTACAAATTTAGTTTGGGAAAAACCTTTAAAACCTTATTGAGCTAGTTTTGACCAACTAATCCTACCCAAAATAAAGTTGATTATGATAATATTATAATAACCAAGCCAATATCTTTTTAAACATAGACAAATACTAATGTAATGTTTGTGGGAAAATGAATTTCTATATATGGAGATTATAATAACAATGAAGTTTTAGCTTAGTGGTAAAAGCTTTACCATAAAGACCCCATGTTAGACTCCACTATGCAATACAAAATTATATATTAAGAAAAAGGAATTGGGAAACTCCTTTATTCAATACATCCAAAAGAATCTCAAGAGACACCATGAAAAATTCCATTTTAATTTCACTATCTCTTTTAAGAGTGGTAAGGGCCTTTCATGAAGAATTTATTTACTAAAGCGGAAGCTTCTTTTTAAAATGGGAATAGCAGGTAAAGTTATATCAATAAAAGGATCTTAGCCTTGAAACAGGTTCAAACGACCACCACAAAACAGTAGATACAAAAAATCACAAGGAACACGCAGAAAAACAAGTATCAAATTGGCATAATTGTGATCATGAAAACAGAATCAATCCGTAGAAGCCATATGGGTGAGGGCTGCAGGCGAGGCCAGGCATGAATGTTTGAGCAAAAGTTATAGCAATCTTGTATGCTTCCTCGACTTGTTTGAAGTTTGAAGAGTGCAAGTGTGCAGGCCATTAGAATAGAAGGATAAGAAATGGTCCACACGTTAAAAGTACATTTGTTGCTTTTGAGCTATAATTGCTGTACTGAGGTCACCTCATAATGAAAGTTCATGCAACCATACCATTCAAAGAGGTCACGATTCAAGTGCAAGATCTCTTGAATTTTTTTTTCGCAAAACAAGGTGTAAAGAGTGGCTGTTTATGGGGATGCTTACTCCCTTAATCTTATTCCGTAAGCATTGCCGCATAACAAGCGGGCCTCACGGAGAAAGCTTCGTTTTTCAATTACATGTACTACAGTATGCCAAAAAAACTCTGAATTTTTTATTGCTATAACAAAACTTAAATTTGCTTCCCACTGCACTTATGTGGTCGACGGCTCTACGGATGGCAAAGGAAAAGACATTTGTTTGCAAACCACATCATCTTATCATTCATTACATGGAGTCACGGACACATACGCAGGGTACAAGGCCCTTGATCTATGGATTCGGACGCTTGTTTCAACCAGATGTGACTAACTTATGAAAAGGACGTCTAGATTACATATTATATATGCAGCACCGGAGCCCAGGTTTGCGTGCAAATCTAGTAGTTTATTTATGGTCATATTCTGTAATGTTGCGCTCAAACACACTTACGAAGTAAACCAAAATTTTTCATGCCGTGTATGTAAAAGAATATCTTGCATGTTTTTGATACTCAAACAACAACCTTGGCTGTGGATTGGAAGCCAAAAGATTGTATACAAAATAAGAAATGGAAAAGACACTGCACTTGAATTCTTTCAAAACGACAATGTTACAGTAGACCGTGGAGCATTACAAATAGCAAAACAATTCTGTGCATGCATGCTCATCAACTATTGATCAAAGCTCATCGTAATTATTTCAACAGTAAAACGAGCTCAGTGGAGTAAGCGTTCGAGCGTCTTCAACCCAGCGATGCAGCCAACTGCCTCAAACGAGAAGGCAACTCTAATGATGATTCTAAATCTTATCATTCCTCATGCTAATTAACTAGCCCATGTCTCGTATCGTCTCCTCCTGTCTAATCAGGATATATTAGCCTCATATTTCTTTTATTTAAGGCATGTCTTCTGCTTGCCTGTGTATATGTCCTTCTGTTTGCATTTATATGTATTATCTTGCCCAGTAGTAAGATGCATGCGTGATCTCATATATGCACGGCATGTACAGTACTGTTGAGGATTGTGCTAGTCATCACTAGTTAATTGAATAATTGTACTTGCGTCTTCGGTCAACATAGTGAACGTTCCTTTCGCTAAGATTCAAGACATACGTCTTTGGGAAACTGGCTCTAATGCCGTTTACTGGTTTATGTTTCAAATCAAATCCATGGGCAAGAATTAGAAATCAAGACAACTAAAACAATTTTCCCTAGTGTCTTTTTGGTATTATGATTATTGATCACTTGGTGATTTTGAGATGCATGGGGTTTGCAAAAAAGCTTTTGTTTGTCTGGTTGATTTTATAAAGAAATATGATTCAATAGTTTGAACAAAATTTATGATTGTACTTGCAAAAAATTGGTCTATGCTGAATTTTAATTTTAGAGCAAAATTGTAGTTATGCAAGGTTGTCTACTTTCTTCAAATCTTTTTGGTATCTTTATTGATGAAATACAAGAATAATTATGTAACAAGACCATCATTGATGTTAGTTGTACCAGCTACTACAATGCCATCGTAATGTATTGGATAGTTCACAAAAACAACTCCGTTTTGACCCCAAATTGACTCCAAATAGTGTTGGAAGACTCTCCATCTATATTTGCACCCACCAAAGATTAAAATCCAACATTAAAACCCTTAATTTTCTCATAAACTAAGTTTCTATTGCTAGTTTTATTATATAGTCTATATTCTCCTACCATTGTAGCACTTGGCCTTCCATAGTAAGCAAACTCTGTCTATTTACTTAATCAAGCATTTCTCATTTACTAGGTAGGGAACTCAAACTCTTTCCAAACATCAAATTTCTGATTCTCTTATCAATTTTATGCTTTTTACTTATTTCCATTACTTAGAATCTATTTTACATCTCTCGTAGTTCATTAGTGTTAATATTAAGTTCATCATCTTAAAGGAGGGATGATATTCCATGAAGATGATGGAGAATATGAAGATGGAAGAGAAGATAGTCGGGAGACTATGCATTTAGTCCATGAAAATGCTAGATCCCATGCTTTAAGGGTTCAAAGAGGATGAGATCCTAGTTCTCATGCAAGATCTTAAAAAGCTCCATCAATTACTCATTCATCAAGGCCTAGTTCATCAATGCATTCAAAGCTAGATAATGAGGATAGAACAAGACTTGCAAGAGCTTTCAGAAATGCATCAAGGCTTCCATATGTGAAATTAAAGTCATTCAATGCGATAGATGGCTCACATGCATTTGAGTCATAGTTGAAGAGTTTCAACAAGAATTTTGACTTGGAGGAGGTGCCTAATCATTTAAGGATGTCCATTGATAAATTCAAACTTAAGGGATGGCTTCCATTTGGTGGAAGAAGGAATCTCATGCATTCTACATAGAAAACAATGTCTATATTAAAGAATGATGACTCATGCAATGTATGTTAAGATAATAATGAGGTGTTAGCCTAGTAGTAAGACTCTTGATTTGAAAGCTCCAAGTCATGGGTTCAATTCTAGTAGGCAATGTTGAGTTATAAAGTTCTAATTGAACTGTATTACAATTCATTTGTGGTTTCAACACTCCCCAATATATGTTAAGATAAAAGTATGAGTAGACTAAGCAAAGACAAGAGGAAATAGTGAAATTGAAGCATCTAGATAAGGTGAGAAGAATGTGAAGGTCTTCTACCATGAGTTTTGCCAATTGTTCAATTAGTCTAAGGTGAATTAGAGTGACATGAGCAGACATCAATATTTCTTGGATGTTTGAAAATGTAATATTAGTAGGATTTAACCTACTATGAGCCTTAAACCCTAGATGAGGTTTATGAATTGGCTATTAAAGTTTAGAAGAAGCTTAATGGCGATGGAAGCAAGGGAAAAGGACTGGTCAAGTATAAGGATAACGGTTCCAAATGGTAGAAGGGATCCAAATCCAAAGAAGACAAAGAAGACCATAAAGATAAGAAGCATGACAAGGAGGATAACAAAGATAGGGGCAAAGTCAAAGAAGACTCAAGTAAGAAAGACAAGGATTCTAAGGAAAAAAATTCTTCCAAAGTTCAATGCATTAGATATGGAGAGATTAGACATAAGTAATGGGAGTATTTACTTTAGAAGACCATCAAAGGGATGGAAGTTCAAAGCATGAAGAATGAAGTTTCAATTAATCAACCTACTCAAAAGAGGTAATCCTAATGCTTCTAAAATAGAAAATGTTATTGAAATGAATTCATCTATGGGAAATGTTCATGTGAAGTATAATCTCAATAGAAATTTGTTATCTAGAATTGAGGCTAGATGTCTCAAGAGTAGTGAATGAATTCATATTTTGATTGATTGAGGTGGTCAAGAAAATATCATTTCTTCTAGGGTAGTGACTAGATTGGGGCTATTGACTTTCTTCATCCTAGACCTTATAAGATGCTTTAGTTATCAAGGGTTTTCACTCAAGATGTGAAAGAAAAACGTGTTTTAAAATTGAAAATTTTAGCTATGTTGATCATGTTGTTTGTGATGTCTTGCCAATTGATTGTATTGATGTGATATTGGAAAGATCTTGAGATTTTGATAATGGTGCTAAGAATGTTTGGTGAGTTTCTAGAGATGATGGAATCCATGAATTGATTTTAAAGATAGTTAAGGAAATGAGGAATTAATCCTCAAGAAATGCATATTTGATTTTGTTAGATAAGAGGGAATACATTAAAGAACATGATGAGGCAGACATTAGTTTTGTTGTGGTATTCATAATAACAACATTCATGGTTGAGAGATATGAACTTTCAACAATGATTGAAGAGTTGAGCAAAAATTTCCAAATGTCTTCAAGGGAAAATTAGAGGGGTTTTCCACCTATGAGGAATATACAACATTAATTGACTTTATTCTAGGGGCTACAATTCCAAATGCAATGATGTACCAGATGGTGCCAAATTAGGGGAAGAATTACAAAGACAAGTAAAGGAGCTACTTGTAAATGGATTCATGAGGGAATTCATATCACCTTAGGTAGTTCTAGTAGTGCTAGTTCCTAAAAAGGAAAGTGAAGAATGAAAGATGTGCATTGCCTCAAGTGTACTGAATTGGATTATGATATGGTATAGTTTTTAATTCTAAGAATGGATGATATTCTTGATGCTTTAATATATGCTAAGATGTTTAGCATAATTGATTTAAAGAGAAGGTATCATTATATTAAAATCTAACTAGGTGATGAATGCAATTTGAATGACTTTGTGATGTCATTTGGGTTGATAAATGACCCTACCACATTCATGAGGTTAATGCATGATGTTCTTAAGAAGTTGATTGGAAAATATCGCATTATTTTCTTTGATGATATTTTTGTTTACAACTTTAACGAGGAGAATAATGTTGATCATTTGAAGCATGTGTGTCAAACATTAAATAAAGCATAAATGGTGATTAACACAAAGAAGTGCAAATTCATACAAAGGTAGATTAGATACTTGGGACATGTGATTTCTAAAAATCATGTGAAGATGAAGGTAACCAAAGTAAAGATTATAAAGAAGTGGCCAATACCAAGGAATATTATAGAGATACATTTTTTTTGTGGCTTTGAAAGATTTTATAGGAGGTACATTAGGAACTTTGATGACGTTTCATGGCCTATGTTTACTCTCTTGAAGAAGACAGGATGTCAAATGCAAGGAAGTTTTGATTATTTGAAAGAGAAGACTACAAGTGAATCAATGCTTGTAATTCCATATTTTGGGAAATTCTTTTAAGTAGAGGTGGATGCTAGTGGAATAACAATTGGAGGGATCTTATCCCAAATGGAAAGATCTATTGCATTCTTCTTAGAGAAGCTCAATGAATAAAGACAAAAGTATAGTGTTTATGAGCAGGATTTGTAGACTATCCTTTAAGCCATCAAGCATTGAAGACACTATTTGTTGTCCAAAGAATTTTTGTTGATGACTTATCTTGAAGCACTTTAATTCTTGAATTTCCAAAATAAGTTGACTGCTAAATATTTGAGTGGATGACATAATTACAAGGATTCAATTTTATGTTAAAGCACAAAGTGGGAAGAGTAATAATGTACATGTTATGAATTTTAGTTCATCATGAGTTGAAGGTATGAATTTTTTATTTATTTATATAATGATGATGTTGATTTTGGGAAAGCTTGAAAGCTTCAAGTCATGGGTCAATTTTTGTGGGATATGATGAGTTATAAAGTTCTAATTAGACTATATATCTTAGGATGTACCTATATTACAATTATTTTGGGGTTCCCACATAATGATGTGTTAGCCTAATGGTAAGACTCTTGATTTGGAAGCTCCAAGTTATGGGTTTGATTCTAGTAAGCAATGTTGTGTGATAAATCATCAATTGGATGAGATATCATAGATGCTACATCGCATCTATGTTGTAGCATCCTTATCAATGCATCTCAGTTGGCTACTACATCGTAGATGCTTTGTCACATCTATTTGATAAAGTTAATTTTTCTTCACCTATGATATTGTAACTACGATATTGTATCTACGATGTCATATATCTAATATTGTAGCTCATGGTATGACATCGTAGATATAATATCATGGGATGTGTGCAGCCTATAAATACAACACTTAGATGCACAGATTTGTATAAGTTTTATTCCATCCTTAGGTAGATTCTTGTAGTTTTTTTTTTAGTTTTAGTGATAGAGTGAATGCTCATAGTGTGTCGTTGAGTAGTTGTACTGAATCTTTATTCAGGTGAAGTGTACTTGGGTATAATTCATGACTAAAAATAAAAATTGAGGTTGCTTTTCATCATTGCAGCATCCACTTGGTTTTATTATTTTACTTGGCATAGTTTTTACTATTTTCTTAATTTAATCATTTACATTTCCAAGTACTTTACTTTCTTGTTCATTAGTAAAGTAGAATGAGTATGACTAGTTTCGAGCATTTAAGTGTAACTGTTTGGTAATCCCAATAGTGTTATAGCTTGGTTCACCTAGTAGCATAACGCTTGGCAACCTAGTAATCGTTACATGAGTCCAAGGCATGTATGATAAGCTAGGACTAGATGCTCATTGCTCTAGGCTAGAGTAGATTTAAATTATTGTCATTACTTAGACTTAGATTTCTATTCTCAACTTTCATCATGTTCACAACTAGGACTCTTAAAGGCTAAACAACATCAATTATCATATGCTTCACTTTGGACTAAACCATACGTGACAAAATTGCCACTAGTCCAAGTGGGAAGACAATGTCTTGTGATCAATGCTTAACGATATAGATGCCACAACTAGTCCCATCCATGGAATTTGACTAGATTGTGCATGAATGCTTGTGATTTGTATGGTTGGATGTAGGGGTACCTGCCTCTCATCATTGGCACTATTGTCAAGGATGGTGCTAGTTATCTAGATTAGTTATATCATAAAAAATTACTGTAAAGTTTATTAATGATCTATCTTTTAGAAAACATTAATATTTTAAGTCACACATGTTATCAAACAAAACTATGTCATCTTCACATAGGGTCAATAATGCATATGATGAAAGTAAATTATGTCATATGATGAAAACACTAGTAGGAGAAATGATAGGATCTATAGTAGGAAAATTAGAGTAAAGAACCTCAAGCAAGGGTTTCATATGCTTATTTAGACCCTTACTACACTCAAAAGACTATGTTTAATTAGTGCAAACAATCCTAGAAGAGATGGAGTAAGTCCTTGAACAAGGAGAACCTCAAGGCTTAGGACCTCCTCCAAACTTAGAAGAGATAAATCAAGGGACCATAGGGGGAGATATAGCAGCCATGACAATTCTCCTAGTTCCCCATCTTCCTCTTCCTATTCCACATCTAGTTCTAACAAGGATGAAAATAGGTATAGAAATAGAAATATACTAAGAGGTCAAGACAAAGATAGAAATAGAAATAGAAAATATCATCAAATTGAGCCTAGATGAGATCATCATAATTAGACAAATAGAAATAGAAATCATCACCATGACATGTTTGATAATGATGAACCCTTGTTGGCTACTAGAAGCATGATGTAGATAATGGAGGTAATTAGAATACCCCATAGGCATCAAAGGAAAAGTTAAATCAAAAGGCTTGATATGAATAACATTCCTAAATTTTTGGGAGGCCATAACTATGATTCACAACATCACTTACAAGTCTTCCATGATGCCTAAACCTTGCAGAACATCAAGAGTGAGTGGCAAAAGCTTATGCTCTTTCTTGAGACGCTAGTTAATGAATCTAAAAGTTGGTATAGATCATTGGAACTAGATTTAATCCATCGATGGTCCATCATTCTATAACTCTTCAATAAGAAATACCAAACCTATGCAAGAGTGTCCAACCTAAGAAAAAAAATCCAAGGATGGAGGTAAGAAAAACATGAATCCTTGGATGTGGCCTCAGATAGATACTATTTCCTACTATGTAGATGTCCAGGCCAAGATTTCTCTAGAAAATAGTAGCTTTTCCACATCATCGATGGGCTTTGTAACCAAACGAGAGAGACCCTTGGGATATATGCCCAAGGTTGGTTATCTAAATTGAAAGCCTATCAGATACAAAGGCTATTGAGTAGGTGGAAAAAGAAGAAGGAGAGCTATGTAAATTAGAGAATGTAGAGGAATATAATTGGGATCCAACTCTTCAAAAGAAAGGGATCCATATTTATGATGAGGAAAAAGAGGTAGCTATTGATGAGGCGATTTCACAACAAACCTTGCCAATACAAAAGTTAATCGTTGAGCTTGATGCAAGGATAGAAAAGATGTAGGAGTTGATAAATGAAAAAGTTAAAATTTACATGAAAACCTTAGAGGAGAGGTTAATGGAAAAAGGATCAAGTGATCAAAACAAGAAGAGGAAAAATAACAAAGAAACATGTAGGAACACTTATTAGCAAAAAGGAAAAATAGTTGTAGTAAAAGAGGCTATCAACTCAATCATAGAAGAGGATGATGGATGTGACATCTACTAATATGACCATCCAAAGGGCTATTGCCTAGTTATGTTATATCTACAAGAGTTTGGAGCTTTTGCTTTGAATCCCAAGTTCATACAAAGGCAAATGCCTAGGAAATTACCTTACTCACAAAGTAATTACAGATAGTCCTACAACCAACTGTACTATTCTAGTGGAACTTCTTCTTAGCCTCAACACTACTATCAACCTTAGTGGCAATACCCACAGTTGTGGGGGATGCCATCAACAAACTAGCAATATACTTACTGCTAGATGAACCCATATGACTACTATGTTCAACAACTTGTTTCTCCAAATGGTTCTACTTCCTTTACATCGAATCACTACTATCATTCTCTGAAATATCATCAACTCACAGCATCTCCTATGGAATTACCATCTCAAACCTCTTATCCTCTGTGACATCCTTAATATTCTCATACTTCCCTTCATCATATGTCACCACCAATAATAGAGGAAGGATTTGCACCATAACATCAATGGAAGAATGCAACTTGTGTTGTGAACATAGACATAAATGATAATGCTAGTAGATCTCAACCATAGTCTTGAAATCATTCTTTCTTTAGGATAGTTTCCACACATGAGCACAAAAGTTGTAGATGTATTGGCTCATCAAAACCAACACAAGGATAGTTGGGTGCAAAGCCCTTTCTCACCAAAATAATATCTTCCAATCCTATGCAAGGGCCAACACCCATTACCACTCTAGTGCAAAGCATAATAGATGAACCTATCATTGTGGAGAGATGGGCAATTCCATGCATTACTACTAAAAGAGAAGGGTGCTATTGTGGACCGACCTTCCAAAATGTCAACACCATGAATACGCCAGTCCACAAAAAATGTGAAAAACAAGTGTGTGCATAAGAGAGAGTAGGGATGACTAAATGAAAAGAAACCTAGTGATCAATAACTAAGAACTTTCAATTGTCCAAAACATGCATGAAACAATCTAAATCACTTATTAATTCCCATTCTAAGTGATGAGTCATGAACTGTTGGCTGTGATATCACCTATGTGATATCACAGGTGACGTGATATCACATACGCAATATCATAGCCAATGCGATATCACGTATGCGATATCACAACCTAGATGCGATATCGCGTACGTAATATTACAGCTTGTCTGCTCATCAATAAATAAGAGGCGAGCATATTTGGAGGATTTAAGTTTTTAGTTTAAGGTTTTTTTAGTATTAAGGTAGGAACCTTTTGTTAGTTTTTCCTCTCAACCCTTTTCTCCTAGTGCATGCCCATAGTGTGATGATTGAAATTGTACGACATCCTTATTCAAGTGTGATGTACTTGGACATGCACATGACCAGTAATAGAGATCGAGATTACTTCATCATTGTAGCATCCACTTAGCTTAATTATTTAATTATTATTGTTATT
>MNCI01021413.1:609651-621935 GCA_015680685.1 Gnetum montanum
GCATCCTTCATGATGTTTCTCGTTGTTGCGAGAATTGGTTTGATCCAAACTTGTTGTTGGATAGACCTTGGTCTTCCTTCTTATTTTTGGGTTGAGTTGATGATTTTCTATTGCCCATGACTCATACGAGTGTGTTAAAATTTTGGTCTTGGTTGAGGACAGTGTTAGTTGCTAGGAATGATTGTTGTGTATGAATCTTGAAATTCTGAGAGTGTGCTATCTTTCTCTTGGTGTGTCTCACGATGAAATCATTTGTTTGAGTGGGGACCAGATTCCTCCATCAATGTTTTACATGATTGATCTCTATACATGTTGAGGTCTTGAATTTTGTGATGCACAAGAGTGATATCTCTTTGTTATATGATCATGCTTGATGGTTGTGAATGAGGCTGATGTGCTAATCATGTTCCTACTAACTTCTATGTTTCTGAGCTTGTGTCTCAGTGTTTGCAGGTAGCACAAGTACAAAGATACAACCAGTGGTGACCTCAGTTGATTCTGTGAGCACTATGTCTATGGGGAAGATATGTGCTCCTGAGACCTTCATGAACTGATTATTTGGTCTCAGAATCCCAACATTGGTTTGTGGATTTATCAGTGCCTTGGCTATGATGGATCGGCAGGTACATCATGATTTGTTTACCTCTCAGTGCTGGGGGAGCACTAACAAAGGATGGTGATATGTCCTAGACCCTACAGATATTGGGCTAGCAGATGGCATGAAATGGTATCCTTGGCCATGCTGGATACTGATGGCCCAGGAGTGGCCAATGCAATGAGGTTCCACTATGGCAGGATGGTGGATACTCAGTTGGTGTGTTTCATTATTTGATCGTTATGTTCGTGTCTCGAATCATTTTCGTTCAAGGTTACCCATGTAGTCGGTTCAGTGTGATGGTAGATCATGTATTTTTTGAGATAGTGCTGCAATGTAGATGATTGTTTACACTTCATGACAAAGACAAGTTTTTCTCAGAACAACATGATTCTTCATGGTATGCTCTTGGTGGCCTAAATCCTTTAGCCTAGGATGGGCTTGGGTAGTTGTCCTATAGCCTTTTAGGCTTGGGTAGCGTTCCCAAATACCATGTATGTTCCCATATATGAATGTAATCAGATCCTTGGGTTTTTGAAAGGTATCGTTGTGATATTCTTGATCCAGTTGTATGCACTCAAAAGTGCTAGATGTATTGCCTATGTGAATCAGTTGTCTCATGGTTGTAGGCCTATGTCACACACTGTGACAAGGCCAAGCTTGATGTATGGGGTTTTCTTGGTGCTTGTTTTGGGGCACCCTTGCTATATGTTGTAAATGGCCTTTGTGCCTTGATGTATAATTCTGCTGAAAACCTCATGAGAAATGCTTCAGTTGTGATACGGTGTTGTAACGAATGAACCAGGGCATGTCCTTGCCCATTATGCTTGTGACCTGGTGCCATGTGTTCTTGATGATGTTGGCGTGCTTGGATGTTGTATGCTTGGTGAACGTCCTTGAGATAGGACAAATCTTGGGAATACATTCTCTTGTGTTCCTTGACTGGCAAAGATCTTGTCCATAGATGATCAATGGTGACCGAAATTTAGATCAATGTGATGTCTAGCGGTAGATTTTAATCGAGTTCTGGGTATTGGCACCTAGACTTGCTCTTCCATGTTGGAAGCGATCGTGGGGTAGTTGTCCAAATGATGGGATGGTGATCCATCCTTGGATAAATGATGTTACAAATACAGAAATTGTGTTTTCTCTTGGTGGCCTTGCTTGGTGGCCTTGCTTGGTGGGCTTGAATGTGCTCAAAACACTTGAGCTAATGCTCTCATGATTGTGGGCTTCTAATGATTTGTGCATGTTGGTGGGCTCTCATGACTAATTGCCTTTGGTGATTTGGAGAGCTATGATGCACTCTCATAGATTGGGACTTATTAGTGTGTTTGTTGTCTATGGTGTGATTCTGTGATTGGGGACTCGTTGTGCCTAATAGGCTATGGTGTCTTGCTGAATTTTTCTGTGTACCTTGTCCCTTATGTACACTGATGTATCACATAGTCCCTCCCAAATGTATTGTCCCATGTCTTTGGTGTGCTATTAATTCATGTTGGTGTTCTCACCTTCCTGGTGGGATAGCAGAGTTGATCATGAGGGATCATTCTCCATTTCAATGGATTCCCTCTTCAGTTCCTAAAATAATAAAGCAGGTGGTATTGAGACGGTTGTCTCCTATAAGCAGTTGATGTTGGAACTTGTACCTAGCTATGGTTCTATGTTCGTGGACTCATGGGGCTTATTCTCAGAGACAAATGTTGTTACCCTGGTGAAATTCATGAAACCTCCCCTGTGAGGTTGTGTTGTTGATGTAAATTAAAGATACATACTGCTCTTCATGTTAGCAATGCATGATATTGTGTACTCTCAGTTTTGGGGTCTTCAGAGGAACTTCCTTGTTGGGGTTCTCTGCTAGACCATCCTTATTGTAAACCCTTTGGGAATGAATCATTTTGTGTTTGAGTTGTAAATGATGTTGATGAAAGCCCATTCCATGTAAAAATATCTTGAGGACTTGGTCCTCCTATGGGCAAGATGTTGTTACGAACTTGTGTCTGTTGTTACGAAAAGTGGTGCGGCCTTGTCCACCACAAATTGATGTAAATGGGCTTGACTGGGATGTATGAAACAAAACCTAGATGTCCACCACAAATTGATGTAAATGGGCTTGATTGGGATGTATGAAACAAAACCCAGATCTCCCAAGATGAAACAAAAATGCTTGGTGTCTCGAGTTGTTCTCAAGGTGAAAATTGAATTTGGGTAAGACTTGTGAACCCATGTCTTTCCTCAGCTGGTGAAAACTCCACGATATGGTTCTATTGGCTATATTGACTACTTGGGCGTGTATGAGGAGTAAGGTGTAGCTAGGCTGCTATACTTACCTATGGAAGAAACCTCCCAAAGAGGGTCCTTCCTGCAAGTGCAAAATCTAATGAAAGGTGTTGATCGTGAGATTGGCAGTCGTTCTTGATATAATGGGGAAATGAAAATTTTAAGAACATTGATGTTCCTTAGAGAATTCATGATCTGGTTACTCTCTGAGCTGTGGGTGATCCTTCTCCATGAATGGGATATTATGGTTGCATTCAATGGTGTGCTTATGGCTGATATGAGATAGGTGATGGAGGATTGTCATGGGGTTGGCTGCCCAATTGACCCTCCCTTGTTCTAACATTCGAGCAGGCATTCTCAATGTTGGAAAATCACAAGAGGTGTTGCTAATAGTTGGGGCTTGTTGTATGTAGCCTCTTGAAGAAGTTTCCAAATAGATTTTTTGGATATTTTCTCTCGTTGGAATACTATGGAATGATGAATGATGGATTGAGGCATGTGATGCTAGTGTCTGCAGACGACAAGGTCAAGCTCAAAGATCTATTCTTGTACCTTGTTTGTAAGGGTGAACATGCTTGACGCCCTTCATGCCAGCTTGAACATACATGATGAGAAAAAGAAAATGCACATGGTATCAATGCACGTGGAATCAGTGCTTAGATGGTTGCATTGGTGAGACCCCATGGGTCTTGATGCGAGTAGCAGAACATGGAGTTCTAATCTCGATGCGAGTAGTAGAACATGGATTTCTGTAAAGCATGAGTTGCTTGTGGAGACATGGCTCTTAGGAGCATGTCCTCCCTCTCGGTGTGATGTTCCCAAGTCCCTCACCATGGGTAGTGGCCCTGGTGAGCCCTTTAGAAAAAAAAATCAATGGGTGCTGAGATGCCATTCACAGAGGAACTCGATGGGACTTTTGGAAGAGGAGCTATCTTCTTGCATAAGTGTGGGCTTACGCATGAAGATATGTCTCTAGCCCGTCAAAAGGGATGAATCTAGGGGACGCCTTAGAGATGTTGGCCCTTTGGGTTGGACTCTCCAGCTCATATAGAGAAGGGAAGTCTTGGGCGTTCTCCAATTGCCCTTGTGTTTCATGCAAGGCATTGGATGGAAGGACATATCAGGTGTTGGGGTTGGTACCTTCCTTCAAGCCTGGCATCTAAGGAGTTGATGGATCCCCAGAATTGACAAAGTTCCGAACCCATGTAGAAGTGTACACTTGAAGCTATCCTGGGCTCCGCTCCGAGGACATCACTTCTTTGTGTGGGGGGAGGATTGTGAGAGATGTCCCAGAGTGGTGGTCCTCTTGGGCTCTCCCCATGGTTCAAGGGCCATGGACCACTCTAAGGCACCCTTGGGTGGCTCTCAAGTGTTACAAAACCCACCCCAACTTGGTGGTACAAAGATAGCAATAGGACATCCTCCTGTTGCACTCTCTTCTAAGTCCTCTTCATTCCCCCTCTTCTCTGTGGAGAACTACATGGCCCTGATTCTACGGTGGTCGTAGATATGTAGGTAGCCAAGACTGGATAGTTTTGGTGTGGTGCCATGCCACACCTTGTACCAGATCGTGAGGGATATGGGGATGAGGTACCTTCCCTTGTAGGTGCATTGTCTCCCCTCCCACCGATGTGGTCTACAAGGTTGTGTGTGTGCTTGTTTGCTTGGTTCTCTTCTGCTTGCACTCATCAGATGCTTGCTTGTTTGAGGAGTATTCCCTTGGTCTTCTGCCCCAGATCCATTGGATCTTTGTGAATTCCTTGGGGTGCCAGGAAACATTGGGGCAACGTTTTTACACAATGATTCATTATGCCTATGGTAAGATACCTCATGTCCCAAGTTTAGCAATCCTTTCTCTAGTCCATCTTACCTCATTGTATATTTAATCATAACTTGTGATTTTGTAAAATATAGCATTAGTTTTCCAATTTGGTGATACTAACATGTATGTTTTGCTAGATAGATATGTATTACATTCAACTCCCTGAGTATCTAAGGATACTTTTGGCATGGTTATATAAGGGCACTAAGGGCTAGAGCTTGCTTTGGGGAAAACACACTTATATAACTCTTGTTTTTCATACTTGCTAAGCAATTATGCATTATCTTGCACCTTTTAAAACATCTACTATGTCATATCTACAATGTATGATCTATGATGTTGTGCATATAAAAAAGGTATATATATGTGCAAGAGTTAGTGAAAATTTTCATTTCTCTCATTTGTTGCAAGAGAAGTTTTTGCAATCTTTTCTCAAAGCTTTTGCACACTAGCTTCGAAAGGCCATAACTTCGCCCTAATAGTTTTGATTTCCAAAATTCTTAAATCTTGTTGATCCCAAAGCACTCAACTTAGTCATGGGGTGGGGAGGCACATGCATTGCATGATATAAGAGTTAATATTAAAAATTGTGCTAAAAAATCTTAATGCCAGAAGATACTATAAAGGGTAAGTACAAAGAGATAATAAGAATCTTAAAGTTAATCAATCAAGCTAAGGCTAGAAATATTTACATAATACTCCTTATAGACCATATCAATTATTTTAGGCCATAATAAGCAAGGAAACTGATAGCATGCCATAAGAAACTAAAATTTATATCACCTAAGGGGTTTCTTTTTTGCAAATTTTCTAACTCTGTAATCATAATATGATAAGAACTTGATCTAACCAAGGGTATGAGTAATGTAAAGAGCTATTAAGAATTGGTATGAACATTATAATAACTTCATATCCTTTTTGATTGTAGATGGTCCTAAAGAGACTACTAAAAGGAAGACCTTCACAACACATAAGCTGTAAAGATGTAACTTCAAGCATCTCCATTATGAGCCACACTAATCAATAGTAGTGAATGGAACTTAGAAGAAACATATTAATCCTAGAAAAATAAAGAGGCCAAGGCAACAATTAAAATTGGAGTATCTATGCCATACCTAGTAGAGAGGACATATGGAAAAAGAGGATAAGGATATAAGAGGAGAAATTTTCTAGAATCCTAACGACAAACAGAAGAAGTCGATGGAAGAGCCACCACCATGTAAAATACAAACTACATCGAGCCACTTCAAATTTTAGTATTTTTTCATGTAATTGTGTCATTTTTGTACACACCATTATAATACTTAGATTTAGTTAGTAGCTAGAGTCAATTAATAATCTTGTACCTTCCCAATTTTGTTAAGAAAGCTTGATCCTATCTTGTTAACTTGAGGATGAGTTTTTAGTTAGTTGTTGGGGGGTATGATGAATCATTAGTTGGCTAAGATATCATAGATGCTATGTTGAAGATGCTACATCACATTTGAGTTTTAGCATCCCTATCAGTGTGTCTCAGTTAGTTGCTACATCACATTTATTTGATAAGGTCAATTTTTCTTCACCTACGATGTCATAACTACAATTTTGTATTTATGATGTCGTATATCTGATATCATAGCTTAGGCTATAACATTGTAGACTTGATATCATAGGACATGTGCAACCTATAAATACACCACTTCAATGCATAGATTTGCATAAGTTTCATTCCATTCTTAAGTAGATTCTTATAATTTTGTTTCGTAGTNATTACTCATACCCTTGGTTAGATCAAGTTCTTATCATATTATGATTACAGAGTTAGAAAATTTGCAAAAAAGAAACCCCTTAGGTGATATAAATTTTAGTTTCTTATGGCATGCTATCAGTTTCCTTGCTTATTATGGCCTAAAATAATTGATATGGTCTATAAGGAGTATTATGTAAATATTTCTAGCCTTAGCTTGATTGATTAACTTTAAGATTCTTATTATCTCTTTGTACTTACCCTTTATAGTATCTTCTGGCATTAAGATTTTTTAGCACAATTTTTAATATTAACTCTTATATCATGCAATGCATGTGCCTCCCCACCCCATGACTANTTGTACAAAATCTTTATTCGAGTGAAGTGCACTTGGGCATAGTTTATGACCAGAAATAAAGATCAAGATTGCTTTTCATCATTGCAACACCCACTTAGTTTTATTATTTTACTTAGCATAGTTTTTACTATTCTCTTAGTTTAATATTTCCAAGTACTTTACTTTCTTGTTTATTAGTAAAGCACAATAAGCATGACTAGTTTAAGTGTTTGTAATCATTTGGTAATCCTAGTAGTGTTGTAGCTTGGTTTGCCTAGTAGCATAATTCTTAGTAACCTAGTAATAGTTACATGAGCCCAAGGCGTGTATGGTAAGCCAAGACCAAATGCTCATCTCTCTAGGCTAGAGTAGATTTACATTATTGTCATTACTTAGATTTAGATTTCTATTCTTAGCTTTCATCATGTTCACAACTAGGAGTATTAAAGGCCAAAAAACATCAATTATCATAGGCCTCATGTGACATCTCATTCCTGGATGTCATGGAAAATGTTAAATATATGTTATATTAGACATTATCCATAAGAAGATAGTATACCAAATGTGAAATATATATAACATTCAACATTATGTGTAAATGAAATAATAGAGAAAGTGTAGAAAGAAAAAGAAAGAATGCTTTATTGATATAAAATAGAGTATCTGGATCATGCTTTGAGAGTGTTCCTTGGGGTCTTCTTCCTTTGGCATCTATTCCTTAGAGGCAATCCAATATTGCCACCATGTTTAGGCCTATAACTCAGCCAGAAGGAATGGCTAGTCCACTTCCTGTCTTGCTTTACTTGGCTCTCATGACTTGCTTGTACTAGCTCCACCTATCCATGTTGGCATGATCTCTAAGCTTAGGTATAATTGCCTTAGGTCAAACCCCCAAAGGTTACCTCAAAAGACATGTCTGTTATTACTATACATTCTTTTGGGTCCTAATTAAAACAACCCTTTTGGATCTCTGTTAAGATAACAATATAACTTGTTATGAAAAGGCACCATCTTCATTAGGTAGTAGCATCATTTGGGAATGGGGATGTGATAATATACCCTCTTAGGTTTCGTTCATCCTCAAATAAGTCCACATTCTCTATGTTTTTCTAACTCCAATGCTTTCTTTCATGATCTTGTGCTTTAATAATTTGATTTCTTTTTTGAACTTGAAGTTGTTTCTTGCTTATTCTGCAAATAAGATATATGTGAGAAAAATATATATGAGTTTTAAATATTACTTTTTTAATACTTACTTCATTTTCTAAGATAATGACAAGAGGTGAACTAAAGATCTACCAACCACCAATCACTAATTCTTACTAGGATCACACAAAGCACAACTCGAATTTGGTTTTTCAAGTGAAGGTAGGGCAAATTCTTTATTCCCAACATTTATTACCTTAGATATTTTACTTATCTATTTAAAATATAAATTGAATAATAAAGAAAATTATGAAAATCATAAATACAAGTAAGAGTGAGATACTTCCTGATCTTGATCAACCTTATAAATTAATGAAAGTAATTGTAATTCTGCCATAAGTGGTATATGATTGAATGGTCTTGTTTGGGATGGTAAGGCTTTATCCTGACTCTTCTAAACTTCTTTAAAAATTAACTCTAGTAATTTAGTATCTTGGAAGAATCAGATATCGTACCAAATACAATCTAAAGTCTCAATGAAGAATGTTGTTAATCCATCCTCATTAGTCATAGTAGAGTAATTGGTAAACTATGGTTTTTGGTGAGCACTATCCATCAACATTATTTGTTCCTGAATTCTAGAATCTGATTTGTCTACTAAGGATTCAAAATAAGCAGAATATGCACTAGCCAATGGAATTGCATGTTGAGTCTTGCAAGCATGTTGTATGTTCTAAGCATGGGATCTTGCAAGCATGTTATATGTTGCAACTTTCATTCTTATTCTTGGATCCTTGTTTGGTTCATTTCCCTTCATGGGTATCATACATTTTGTGGAGATGAGATTTTGAGTTTCCATGTTGTTCTGCTACATGATTGATTGCAAAACAAATTAATATACCTCTTTCTAATCATTGAAAACTATTCTGTTTCTAATTCTAATACACCAATTGATAATCAACTAATACTAATATATTATTCAACTAATTTTATTAATATTTAATGATGTTATCTAATTTTAGTAATATTAATTACATTATCTAATTCTTAACATCCTTTTTAGCCCCCTTAAGACATTGGCTTTGGCAATGTAACTAATGACATGCCATAGTGATCTTAAGGTCCTAAAAAAGGTTAAATTCATTAGTCTCAATAGGGCATAATTAGTTATCCCTATATTGTCAATTTTAAGGTACAGTTTCATGATATCATTGAATTATTGGGTACCACTGACCTCACCATTGAGTTTAGAAAGGTGAAAAATGTTGGAAATGACTATTCATATGTTGAAAATGGACACCGTATGCTAAAGTTGTGCAAAAATTAAACTTTTGAGGATGTTGATGCACTATGTTGGGTAAGGAGTACAAACTAATTTTTGGGGTTGCCTGGTGATGAGCCGCGATATCGCGTACGCCCCACGATATTGCATACGCAATATTGCATCCTGCATCAATTTCTATAAATAAGAGGTAGCTTCCCTTATTCTGGGGAGTTAGACTTATACCCTTAGCTAAACTCTTGCAGTTTTACCATTCTAGAGTTAGAATAATTCTTGTGTGCCCACAGTAGGAGTCCTAAAGTGAACAGACCTTTATTCGAGCAAATTATACCTAAGCACACATTTGTGTATGGAAATAAAGACAAACTTTATGATAAACCTTGCATCATACAAATTAAGCTAAATAGTAATTAATTATTTTTGAATGTTTAAATTCTTTTCTAGTTAATTAATCTCTCTCAACCTTTGACTCTCCTAGTTAAGTACACTTAGTATGATTGCTTTGAGCATGTGTGTAGCACTTGGTAACACAGTAACGATTAGCGTTTGGTAATCTCAGCAGCATTACACTGGTTTAGGATGTGTGGGGCAAGTGGGAATGGATACTGGTGTTAGAAACAGTTAGAACTTAGTTAGTGAATAGTTAATGAAAGTTATTCATTTAGTTCTCTTTACCTTCCCCTATTAGCATAAGACATTAAAAAAGGTTAAAGGTATAAAAATCATATACCTCAAACTTACTTAACCATACAACCATGAAAATACATTTAAGTTTGGGAAGACAATGATTGATTAACCCTGAGTGTTCCATTAGGGCGCGTAAGCATTTAGTCCTTGGAGTTCGATCGGATCGCACGTTAAATGCTTGTATTCGTATGGTTGAATGTAGGGGTACCTCGCCACTTATCATTGATGTCGTTGCCAGGGACTTAGTTGTTTGTGCACTACGTAGAACATAGGAAATCATCCATATCGTTGGGAAGCTAGAAAAAACCCTTTAGGGTTAATCAAGGAAAGAGAAGACAACGGTATAATTGCACATTGAATAGGACAAAATGTCTTCACATAAGAGCATTTCACTTCCTAGGACTAACACAAGAGACAGTCGGCGGCATAGCACACATAACCCAGATCTACCAGTTCCTCAACAATTTCGTGTGGTATATACTCATCATGATGAGTATGTACCCCCGAATTTACATTTATTCTTCATCAAGATGAACAATTGTGTTGGAGAGACTTGGAAGGTAACATAGTGTTGCCTCCAAATCGATCAGTCCCTAACATGCTCCTTCGTGCTCTCTCACGAATAGGCATGTCATTTTTGTACAGAAAATATGTTGCATGCAATCATGACATAAGGGACTACCATCCCATAGAAGCACAACATCAAAGGGACTTGCAACAGGAGAGATATCATACATACTCGAAGGGTAAATAGCCCCATAATGCTCTACATGTCTTGAGCGAAACTGAGGGTGGTGAACTTGCTTCAATATGTTCCCCACCAAATGATGTTCCTCCTCCTAATGATGGTCAGGAGGTGGTGTATCAGAACCTCCACTCCATGATTCACAACCCTATTTCTAATCCCCATGAACATGAAGTGTTCAACAAGGGAACACAAACACACGATAAGGGTGAACGTTTTGATCGTAATCATGATCAAGGCCATAGCCACCAAAGAGAAGTTAGAAAACATTGTCATGGTGATGATTCTCTTTCTTCTTCACCTTCATCATCACATTCATCCTTTCTTTCTGTATCTGGGCGCAACCATAAGAAAACCAACCGTGAGGATAAAGGAAAACAAAGTGAAAAACACCAACAAGATAGTCGAGAATGAGGATGAGGGCACTCAAAGGAATCAAGGCATGAAAGAAGGGAGAGTAGGGAACTACGTAGACACCATAGACACTATGAATGAGATGATCATGAACAACCCCTACTCACAACTAGAAGCATGCTGGATATAACGGAGGCTATGAGAATCCCCACAAAGCACCAAAAAGATAGTAGGATCAAGAGGTTAGACATGAATAACATCCCATGGTTTGAAGGGGGATACAATGCTGATCCTCAAAATATTTTACAAGCATTCCATGATGCATGTGGCTTGCAGAACATAGAAAATGAATGGAAAAAACTAAAGTTGTTCCCAAGGACACTAGTGAAAGAAGCGGAAAGTTGGTACTGGTCCTTAGAACCGGAATCCATTTGGAGGTGGAGTACAATGTTAGAATTATTTAATGATAAGTACCAAAAATACTCCCAAGTGTCTAACTTGCGAAAAAAAATCCAAGGATGGAAGCAAGGAAATCATGAAGCCTTGGATGCTGCCATGGGTCGTTATTACATACTACTACATCATTTCCTTGGCCATGGTTATTCACAGCAAGATTAACTACGCCATCTCGTAGATGGACTTAGGCATGAAACAAGAAGGACCCTTGGGACATATGCCTAAGGAAGGTTATTAGAGCTTAGGTTTGATCAAATCCATAGATTGCTAGAGCAAGTAGCCAAAGAAGAAGGTGAGCTACGAAAGAGAGAAAGTGTGGAAGAGTACAATCGAGATCCTTCCCTATGAAAAAGGGGAGTGAGATTTTGTGAGGAGGAAGAAGAGTCACCACTCGAAGAGATGGTGAATAGGAAAACTTTGCTGCTCCAAAAGTTAACAACCGAAGTATTAGCAAAGGTAGACCAAATGTGGGACTCCTTGGATAGTAGATTTGAAACTATTCTTAAAATTGTAGAGGAGTCTACGGAGCGAGGTAGTGACCATGAAAAAAAGAAAAAGAGAGAAGTAGATAATGCACGTAACAAGGGTAAGGGTAAAATGACCATCCCAGAAGAGGTTGTGGATTCAAACATAGACAATGATAGTGGATGTGAGATATGCCAATACGACCATCCTAAGGAATGTTGCTTAGTAATCTCACATCTACAAGAGTCTGGGGTGTATGCACTCAACCCACAACTTAATAGACAATAAGCATCCTGATGGTTACCTTATCTCCAAGGTAACCCAAGGCAGTTCCACCAACCTTCAACATATTATCCAAGTGGAATTCCACCACAACCTGTTGAGCAACA
>MNCI01021413.1:631390-645655 GCA_015680685.1 Gnetum montanum
GGGGGGGGGGGGGTGAGGTCTATAATATAATTATTAAAATTATTAAAGACTTAACACCCCTTAAGGGAAAGAATAAAAATAGCAGTTTAAATTACAACTCTTGCCTTATTGTTTTTATTTCTAACCCCTCAACTTTACTTCAGAAAATCTAATGGGATGCATGTGCCAGTATCATAACTTGGTCAAAATGAGAAGGTGTATGAGTGCCATTTCAAGCAACTTGTGCACATTTTAATTCATGGTTATGCTTGATTACAGATGGCATCCAAATTAAGGCATCCAAGGGGAGAAGGACCATCCCAACCAAGGGACGAGCGACCAAGAATAGGAAGAGGATGAGTGGTGCGACATCCAGAGCACGTGGAGGGCTCACATGCAACTAGCCCCCTTCGCAAAGGACCCGATGTGGAATCTGTTCATCAAATTCCTAAAGAGGAGATCCCTAATAAACAATCACAAGGGGATGAGACTCCGATGGTAGCACCACGGCTTGAGGTCACCCTAACCCAGGCATGTCTTAACACTATTAGGTTGAGGGAGGTGCAACGAATGGTCTTGCAAGAGCTAAACTTCAGACCATTTCTAGAGAATGCACCAAAATATGTGAAGACCCAATTGCAAAGCTTTCCTATGTGGCCAATCATCACATCCAGTGGCGAATGATACCTAGGAGAGACTTACCTCTTCTGGATGAATCAACAACTGGGGTCTAGAGTAAGAATCAGAGAAATTTATGTCTCTTGCTTTGTGGAAGAAATTTCGTAAGCTTTGGGGTTGCTAGAGATTGAAGCTGATGTGGCAGAGATCCCTAAGCAAGCAGATCCCGAGGTAAAAGTGGAGTGAATCATGCAGTGCTATGGGGTAGATCGCAAGGAGTTTAGCACTTTAACCACCGTAGAGAGGGTATATTCAAAAATTGCATCTTACCATTTGAATCCAATGGTAAGACCCAGCAAGATCACCGCCTTCTCTGCTCGTGCATGTGCTGCTCTAAGCAAAAAATTCCTAATTAGCCTTTCACAATTGCTATTTTTGGAGATTGAGAAAAGATTCGCTGAAAGCGAACATGGAAGGCAGGCTCTACCCTTTTCCTACTTAATCAAGAAATTGTGCAAATGCACAGGGATAACACGATACACCAATGACACACTTCGGCATGCCCTGATTGCCTCATGGCGGAAGATGATGAAGGATAAGACTTCGGAAACCACACGACTCGAGGAAGAGCAGTAACCACCTCCACTGCCTATGCAAACAATAAGGTCAGGCTTGTAGGCAATCGCAGAACACATATGTGAAATCCAACAATCGCTCTTGAGCCAACAAGAGCAATCTATTGGAACCGGTGGAGGGGAAGACCCTTCAATCTATCATCCTACGATGATCCATCGAGAGCAAGTGGCTCGATTGATGAGTCTACTAGAGGGAACAGGGCCGATGTTTTCTATTGCCTGGACATAAGTACCTACAAGAATTGATTCTAGTGTTCGAGAAGTAATGGTCTCCATCCAACAATTATTTCCTAAAATTTTAGGAAATGCCACTACTTTTTTGGTATGCTTGGAGGATGGAGAGGGGGCGACTATCCTGGTGATGTAGCACTAGGGACAAGAAATTGTAGCTAAAGTGGTTGCTAACACAATTGCTATGGCCCTTAATGCACTGGTGGTGCTTGTGCCAGATGTACATGGACTTGAAGATGTACAAATGTTCACAAGAACTTCATGTAGTAAGATCAACGCAGCCCAACATGAAGAATTGTTGGACCGACTGGTGGGAACAAGGCAACCACTTCTAGATGTCTTTGATCCTCTAGATAACATTGCTACAACCTAGTCAGAGCTACTCTCAGCAAAAATCAAGTGTCTCATCTTGGAGGGGTGACTTGAAGTAGCTAAAGCAAATTTTCAATGCTTGGCAACGAAAGTTGCCCAATTAAGGGCCCAACTTGCTAATCCAGCTCTCCTCAACCGTGAACTTACCAGAGATGAAGCTTTTCAACAGCATCAAACCAAACTTCATATGGTTGAGGATGAGCGAGAGTCGGCGATCTTTGACAAGTCCTTGATAGATTCTTATGCATACTTTCTAAACAAGGACTTGGTGGAGGTTCACCAGGAGAATATCAGGTTGACCATGGAAGTTCATCACCTACGTAATGTTGGTGTTAAAAATCAACACATGAAGGACTTCATCCACCAACAATAGGATGAACTAGCCAAGGTGAACACTGATGTGAGGAGATTGGATGCTGAAAATCATAACCTATTTATGGAGGAAGTTCGGGCCTTTCGATAGAAATTAGCTATCGAAATCGCTGCTTGGAAAAATGAAGCCCTTAAGTTTGAAAAAGTTAAAAATCACTACAGGGACCAAGTGGGATTACAGAAGGAAGTAAATGAAAAGGAGATTCAAGTTGCAAAGGCCAAACTAAACCAAGTGCTCTACTAGCTCCGAGAAGGAGACGAGGTGTAGCAATCCATCTTTGGTGGATTGAACGCTTACAACCAAGCCGAGATCTACCTCAAGGAGTTAAAAATTGAAGAAATGATAGAATACATGGAGTTGACCAACCTCTGTTATGCAAACTTGGCTATGCTAATAGCCGGAAGACTGCGGTCTGACCTGGAAAAGCAAATGGCCACCTCGTATTCTTTATACGAGGGTGAGTTCCAAGTGCATAAAGCGATGAAACAAAAGTTGGAAACAGAAAATGTAGAACTCGAGGTTCTCCACACTCATTTTGAAGGACAACATGCGGTTGCTGAGAACTTGGCCCGAAGGATGAATGCCTACCAGCAGCTACAGACATCAATTCGAGCATTTGATATTGAATGAAAGTAGTTTGCTACTTGGTTTGTTAATCTAAAAGAACTCTTTCCTACACTTCCATGCCCTTAGGATGTTCCAGTTCTAACACACATTGGTAAAGCTTCTTGGATAGTGAACGATCTCAGAATCAAAGAAGAGAAAATGAGAGCTCTCTTAGTGGCTTTTCGATTGTCCTCGAAAGTTGCAGTTGTTGCAGGACAACCGTTGTCTGTGCCATAGCTAGCACATGTGCCAGAGGCTGGTAAAGGCCTATTGGAACCACCGCTGCCAGGGATGGTGTGACCTTCTTTAGTAATTTTAGCATCTTTCAGCATAGTGGAGAATCCAGAATTGTCAGGGTATTCAATTTTATCTTTGAACATCACCATTTTGTAATTCATTCTTCTCTGTACACTTAGGAACTTGGTGTGTCAGTAAAGTTAGTGTCTTTGTAGATGTGTTTTGTTATGTGTGTTGTAATAACTTCATACCTTCCAAATTTTAATGAAACTTGATGATGAGTTTCCACTCAGTCATGGGGGTATGATGAAGTGCTCATCAATCGATGCATCGACTGGGTTGCATATATGGAGCCCCGTATATGCGGCCGCGTTGACGTAGCCCCATCAATGCATCTGTTCATGCGTTTACGTGGTCTTGTTTATGCAAAGTTTGTTCTAGCTATAAATAATGTGCTTTCACCACACTTAGGTATCTTTTAGAGTAGTTGTAGTGAAGCTCTTGCAGTTTATTCTTGCAAGAGTTAGAATATTTTCCAAGTGTCTGTAGCAGGTGTGAGAAAGGTGTTTGGCTCTTTATTCAAGAACTAATTGACTTGAGCCCATTGGCATGAACGTCAATAAAGAAGAGCTTTTTAAGCATTCCTTGTAGCATTTGGATTTAATTATTTAAGCATTTAAATAGTTTAATATTTCCATGCTTTAATAATTCTTTAAGTTTCCATTGTTATCATTTTATCATTATTGCTCTTTTATATTTTGTAAAAACCATAAGTACGACCATCTCGAACGTAAACCCAACACTTGGCAACCCAGTGACACTTAACATCTGGTAACCCAACAGTGGTCAGGGGATGCTCAGGATGTGTACAGAAGATGGGGTCGATTGCTTATGCTAGGGAGGGTTAGGAGATAGAATAGAACAATTATAGATTATGTGACATTTCATTCTTTACATTTCAAGAATTATATTTTAGAAGATAAAGAGAAAAGAAATAAAAATCATTTACCTCAATCTCACTTAACCATCACATTAGAACACCACAAATGAGGTTGAGAAGACAATGACCATTCTAACACAAGGTTTTGCTAGCTAGAGTTTGGTGTATGCAAGTGCTTTCAGTCTACAGAATTTAATTGAGTTGTGTGTTAATGCCCGTGATTTGCATGGTTGGGTGTAGGGGTACCACACTCATCACCTTCTTCAAATATTTCCTTGTATTGAACTCTTTCAAATTTAATGGATTGCTTAATTTAATTAACTGTATCTGTCAGCTTTCCTGCTAACACTACTCAAGGAGCCAATCAACCAAAATCACAACCTAGCTGAGTGTAACCACTGACAAGACAAGGCATTTAATAGTTATGTGTTACACATTACATACTAATTCATGATCCTGTTGTGATTATAGTGGGAAGCATGGAATGGAAGTGGGGCTATCTTCACCAAGGATGATGCAGCAATACCACATAATGAGAACCATTCATGATTGAAGGATCTCTTCTCTCTCTCTCTCTCTCTCATTCTCTTGCTACCAAGAGGTGTTGGATGTTAATATTCTTTAGGGTGTTCACCCCTCTTCTCATGAACACTTAATGATGTAAAAATTGTACCATACACTTGGGCACTCAGAGTTTGTATGTCTATTTCATCTGAGTTAGTCTATTATGTCAATCAATAATCCCATACCTACCCAATATGCTATATTGTAAAGAACATGTTCCTCCTCTTCTTCACTCGAGGATGAGTTTTCATTCAGTTGTGGTGGTATGATGAATCACCGTTTTGTGTCAGCTGTGACATTAGAGCTACAATGTCACGTATGCGATGTTAGGGCTTGGATCCGATGTCAGATGTCTGATGTCAGGGTATATACCCTGATTCTATAAATATCGTGCCTAGGATCCAGTTTTTAGAAGTAATTCATTAGTAAATTTTCAAGTTTCAAGCAAGTTTGCGAAGCTCTTGCTGTTTCTTCCCCCTAGAGTTAGAATATTTTTTGAGTGCCCATAGAAGGAGCCTAAAGTGTGTACGGCTCTTTGTTCAAGCACTGATGTACCTGAGCATAACAATGTGATAGAAATAAAACAAACTCTTTTGATAATCCTTGCAGCACTAGGAATAGCTCAATATTTTCTTTAATGCTTTCTACTTTCTTGTTCTTTACTTTAATGCATTTGATTAAGAAATTTATTTCTAGCAATTAATGAACATGAGCACAACCACTTCGAGCACTCATATAATACTTGGTAACTCAATAATGCTTAATGTTTAGTAGCCTAGTAGTGTTACATGTGTTCAGGATGTGTCAGGAAAGTAGGATGGTTACTTGTGTTAGGCTAGCTAGGTAATAGACACTCGTTTCAAATCTATTTTACCCTTATTCTTGTTGTAGGTGATTACATACATAAAGCATAAAAATGATAAAAATTCATATATCTCAATTACAGTTAAACCATACCCTTAAGCCTCACAAGTGTAGTTGGGAAGACAATGAACATTCTTAATGTCATTTCACTTCCTAGAGGAACTAGTTTATGAGATAGCTATAGGTCCATGGAATTCGACTGAATCATGTGTAACGCCTTAGTAATTCATATGGTTGGGCATAGGGGTACCTTGCTGCTCATAAATCTAGATCTAGTTATGGCCACTATAACCATCAAAGAAGCTATAATAGCAATGCCTGGATATGGTGTCCAACACTTGGTCCACATATGGCAATGGAAAATTATCTTTAAATGTTGCCATGTTCAAATACCTAAAGTTAATGTAGACATGTCACTTGCCACCTTTCTTTGGTAACCCACTCATTGTCCATAATGGGTTAGATGAATCCCACCTTAAGGAGTTCTATTTCCTTCTTGAGGATCTACTTCAATTTGGTGTTCAGTCGCCTCTACAGCTACATTCTTGGCTTCATGGTTGGGTTGGTGGAGATGCAATACTAGCATATCCTTAGATCAATTTTGGTCAATTAGGGATATGACCAAGCAAAGGTTGTTGGCCACTTATTGACCACCTTTAACAGCTTATCTTTTTGTTTGGGAGCAAGATTTGCATTAATTATAACTAGCTTTCCATTGTTTAAAAATGCATACTCCATGCCAACTAGTAGAGTTTTTAACTCTAAGGGATCTTGCTTGAAATTATCAAGGATTTTCAACTATCCCCAACAAGTATCATCATCTTCATCATTAGAGACTTGGGTGATGAACTTGCTCAAGTTCATCCATAACTTTAAGATAAGCACATGTCAAGCTCTTAGTAGGTTCCATGAATAATGTGCTACTATCAGAGTCAGTTGTTAGCCACTAGGTGCCCTCCTATTTTGTGGCTGTTGCATATAGGCACCTTTGGATATTAGTTTCATACACACATTAATTACATGTTGTGATGAATGTACTTTGAATGGACTAGATTTTCTACATGTAATTGCACTCGTTAGCATTGAATGAAATGCATGGAACACACTTCTTCTCTAGTTGTCCAAATTCATTTGCTTGGAGATTTTTGAGGAGAGATCCTTGATGTCCATTCATGCATTAATAGGGCTTAACCATGCACATCCCATAATGATGGGGAAGTCACCATTGCAATTTTCTACCTTGATCACCAGAAAATTAGTAGGATAAGACCACCTATAAACGGTAGTTACAATATCCTCCATTAATTTCAAGGGAATAGAGATTGACTGGTCCACCAATTCTAAATGGATGTTGCTCTTCTTGAGAGGTGGTAGGTTCTAGGCTTTGTACATGTCATGGGAGATGAGACTGACACAAGAACTAGAATCAAGAAGAGCCTTGCATGGCTCATGTCCAATGATTTATAAGTAAATAAGAGGACTTCCTAGATCAGGTCTTTTCATGGGAAGGTTGCCAACCTTAATCCAATCGAAAATAAAATGAGTTAACATCATAGTGTGGATTTGAGGTGGTGTTTGGTTTGAATGACACTTGAATGTGTTTGATGTAGAGGATGAGGGTGCTATAGATACAGGGTGACCAACCGCATTAGGTTGTGAGGGTTTGGGAGGACTATTGGATAGGAAAAATGGTTATTTCTTGGATTGATTTTCTAAACCACTTAGTTGGAAGGTCGATTGTAAATATACAAACCTCGTAGCATTTCGTTGTTGCGGTTGTGGGGAAATTTCATGCTTCATGAATAGAGTAGGAGGTAACTAGGTTGAGGGTGGAAGGATGTGTGTAGATGGATGTAGAGGATGGTATGATATGATTACTTCCCTCGAGTAGATGGTTAATTAGTTTGATGGTACTTTGGAGGATAATAGTGATGTTGGAATGAGGCATGGCTTGTAGAGGTTCATGGAGAAATGGGTTGATAAACATAGTACCCAGATGGATCTAATTGCCTGTAAGGGTGCTGTTGTCATAGTGGTGGCATTCCCCATGACTATGGATGGTTCCACTATTGATATTATTCATATGGTTGTGGTGGAGCTCCACTTGGGTAGTAAGCCTATTGTTGCTGGTGGAACTACCTCAAATTACCTTGAGGATAAGATAATTATCTAGGTGCTTGCATCCATGTTAGTCAAGGATTTAGCATGTACACTTTAGAATCTTATAAGTGTAACACCACAGGGCAACATCCATTAGGATGTTCATACTAACAATTGTCACACCCAACATCATCATCAGAGTTTGTCTCCATAACTTTTTCCACTACAACAGCTTTGCCCTTACCTCTCTTGTAGACACGTTTAGCTTCTTTTCTTCTCTTGCAATCATGATCACTATTCTTCTCTTTGGATTCTTTAGAAATCTTCATAGCAGTTTGGAATTTTTCTGCCAAAGAGTCCCATAATTTATCAACCTTTATTGAAATTTCATAAATAGATTTTTGGATGGACAAGGTTTTCTTGTTTACCACCTCATCGAGTGGTGACTACTCCTCATCACAAAATGAAACCTCCCTTTTTCTTATGGAAGGATTCCTATTATATTCTTCTACACATTTCTTTTTTTGTAACTCATCTTCTTCTTTGGCTACCTGCTTTATCAGCCTTTTTAGCTAATGAGCACTTAGTTTAAACAATCTCCCTTTGGCATAAACCCTAAGAGTTTTTCTGGTTTCTGCTCTAAGCCCATCTACGATGTGGCAAAGTTGTTCCCTCTAAGAATAACCATGGCTAGGGCATTGATGTAAGAGAGAATAGTATCTACCCATGGTGGCATCCAAGGGCTCATGTGTTCCTTGTTTCTAGCCTTGGATTTGCCTTCTCAGATTGGACACTTTGGAGTATATTTGATATTTATCATTGAATATCTTGAGCATTTTACTCCATCAACGGATAGATTCTAGCTCCAAGGACTAGTACCAGCTTTCTGCTTCCTTGATGAATGTCCTAGGGAATAGCTTGAGTTTTTGCCAATCATTTTCAATGTTTTGTAAGGCATAGACATTGTGAAAGGCTTATAGATGGTTTTGCAGATAAAAGTTATATCCCCCCTCAAATATTGGGATATTGTTCATATCTAAGTACTTGATCCGACTATCTTTCACATGCCTAGTTGGGATCTTAACTGCCTTTGCAATGTTAAGCATGCTTTGAGTTACCAACAAGGGCTCATCATCATCATTATTTCATTGTCATTGATGATGTTCTCTATTACCCCTTTGGTTATTGTGGGCATGAAAAGTAGTATTATGGCCCTATTTCTCACCTTCATCATGGTTATTCCTTCTACAACATCTTTCAAAACCAAAGGAAGAAGAAGAAGAAGAAAGAGATTTAGATGAAGAGGGTGAAGAGGGAGGAGGACTACCACCACAATGGTGTCTGCTAATTTTCCTTTGGTTGTCATGGCCATGTTCATCAATTTTATTATTATCTTGATGCTTATTTGAGCCCTTGCCTTGATTGCCATCTTTTCTTGAACTTGGATTGTTTATAGTAGATCGTAGATTTAGATCCACATCCCCATCATTAGTAACAAGGGGTGGAGAATTTTCATGTTAAGAGTCCTCAAAGGGAGGGTCCTTTTTGTCATGTTGGTTCAACAAGAACAAGGATTGGTGAATCACTTCTCCTTTACATCGTTTTGATGCTTCTCCTAGTATCAATCTCTTTGGTGTTATGTTTTAGTGGTATGGTAGTCTTGGTAGTTGTAGTCATGCACAACATACTCCTCTTCAAGATCATAGATGTCTAACTTCTTGAGAGTTTGAAGTAGCATCACGGGCACAAATTGATCAAGAGGCATTACAATGTTGCCTTCCATATCATGCCATCACAGTTGCTCATCTTGATGTAGAATGAAAGTGAAATCAAGCACATACTCATCTAGATGAGTATATACCACCCTGCACTCCTGAGGAACCAGCGGTTTAACATCATCACGCTTGTGAGAAGAAGAAATTTTGCAAAATAAATAAAATATCAATGTACTTTTTTAATTATATTATTTGAGAATGATGTTGAATTTGGGGTTCATCCAATGATATTAAGGATATTCACTATACCTAGATAGCACATGTTTTAATAAAAGAGAGTCCTCAGCAATAGCGTTAATGATGGGTGACGAGGGTACCCCTACACCCAACCATATGAATCATGAAGTGCTCACATGTAATCCGGTTGAATTCTACGAACTCTCTAGTTTTCAGTACACTAGTCTTCTAGGAAGTGAACCTTGCCCTAATGGTCATTTGTTGTCTTCCCAATTACACTTGTGAAGTACAAAGGTGTGGTTAAGTGTAATTGAAGCATACAATTTTTATTATTTTATATTTTATGATTTTGATACTAAAAGAGAGAGATGAAGTAAATTGAAAACTAATTTAATTTAACTATTTAACTAATCTCTAACTAGTCCTAACATAAGCATCTAGTCCCACTTTCCATACATGTCCTAAACCCACCTATTCACTGCTAGGATACCAAGCATTACACTATTTGGTGCACCAAGCAATAACATTGCTGGGATTACCAAGCGAATATGTGTTTATGCTCGAAGTAGTCATACTTATGTGCTTAACGTATTTAACTTATTTCTCTTAATTACTTAATTAGCTTAATTACTGGAAAACATTGAATAAATAACTAAAAACATTAAATGCATGAATGAAACATTTAAACTATCTAGAATGTTGCAAGGTTTGATTAGAAAGCTTGTCTTTATTGTTGCATATATTGTCATACTCAAGTAAAACAATGCTTGAATAAAGATTTGTACACTCAATGACTCCTATTGTGGGCACTCAGGAAAATATTCTAACTTTCAAATGTAAAAACTAAAAGAGCTTTGATACATTATGATAGATTGATGCCTAAACATGATAGGTTGGCATGTATTTATAGGCAAGAATGGACCTTGTGTTGACAAGGCCACATCAATGCATGAAACAATACATTGATGGGACCTAGTCAATGGGGCCCAATCGACGAGGCCTAGTTGACGAGGCCTTGGTGATGTGACTAATCTATGACTCATTAATTAGGATTTTCCTTTAATTTTTTAGACACTATATTCAGTTTATATTACAGATATGAACTTATTGGAAATGGTGCATTAACGAATGGTCTTTTCAAAATTAGTTTACAAGACCAAACTTTTTATACTTCTATGGATGTTCATGATAGTGTTGGTGTTAAGAGATTTGTTATGAATGAAGAATCCTCTATGTTATGGCATCATAAATTAGGACATATCTCTATTGAGAGAATAAAGAGATTAGTAAATGATGAAGTACTTAGCACCCTAGATTTTACTAACTTTGACACTTGTGTGGACTGCATAAAGGGAAAGCAGACTAATATGTCAAAGAAAGGTGCCAAGAGGAGTTCAGACATATTGGAGATCATACATATAGATATTTGTAGTCTAGATATGGATGTGTATGGTTAGAGGTATTTCATTATTGTTATCAATGACTACTCATGATATATGTATCTCTACCTACTTCATAACAAGAATGGACCTTTAGATGCCTTGAAGGTGTTTAAGGCTAAAGTAGAGAAATAGTGCAGTAGATAAATAAAGATAGTGAGGACTAATAGAGGTGGTAAATACTATGGTAGATATACTGATGATGGACAAGTGCCTGGTCCATTTGCTAAGTTTCTTCAAGAGCATGGGATTGTTGCCCAATACACTATGCCTTGTTCTTCAGACCAAAATGATGTGGTAGAAGGAAGAAACCAAACATTATTGGACATGGTGTAGAGTATGTTTAGTAGCTCTAAGCTTCCTAAGTCCTTATGGACTAAAGCTCTTAAGATGGTTGTTTATATATTAAACCAAGGCTGTGTCAAAGACATCATTTGAATTATGAAAAGGTTGCTAATTGAATTTGCAACATATACGCTTTTGGGGATGCCTATGTAAAGTAAGAGTCTATAATCCACAAGAAAAGAAGATAGACCCAAGAACCATAAGTGGGTATTTTGTTGGATATGCGGAACTATCTAAGGGATATAGATTTTATTGTCCATCACATACTACTAGGTTTGTGGAATCAAGGAATGCTAAATTTCTTGAGAATGACTTGATTAGTGGGAGCAATCGATCTTGGAACATTGTTCCTAAGAAATATCATGTAGATGCTCAACCCTCTAGTTCAAGTGCTAAATTGATTATTGTACACAACACACCTAGAGTAGAAATGCGTGATGAACAACAACTAGTCATTGAAGTTTCATAGATTACTGATCATAAAGTAGGAGATCCATTTGAACAATAGATACTAGAACCTATTGAACATCATGCTCCTCAAGAGAATGATGAACCAACATTAAGGAGATCTACTAGAGTAAGGCTATCAATAATTTCTAGTAACTATATAGTATATGTACAAGAGTATGACTACAACATAAGAGCCAAAACTAATCCTAAAACATTTTCACAAGCCATGAGTTGTAAGAAATCTGACTTGTGGTATGATGCCATGAAAGATGACATGAACTTTATGTCATCTAATGAAGTCTGGGATCTTGTCAAGTTGCCTAATGATGTAAAAACCATTGCATTAATACAAAGAAACACTCATTACGCAATGTTGAAAGATATAAGGCAAGACTTGTTGCTAAAGAGTTCACTCAAAGAGAGAGAATAGATTACATGGAGACCTTTTCTCCTGCATCTAAGAAGAACTCTCTTTGTGTGATTATGACATTGGTTTCCCATTTTGATTTTGAATTACATCAGATGGATGTGAAAATGACATTCCTCAATGGTGATCTAGAGGAAGAGATTTATATGAAACAACCTAAAGGATTTTCCTCTAGTGGTGATGAGCAATTGGTATGCATGCTTAAGAAATTCATATATGGATTGAAACATGTCTCACATTAATGGTATTTAAAATTCCATGATGTCATCACTTCATTTGATTTTGAAGAGAACATAATGGATCAATGTATATACCAAAAGGTTAGTGGGAGCAAAATCTATTTCCTTGTCTTATATGTGGATGATATCCTTCTTGTGACCAATGATAATGGATTTCTATACAAGGTGAAGTAATTTCTCTCTAAGAACTTTGACATAAAGAATATGGATGAGGCATCTTATGTCAGTGGCATAAGATCCATAGCGATAAATCTAGATTTTTTTTGGGACTATTGTAGAAAACCTATATTAATAAAGTTTTAGAAAAGTTTTAGATGAAAGATTGTTCACAAAGTATATCACCCATTGTGAAGGGTGACAAGTTCAATTTGAACTAGTGCCCCAATAATGATTTAGAGAAAAGAAAAATGAGCAACATTCCATATGCTTCAGCTATTGGAAGCCTAATGTATGCTTAGGTCTACATAAAACCTAACATTGCATTTGTTGTGGGAATGTTGGGTAGATGTTAGAGTAATCTAGGCATTGACCACTAGAGGGTTGCAAAGAAGGTAATGAGGTACTATCAAGGTACAAAAGATTATATGCTTATGTATAGATGAACTGACAATCTAAAGGTGATTGGCTACTTTGATTCAGATTTTGTTGGCTGTGTTGATTCAAGGAAATCAACATTTGGTTATGTTTTTTTGCTAGCTAGAGGAGTTGTGTCCTATAGGAGTGGAAAGTAAACCTTGATTGCTACTTCCACAATGGAGATAGAGTTCGTTTCTTATTTTGAGGTTACTTCACATGGTGTATGGTTGAAGAATTTCATGTCGGGTCTTAGAATTATAAATTCTATATCTAGGCTATTAAAAATGTTTTGTGAAAATTTAGTTGTTGTCTTTATGGCTAATAATAATAAGAGTGGCAGTGGAAGTAAACACATTGACATAAAGTACTTAGCTATAAGGGAACTTGTTAAGGAAAAGAAAATGATCGTTGAGCATATAAGCACTGAATTGATGATAGCTAATTTTTGACAAAAAGAATATCACCGAAGTCATTAAAGGATCATGTAGTTCATATGGGACATGGTTCCATAATGTAATTTGTATATAATATTCTCAATGAAACTTTTATTCAATTGTGATGTTTTTTCATATTCGCTTACACATACAGTTATTATAGAAAATTCACATATGGCAGGACCTAAAATAAACATTGGGTTTATTTATAAAGTTTAGTTACCATATAAGGAATTAAGTTTAAAAGATAATACAGTGTGTTACATGAAAAATAATATTCATTCAGAGAAACTATTGCTATGATTCATGTATTTATCTCTTGAAATTTAGGTTTAATTGATATTAATTTAAATATGGAAACAAAGTGCAAAAATGTAACCATTTACAGCTCAATGTAACCATTTATAAGAAAACCAACGGTTTATAATGGTTTCATAAATGTGACCATTATGGGAAAACCAATGGTTGGTAATGATTCCATAAAAGTGACCATTACATTCAACGGCTTGCTTGTAATGGTTACCACAAAAGTGGTCCCTTATTTGTCATTTAAACCGAGGCATAGGAATATATCATGGATCATGGCTAGCATATAAAATGTTAACAAAGGCATAGGAATATTAACAAATGCTCAGAGTTTGCATATTGCATATACCATTGTTGTTGAGCATAAAAAAAATCAGAACACTCACTACAACAAGTTAAATGTAAAAGCATAAATGATTGGAAGTCAATTTCAATATATTTTCGCATCTTTGATTCCTTGTGCCAATGTTTTGTGCACAATTTTTTTTAACAACATACAAGATACATGATTTGTTGTAAGTTACCGTTGCGCCGCTTTTTCACATTTGATTTTATTTTGATTTTATCTCGCAATAACT
>MNCI01021414.1:0-11063 GCA_015680685.1 Gnetum montanum
ACTTTGTATATCTTTCCAACTTAAGAAAACTCCTAGTAGGTTTAAATTTGAGCAATCCTTGATCTCCAAGTTGGAACTCATTCTTAAGATAATGCTAATCCACATATCTTTGTAGAATATCTTCTAGTATTCAATTAACATTTTTTCTATACAAGATTACTTATGGGGCTATCAAAGTATAAGAATATTTAATAAAACATCAATAAAAACCTGTTAGACCACAAAAAAAAACTCCAAATTACTATAGTATCCTTTAATTCTATCCATTCACAAACTACACTGACTTTTGATGGGTCTACATGTAGTCCTTTTTTAGATACAATATGATCCAAATATGATACTTATTCTTTTAAAAATTCACATTTGCTTAGTTTTGTGTTTAATTGATGTTTCTTGAGAATTTTCATGGTAATCTTTAAATGTTTAATATGTTCCTATTTCAACTTAGAATAGACAAGTATATCATCCATAAATATAATAGAAATTTGATCAAGATATTCACAAAAAAATATTAATTAATGTTATGAATGTTGTAGGTAAATTTATCAATTCAAATGGCATCGTCACAAATTCATATAATCCATACCTACTTCAGGACATTATTTTTCCAATATCTTTCTCTTTATTCCTAATTTGGTAATAACTTAACTTTAGATCAATTTTGGAGAAATCACATGCTTCAATGATTTGATCAAAAAGGTTATCAATCCTATGTAAGGAATAATCATTTTTAATCATTACTTCATTTAATGCTATATAATCAATGCATAATCTTAGGGTATCTTCTTTCTTCTTTACAAACCAAACTAGTGCATCCCAAGGTGAGACACTGGGATAAATCTTTCCTTCTTATAGTAACTGGTCTAGTTGTATCTTTAATTCTCTCAAATTTTAAGGAAAAATCCTATATCAAGCTTTTGAAAGTAGTCGTGTACCTAAAAAAACATCATTGACATGTTCAATAGTTCTTTTTTATGGTAAATCTCTACTATAGTCAAATACTAAATTCTCATACTCTTTAAGCTTTTTTGTGGGATTTCAATGTCAAAAAGTTTCTATGTTTAATAGTAGAAGCTCCCTTGTAGAAAACATGGTAGAACCTTTCTTGATGACTCTTGTAGCTTGTTTAATAGTTATCATATTAATTTACTCTTTTTTTTCTACCTCCCTTAGAATCCCAACTTTGTTACTTGTTGGTACTTTCAAGACATGGGTTCCAACATGGATAGTAATATTAAATTTTTGTAGGAAAGAAATTTGTAACATTGCATCAACATCTCCTAACTTAAATTTAAATAATTCACCAACAAAATAAATATCTTACCAGGTAAAGTGAATTTCTCCATACCTGGTATGCATACTCATGGTCATTCTATCTGCAAGCTCCATTTTAATAACCTTCTTAAAAGGTAAAGTTAGATTAAATGAATTAATTAAAGTTGGTGAAATAAAATTTTCACTTGCTCTAATATTGATCCATTTAAAAATAAGGCAAATTAAAATTTTCTCAAACCTAACTTTGCCAATGTTGAAATTTTCAATACTATCGTAGTAGTAGTAATAGTAGTTTGAGGCTTCTTCTTGGCCACACTAGTGTTGGATTTTTTGTTATTATTTTTATTGTTTCTTTGTATTCTTGATCTTAATTTTGGATAATCCTATGTTATGTGGTCTTATTCTCAAGTGAACCATCTATATCTCATTCTCTTCTAACATTGCTTGTCAAAGAGTCATAGTTTGTACTTAATTTGATTCCTTGTAGTATTTAGCAATTCTATATGCTTCATCAATAGTTTGTGGATTATGAGCATGAGTTTGGGAATGTGGTTAAGAATCTAGTTTACTAATGAACTTTGAAGCTAATTCACCCTCATGTTGATGGCTTACACACTAGGAGAGGTCATAGAATTCCTTGTAATAATTCTCCACTAATCATCAATCTAATCTTAGTGATTCAAATATCATATTAAGTTCTGTAAAAAAAAATTTGGATAAATTTTTGTTTGAAATCTTGACAAAATTTTATTGAAGTTGTAATTAATCCTTAAGATCTTAATCCATTCCACCATGTTGTTGTAAGTCCCTTTAAATACAAAAAGACTACTTATAAACATTCTTAACTTGTTAAATTTAACATGTTGAAATAACTTTTCATGGTATCAAGCTAATATTTTCCTTTAGTAATATATCTTAGGGATCCATCATAATGATCAAATTTTAGTTTCTTTGCATGAACCTGGGTTAAGGATTCTCTCAATAAATTTTATCAATTCCAATAACCCTCATCTTTAAGTTCCATTCTTTGTCCTTGTGAAAGGATGTTAGTATCATAGCATTCAATAGATGTAGATTAATCTCAATATTGATCCCTAATGTGAAATTGATTGTGATACTAGTCATGGTAATGTTGGAATTTATCTTGATGATAATATTTAGGTGGAAATTTTGTTTATGGTATCTTGGTGAATATTAACTTTGATTATGGTCTTTGGGTGAATATTGATTTTGGTTGAGAGGTAAGCTTAAATCATTAGTTAATTTCTTGATGAAATAGGCAAAGGGATTTATCTTCCCTTGAACTTCTAACCATTTTTCTTTTGAACATAGGGACAAATTCCTAATCTCTTTTGACATATTTTTCATATTTTTTCCAAACCCTTGGTTTGATTGATGGAGTTCCTCTTAGATACCTCTAATTTGATTAATCTATTATTCAAGGACATCCATTCACTCATTGAGTCAAGACTCCATCATTCTCCAATGCATATCTAGGCTCCAAACATTGATAAGTTGAAGAGATAAGGTAAGGTGATGGTTCCTTAGTCTCTGTGGTTTTTTTCTGGGTTCTAAGGTGATGAGTCATGAAATTGCTGACAGCTATGATAACGCACCCGCGATATCATGTCTTGTCTGCCACAATGTCTATAAATAAGAGGTAGCTCTCCCTTATTTTACATCTAGTTTTTTTCCTTAGCAAAGCTCTGGTAGTTTTCCCTTCCAGAGATAGATTATTTTCTAGTGTAGGCCCGTAGTGTGGTGAATGTAATTTTACGACATCCTTTATTTGAGTGTGACATACTTGGACATGCACATGACCAGCAATAAAGATCAAGATTAATTCATAATTGCAACATTTACTTTGTTTATTTATTTATTTAATTTTTATTTACTACTTTCCTAATTAGTCTCTCTCATCCTTAAACTCATGTTATAACGTGGAATGAGTATGACTTGATTACGAGCATTTAAGTGTGACTACTTAGTAACCCAGTAGCGTACCTAGGCCATGCACATGGTAATCCTAGTGGTAGTCATGCAAGAAGTCCAAGATGTGTATAAATCATTAAGGAATAGATGCTCATTACACTTAGGCTAGATTAGATTCTCTTACCCTTTCTCCTAGATTAGTTAATATTACTCTCTTTCTATTGCCTTCAGGAGTAGCATTAGATTAGGAACAAATCATACACCTCACTCTAGACTAAACCATACATGACAAAGCTAATACTAGTCCAGGTGGGAAGATAGTGAACTGCGACCTAAGGTTAACAATCTAGGTGCCACAAGTAGTCTGTTTGCAGATTTCGACTAGATCATGCATGAAAATGCTCGTATTCGTATGGTTGAGTATAGGGGTATCTCGCCACTCATCATTGGGGCCATTGCTAGGGACAGTGCTAGTTATCTAGATTAGTTATATCATACAAGGTCACTGTAAAGGACTTAACGATATATCTTTTAGAAAAAAAATAATTATTAAAAGTCACATATAAATTTCACACACAAGTTCACAACCATGCCTCCCCTACAAGATTATAATAATGCCACACTTAGTGAGGAAGTTCATTGGAGAACCAACGAACTATATGACGATGAAGATTGCAGTATACAACCTGAAGTGGGGGTTTCTTATAAACATGAATGAATGCAACATCATCCCAATGCATGAAAGCATAACTTACTCAATGATGATGAGCCCCTACTAGCCACTACAAGCTTAACGCAAATACAAGAGGCCATTCAAATCTCATGTAGGCATCGTAAAGAGAGTCGTCTACCCAGGCTCGATTTAAAAAACTTCCCTAAATTTTTAGGAGGCTATGACTTAGATTTGCATCAACATTTACAAGCCTTCTATGATGCCTACACATGGAATAACATTGATAATGGATGGAAAAAACTTAAGATCTTCCCTATGACACTCGTTGACCAAGAAAAAGTATGGTATAGATCATTAAAACCAAATTCAATATGACACTAGTCAACAATGGTAGAAGTATTTAACGAAAAATATCAAACCTACGCAAGAGTGTCAGCCTTGAGAAAACAAGAGAGACCTTAGGAGTATATGCCCAAGGTCAACTATATGAACTACAAACCCATAAATTCCAAAAGCTTATTAAGCATGTAGCAAAAGAATAAGGAGAAATGGCTAGTTGGGAGAGTTTTGAAAAACATCAACCAAACCAAAATTTCAACTCAACAAAGGTCCATGATCATAACAAGGAGAAATCAACCAATCTCAAGGTGGAAGAATCATCTTTTCCAATACAACAATCATTAGAAGAAGTCAAGGTAAAGATTAATAAGATGTTGGAATGGATGTATCAAAAGTGTGTAGAATTTATCAATGCCATTGAAGATAAAATTTTGACAACCCAAGAAGCAGGACAAAACATTAGACAATCGGAAAGAAAGGAAAATGAAAATAAGAGCTCAACTGTCAATCATACATATGAATGCAACATATGCCTATACAATCACCCCAAGGGCCAATGCCTAATATTGTTAGATTTACATGAGCATTGGGAAACACGTTACATCTAGAGTTCGTATAGAGATACTGTGTTCGGTCACAGTGGCAACAATCCTAGTTGTGGGGGAGACCATACGTAGACTGGAGATACCCTTTATATCATCTGAATCCAAATGCTTATCAAGTTCAACATCCTATTTCTCCAACTAAACCAATGCACTTTATCTCACCACAATACCATTATCCTGAATATTATCAACCCATACCTTCAACACAACCATCACCTTGTGCACCTTATACTCCTTCTAACTTTCAACATTCTCATCCTTTCCCTCCTTCCACAATGCCACCAACTATTCTTGAGGTGTCTACACCATAGCAACAATCTACAAATAACACTTGTGCTACTACTTCCAACAACAGTGAGAAACCTCCTCAGCATCAAAAGTGCCCCTTCTTCAAACATGGTTGTAAGAAGGGACAATCCAATTCTAAGGCCACTACATCCTCCAACTTAGCACAAGTCCCACACTGTGTGAACCATTACCTTCAAACCCAATGCCTCATGTAACTTTATCAAGGCCACCATTAAACACTCCAACAACCATATGGCACAATGAACAGAACCATGGGAGGCATCATCTTAATCCTTGCATACCATCTAATTGTCCCAAATATCATAGTGGGTCAACTCATTATCTTGGAACTACATCGTACAAGTTGCCCCACTATGCTCATTATAATCAAGTGTGTGAACCCCGATGGGGTAAGTATGGCCAAGGCACAATACTTTCAACAGGCAAGGATCCTCATCTTCCATTTATTAATCCTTGTCATCCTCAACCACTTAGCTATGGGGGATACCCCCCATTCTAATAACAAGTAGGATTAATAAATATTTTTCATTTTCTTTAATTTTACAACTTTTTATTTTTCAGTTTTTTATTTTTTTCAACTTTTTGTTTTATCTTTTTATCTTTTTGTGTTTTTATCATTTTACGTTTTTGTAAGTAATATCATCTACGAATAAAACACTCATGTGGATCATTGGTTGAGGTGTGTTCTATGTTATTAAGTCTCGAACAATCAATTATTTGGATAGTGAGCCCACTACACCCACTCATCCATTCTACAAATAACATGGTCTATTCAAGGGTACAATGATATTCTTGATATTTCTAAAACTTAAAACTAATTTTTTGTTCATTGTACCTAGAATGAAGAAGGATGGACCAAGAGGGAATGATTAGGGTGTGACATCAAGGGGACTTGTGGATTCTCTTTGGTGACATCTGTGGAAGTTATCATGCAACTTGGTTGTACTAAGATCCTTGTAGATCTAATGAAAAATGGAAGTAAGAGTAATTAAAAGGGCACTCAAAAATCAAAGGTTATTCTAGGGGGTCCCATTGGAAAGACATGCATCCATGCCTGAAGGTTGGCGGCTTCTCTAGATTCAGTAAAGTTAAAAAAAGGAAGAAGAAGAAAGTGTGTGCCATAAAACAAAATTTACTGCTCCCTTGAATAAAATGCCAAGCGATTGTACATCTTGTTGTTATGGTACTCTCATAGTTGTTCATCATGGGATGAAACAATGCAATGTCACTGGTCAAAGGAATGGACTTGGTTCTAATCTTAGAATGATGGGTTAATGACACCTTAATCATGCTTTACATGCAGAATTCACTATGCCCTAGGTCAATTACCTCATGTTCCAATATCTACGATCCCTTTCTATACCTCATCTCATCTCACTATTTGTGTAATTGTAGCTTGTGTTCCGTGTAGCATAGGATTTTCATCTCATTCTGGTGCTATTTACATGTGTGTGTTTTGTGAAATTAGTGTGGATTACATCTAACCTGGCTAGTACCCATGGACACTTTAAGTGTGGTTACACAAGGGCATTATAGGTTGGAACCTACTTTGGGGAGGACCCACTTATGTAATCTTTTGTAATCTTCGCTTATGACACAGCTCACACACACCATTTCTTACCCTTAGCATATTGCCAATAATTTTCTTTCCCTTAATACCATCACATAGCCTTTTTCTCTACCATTTGAGGTCCTTATTAATAAATTCCACACCATCATAATTTTCATGCCTTTAGAACTAGTTGAATTACCCTGGAACCCTTTAACAATCATCCAGATGTCCTTAGTTTACATCATTTAATTTCAAAGAAATATTAATGAAAATATATATATGTGACCCCCTATGCTAATCAACATCATTTGCAATTGTTCACATAGGGGAAGTTTTTCAATACCCCTCTACAACTCATAATTGTGCATCCCTTGCTTTCATATCCATAACTCGCTCACTGGTACTCATATTTTCATTCTGTTTGAACCTACTTGAACCCGGAGTGTTCAGCTTAGTCGTGGGGGAGGGGCACATGGCGAATAGTGCATAAATTTTTTAAAATTCATCATTTTCCAAAGCAAATATTTAAGGGTAATTAGCTCTAAAATTAAGAATAAAATGTGTCAAAAAAAATTTCATCCCCTTAGCTATACCAAAAAATTAAATTTGGAAACCACCTAAGCAATGAGGAATCAACACTATAATCTTTCAGTGACATGTTCTTCCAATAATTAACATCACTTGAAAATAAAGTAAATCTATTAAGGCAAGCAATAAGGTATAACCTAACTTTGGTAACAACCTTACTAATGATTGGTCCTGTGTGATTGTAGATGGCCTTGAAATACAGACAATAGGAAGGTCCTGCTTAAGGTGCGATCGAATGATCTCGGAGAGGTGGAAGACAAGATCATACTAGATAACATGAAGAATAGGAGGAATAATCATTTAGCATTCATCAAGAATATCCTCCTACTATATGGTCTGGGTAGGCAGAAGCAGGAGATACCCTCTCTGAAAGTGGTGCCTGGTACTTAGGGGAAATGTACCAATTTTGACACAATAAAGAGGAAGGCATCATGGTTAACATTTGTGGTGTGACTATTGATTTCTCTATTCAAGCCATTTCTGAAGTATTAAACCTTCCAAATATAGGGCCAAAGGTTTCTTAGAACCATCTGGACACTTTCAAAATCGAGCAACTTAATAAATTATTGACAGAGAATAAAAGGGTGGTGGAAGAAAATGAGAAGGCTGAATGGGCTACCTCTATGGCACAAGTACAAAATTACATGCACACCAAGGCACTCAAGGCCTTACAAGAGGATAAAATCTAGGCCATACTTCAAGGCCTTCAAATACCAAGACCTAGAGCACAGGAAAAGAGAAAGACACCTATGGAGGAGCCACCACCACTAGGAACTACATGAGTTCCACCAATTTTGTAATCATAGGATTTCATGTGTGTTGTGTCTATATTTTGTTTGCTTCTCACACTACGGCATCATCCCATTTTTCCATCTAATAATCCCATACCTATCCACTATGTAGCTTGTTCTCACTTTAACTCAAGCATGAGTTTTCATTTAGTCATGGGGGTATGATGAATCATGAAATTGCTGACAGCTATGATAACACACCCACGATAATGCACCCGTGATATCTCATGGGTTGCAATATTGTGTATACAATATCGCATGGGCCACAATATCACGTCCTGCCTGCTGCAATGTCTATAAATAAGAGGTAGATCTTCCTCATTTTACATCTAGTTTTTTTCCTTAGCGAAGCTCTAGCAGTTTTTCCCTTCCAAAGATAGATTATTATCCAGTGTATGCCCGTAGTGTGATGAATGTAATTGTACAACATCCTTTATTCAAGTGTGACATACTTGGACATGCACATGACCAGCAATAAAGATCAAGATTACTTCATCATTACAACATTTACTTTGTTTATTTATTTATTTAATTGTTGTTTACTGCTTTCCTAATTAGTCTCTCTCATCCTTAAACTCACGTTAGAACGTGGAATGGGTACGACTTGATTATGAGCATTTAAGTGTGACTACTTAGCAACCCAGTAGCGTACCTAGGCCANCAGAGTTCGACCGGATCATGCATGAAAACACTCGTATTCGTATGGTTGAGTATAGGGGTATCTCGCCACTCATCATAACGTGATTAATTAGTTCTATAATAGGTTATAATTTCCATTAATAAATTGATTATTCCTAGCTCCTTCCATGGAGACTCAAGTGGCCTTAAGATACTCTATTTACCAAAAAAATATTTAATGTTCAGACTTTTAGAAATGACTAAATAATGAGTTTAAAAACCAATTTTTGAGTCTTTTAAAGATAACTCTAAGTATTTCATTATGTTTGGAAGGCTCAAATATATTAGAAATGGCTTCTCTTCATTAAAATTAGACACAAAAGTCAAAAGCTATGGCATTTTAAAGTTTCAAGAAAATTTCTCATTTTTGGATGAGCAGACTTAATTATTGAGTTCTTATCCTAACTACTACCAACACATCAAATTATTTTCTTGAAAAATTATTTTCACATTTTGATATTTATAATTCACATCTTGATTTAATGTTTTTTTAAAACTTTTTTCATCCATTTATGGAAATTTCAAATTTTCCATCAACTAATGAAAACTTTTCCAATCATTGATATGTAGGTTTTTTCGACATCGATAGTATCTATTGGCTGCCAAGAAAGGCAAGTTTTCATGACTCCACTAGTATCCATAGCATGCTGGAGGATGTAGGTTTTTTGTGTGCCAATGGTGTCCACAACATGCCAAAGGAGGCAGGTTTTTCTAATGCTAGTAATGTCCACAACATGTTGAAGAAGGTAAGTGTTTTTTGATGATAATAGTATCTATGAGCTAGTAGGGGAGATAGGTTTTTCTAGTACTAGTGTTGTTCATGACATGTCGAAGGAGGTAGGTTTTTCTTCCATTGCTGATGTCATCAAGCTACCAAAAAAGGTACGTTTTTCCAACGCTAGCAATTTCTTTGGCATGCCAAAAGAGATATGTGTTTCCAATGTCGATGGTGTACACAAGCCATCAAAGAAGGAAAGTTTTCTTAGCATATGTAGTAGAGAAAATAGTGTAGATGATAAGGTAGGCTAGAAAATGAAGGCATAGAGGAATGGTAGATGGTTGAACAAAGGAATGGTAGATGGCTTCATGGCAATGCAAAGGACAACAATATGGTTAGGTGGTAGATGGTGAACCATGACATGAGGTTTTGTATAATGTAGAGATGCACACATTGTGACTAGGAAGGATTCTTATCTACACAGTAGTGGCTAGGTAGTGTGATAGCGTTCCATGTTCTATTTATGCAGTAGGAAGATGGGTTATGTCTTACCTAGCCAACCTCATATGGCTGATTGGAAGGGCCAACGAGAAAATTTTCTTAAATGAAATTTTAATAATTATTATTAAATATTAAAAAATGTTCATGTCCTGATGAAAAAATGAGTAGTTACCTACGGGCTAGCTACTCAAGCCTTAAAAATCATGTTTGAAAAAGATGAAGTCTCAAGTTCAATTACTAGTCCCAATTCTTAAAAAAATTAAGAAGTAATAAAAATTAAATTTAACTTCCACTTTCCTAAAGTTGAAAATATTAATTTTATTAAAAGGTACACATAATGAGAAACATAATATCTTCCAAACTATAAGTTGGATTTTTATGAAATTGATACTATTGAAATCATCTCAAAGAAGACTATATGTTGAACTTATGATAATTCCAATTTTCTGATCCTATCCATTATGACTAGAAACTTTGGTCACTAGAAAATTGAAGATCCTAGTATAGTAGTTTTAACCCTGAATTGCAAGGGCCTTTGTGAAAAATAAGATCCAAGGCATCTTGGAGGTTTTGGTAGATTACCCAAGGACTTAAGGAGGATCAAACAATGTAACAAAATGAAAATGCAAATACAGATCTGGAAAATAAATGCACCAAAATAAAATAAATAAATCAAACTTGCATATAAATATAACTTTAAACTTTATTGAAAAAATAAGGAAGAGTCTAGAAATGTATACAAAGTTATGTCCAAGGTAGTAATGGGTTTTACTTTGATTGGGTTCAAGATCCATCGAAGCCAATGACTTTGAATGTCATAATTAGCTTCACAATTCAGAGGTTCTATAACTCCTAATGCTATCAAACCTTACTACCTTCTATACCAGATCTACAATATTGATGATGTAGGGGGTAAGATCTATGGGGATATATTGGTAACTAGGAGGAGCAACAATTGGAGTCTTAAGCCTAAGCTGCTTAGCATTGGTATTAAAACTCACACAATCTCAAGGGGGTAAAAGGGGTCACAATGGCTATGGGGTTCCACACTAGGATGATTCAAGAAGCTAAATATTTGCAAGATTTCAAGAGCTCTCAAATG